>OX493407.1:21070496-21670496 GCA_950371165.1 Lacanobia oleracea | reverse complement strand
TAAGTAAAACAAACTAAGCAACAAAAATTATTCTTTTTACATAAAACATAAAGTTTTACGAAGTTCTGAGAGGTTTCAACTGTTTGAAAATTTAAAGTTCTATTAATCGGATTCCGCTTTTTGTATGTTTTTAATCTTAAATTTATGATATCATACTATGCATTATAATTAATATTAATATTTACCATTCATTAATCTTTTTCCAGTAAGTATATTTTTACTGTTGAAAAAAAAAGAAGAAAAAATATTGATTTGCTTAAAGGCCTTAATAGCCAAGACAGCAATACTTTAAAAAAATCTGCTCATCGCTGCTGATTCGATAATTCGAAAAAGTTTCAAAATGTCGGTTCAATACAAACAAAACAATTGAAAGCTTACAATTTAAAACTACAAGTTCTGAATGTTAGTTATTTTAAGTGATAATTTTATTATTAAATGTGAAATGATGGCAAATGTGTTAAGAACCGAGTCGGGCCGACAGTAATTGCCAAGATGTCATAGTGCTAAAAGTTGTTTATGTTGTAGAAGGCAAAATACTCGAATGGAATCATTGTGACTACGCATACGCTTATATTAGAGGTACGCGCGCAAGGTGCACACTATATGACATGCATGACTTTCTTACAGCATAAAATAATGTATTTTGCCATGTGATCTTATTATGTTTTGATTTTCGGACGATGAGCTGTTGGTAAAATTTGATCCCATAATTCCAAGTGGATTGGATACTGCAATTGCTTAAATATGAACTTAATGAATAGGAACACTTACATAAAACCATGTAGATCATGCATTGAACTCCTAAAAAAAGTTATAATTCCAACCTTGGAATAAGTAATATTGTTCCATGTGATGGATGGATTTGGATTAGACACTGGTAAAATGCTGGGTGTGTGTGTGTTTGCTGTAATTAATAAAAACTAAGAACTGCATTAAATTGAGGTATTTCAATGATAAAAGAAGCAGTTCCAAGATTTTTGAGAAATAGATTTGAATAATAATGATTAATGTTTATGCATTGTTTCCAGCTAGAGGCAGCCGGCCAGCTTCTATCCAGACAATATGTTAGCTAATTTTGCTATTGGCACCTTAGCAGAAATTTCAGAATGTGAAACCTGGCAGGCAGAAGGCTCAATCTAAAAGATGTATTACTATTTTTTTATTTGCACAAAAATGATTAAAATTGTAATTTTGCCTGATATTGATTTATTTCTGACCCCACCAAGCTCAAAACTTAGGCAATATTGTGTAGATCTGAATAAAGTTGATAACTAGATTAGTGACTATGAGCCTAAATATGTAGGTATGTACATTATAAGGTTTTAATTTTGTGCAGCTATGCAAAACTAATTAGCGACTATGATTGTGTTGCACAACCATGAAGCATTCATTATAACTTTAGATAATAATAAAATCCTTTTAATTTGTACTATTATATACCACAACTTGTGTGGTGGAAAGATTCCTTCGCGGCACGACCATGCCAAGTTGATGAAACGGAGATTGTCTAAAAATTTTGTACTTGATACTGGTAAATACATTGGCAGTTATTGGTTTATTGGTAATTGAGTCCTTGCTGTGCTTGTTCGATAATAATTTTGAGAAGTATAAAATTTCTAATTATTGGTATATAATAGTACAAATTAAAAGGATTTTATTGCCATCTAAAGTTTTAATGAATGCTTTCATGGTCTTGCTAGGAATTACCACACTCAATGACCTACTGTCACAATAAATTATTAATAAGTGGCTGATTAGTGTAAAAAAGTAGCTAGAATAGAAAGAAACTAGTCAGTGAGTCAAATGTTCTTATTCTAAAGATTACACTGTGCCAATTTAATTAAGTTGTAATGGAGGCCTTCTTAGCTAACATGAAGGTGAAAATAGGAAATAGTAAATCATGATTTATTGAAGTAATAGATAGTGAAAATTCTTTATTTCAAATAGGTACATTCACAGTACACTTTCATAAAAACACAAACATTACCTGCTAGCAAGCAATCAAAATTATATTGCACAAACAACAGTTTTGCAGCTTTTTCACACTCTAAACAATTTCTTAGGAGTTCATAAATTTAGCCAACTGCACTAAATTATAAATTTGTCTTCAATAAGCATGTGCGGACGATTAATGTTATTTCTTCACCACAATAAAGTGTCGTCGTCTAATTTGAGTCGGTTTTCTTTTAATCGTCAATGCTATTTGTCATCAATTCAGCCAGATCGGAATGAGAACTTTTTGTTAGTGGTAAAATCTGGAAGCTGGTTTTCACTTCAACTTGCATATTACGAAGTAAATAAACCTTCGTTACAACGCCACAAATTTAACGAAGACCCGTTTATACCCTGCTTCCTACAAAATATTAATTTTCAGTCTTATTGTAAATTATTTTACAACTCTCACGGTTTGTTTTGATTGAAGTGTGGCTGTCAGAGCGTTCACTTGTTTATATGGTCTATCATGGTCACACATGGCTCACACTTCGGCCGCAGTTTTAATGAAATCAGGCTTTTTTATTAATCACTTAAACATATGTGTATCAGTGAGCCATTATAAAAGCAGCTAGATTTGTATCTTTGCTAAGTTTGCATGATGTAGCACACTGATAGATAACAAGTTTGTCTTTAGATCCGTACGTTTACACCAACCACATTATTCAAAATATCCTCAATACCTTATTACTCTATAGTTTGTTCACGCACCGGATGTAGTATCTATGAGTTTGGGTGATCGCAGGTACAGACGCCAGCACCACAAACTGCCCGAAACTGTAAAATTTTCCCAATCAACCTTGAACCTAATTGCTTCAGAAATAAGGTTGAAAATTTATTGAAGATATTTGACATTTTGTTGTAGGGACAGTTGGGGCACAATGGTACGAAAAAAACATTTTTATTTTTAGAAAAATCAGTGTTTATTCTTTATATAATTTTTGCTCACAAACATCAACAATATACCTTAACTTAATAATTGCACAGCAAAACAGAGATCAACAATCAAACTTAAACCTATTTATTTTTGATTTTGTGAAACCCTTACTGTGTTCCACTGTGCCCCAGATCAGGGGTACAATGAAACAGGGCATGGGGCACATTGGAACACGACCTGTATTCATACCAAAAAATTAACCAATGGTATCAAATCTTTTTAATACCTTGTCAGGAAACGTGTAGATGCTTTTTTGACGTTTAGTTTTTCCAGATAAGGACGGGTTTGGCAAGACTAGTTCAATATCCTCAGCTGAAACCATTGCCATGTCCGGTTCTAACGGAAAATAGAAACTATTGTCAACTTTTGCGCTTCATCGCAAATAATTTATCTCAAATTCGTTGTTCTCATCTAAGTATATCGGACAGTATTTGAACAACGAAAAATTTTATTTGCTTCAAATCGGCAAATTTAACCACGATAAAATCGTTAGGTTTTGGTAATTTAAAGCTGGACAGTGGAAGTTTCATATCGTTATCACTAGATTCGCACGAAGTTCGGGTTTCTCGCTCTGCGCTGGTGACTTTATTTAGCTGCCTAGATGATTTTGAAGCAAAAACTCTTTTTGGTTTCTGAACTGTGGTTGTTCCAGTTTCATCTAAACTAAACACTCTGGTACCATCCCCAAAACTTGGATACCTCTGTAAAATAGTAAAGAGGTTATCAAAAAATGTTTTCACATTGTGCCTATTAAAAGAAGTAGCCCTGGACTAAGCTGCAAGCTTCAGGTTTACGAAGACTTATCTCGGGATGACGTTGTCTAAAGCCGTAAAGCCAGTCAATACCAGCCATTTGCCGTTCATTCCAAGCATGGAGAATTTTAAGATTGTGATACTTCGCCATTTCATAAGCTAAACGTCTTGTTTCTAAAGTGTCGAGACCGTAGCACATTTTGGAACAAATCACCAAATATTCTTCCAATGATTTTTCAAGGTCAGTTGAAAATACTGTATTTACTGCATAGTTAGGTGTCATACGAATTTCTGCTTCATCTGCTGCAGCTTTTTTCTTGTGGACATATAGATGCAACGCTTCGCTGTGAAGTCCCCGGTCACTTTTTTTTTTCTGACGCTGTGTCTCACCATTCTAGATTTGTGTAAAATGTGGCAAAAAATGAAGTTAAGTTAGTGGGGTTCAATGGAACAGTGTTCCACTGTGCCCCGTTCCATAGTGCCCCCTAGCGTGTACAAAATTTCAAACAAGTCTTCAAAAAGTTAGGATATGTTTTGAACTTAACACACAGCGGTCTCAAATGGACGAAATGATTAAGATTTATGAAAAAAATATATCGCTTACCTATTGTTTAAACTTTTTTACTAAAAACGAAAGTACTTTGAAAAAAAATCTCAACTTTTGAACATAAAAACAAATATTTTTCTATTCACAGCTCCATTGTTGTCGCGCCGCCATATTTCACTACGTCCTCGTATGGCGCACGACGCGCTGCGATTGGTCGAAGCGGTAGCGCACGAATTAGTTTGAAATTCAAATTTTTATCGACATTGTTCCATAGTGCCCCGTGTTCCACTGTTCCCCAACTGTCCCTACATTGATCTGCTGGCGCCTGTACATTTAACTGTCAGTGTTCACCCGAATTGATGGACCGGCATGGCTATACATGGCGAGTGTACCGAAATATAACATAGGATGCTGGCTAGTGCTCATGATGTCATGAATCCTTCGCCATATTGTAGGTACTGGTGTGCCAAGATATTTTACTGTTGAGACGTATTAATAGAAGTATATCAAACGGACGTGTGTGTGGACTTTGAGGTTTTTTACTGTATTATTTATAATATTAGCGATAATGATTGTTGTAAACCATCACAAACGCTTTTCTCAATATAGCGACGTTATCAAGTTATGACGTCAACGTACTGGCCAGTATAGCGGCGTCGGAATTGGATTCATGTCGACATGAGCACTAGTCAGTATACTAGGTTATATTTCGGAACACTCGCCATGTATGGCCCATGCAGACCATCAAAACGCGTGACCAGTGACAGTTCTATGTACAGACGACGCCAGCGAATCAAGTTACGACAGACTGTCAAATTTCTTTAATACATTTTCAACCTTAGCGTTAAAGTGATTAGGTACAAGATTGATTGGGAAAAATTTACGGTTTCGGGCAGTTTGATGTGCTGGCATCTGTACCTGTGATCACCCAAACTATTAGACACTACATCCGGTGCGTGAACAAACCATAGAGTAATAAGGATATTTTGAATATTGTGATAGGTGTGCCTACACACACGGATCTAAAGACAAACTTGGTATCAGTGTGCTACAGCATGCAAACTTAGCGACGACACAAATCTAGAAGCTGCTTTTAATATGGCTTACTGATACACATAGGTTAAAATGATTAATAATAAAGCCTGATTTCATAAAAAGGCGGCCGACGAGTTTAATTATTCCACTGAACCGAGTTTTATAATCTTATTTATTTTGTTACCCCTCAATTTATTGATTACCTACTTTTGGAAAAAAAAATGAAGTCAGGCGCAAAAATTACTAATCAAAATAAAAATAACATTTAGGTACTACGTAAATTATCTGAAAGCTTTGAATATGAAATACTTCAATACTTTCAATGATTTTAGAAATGCCCGCGCTGTCATCGGTGGGTGAAGGGATAGTTCGCGTGTTCACCTCACTTGCCTTAAAGTCAGCGGAATACAGTGAAGGGAACACTTCACTCGTTCGAATGATCATTTAGCTATCAAGTAAAAAATCAAAGTTTAAAAAAAGAATTCCCGCGGGGAACGTTCGCGTGTTCACCTCACTTGCCTTAAAGTCAGCGGAATACAGTGAAGGGAACACTTCACTCGTTCGAATGATCATTTAGCTATCAAGTAAAAATCAAAGTTTAAAAAAAGAATTCCCGCGGGGAACGTTCGCGCGTTCACCTCACCGTCCCTAAAAGTCAGCGGAATACAGTGAAATGAATACTTCACTCGTTTCAATTACCACTTAGCTACCTACCTTTCTACGCAAGCGCAAGGCAGAGTGACGTTTATTAACACGCTAAATAAAATAATATTAATTAGATACCTACCTACTCATGTTAGATACCCACCTATGAATCTGTCCGCGATTCAAAAATGTATGGTTGGAATTGTGCACGCATGCGCAAAATGAGGTTTGCGTCGTTGGCCTATCAAGTTTCGTTTTAAAATCGGTTTATTAATTTCCAAAAGTAAGGTTTAGCCAGTATGAAATATTTTGAGTATTAAACGATCTTAATTATTTATTTTTAGACTCATAAATAACAGTTTTTAATTAATGTGAAATTTTCTATAGCTTTAGCATAAAATATATATGAAAATCAATTAATTAATTAAATTGTTGATAAATTCTATTGTCGATGTCGATAAGATTAGAAATGTAACGTTTCGTCCATCCCTAGCGTCACTGACAGCTCACTTAGCCATCTCACTTCGCCCAAGCCTTCACTTCGACATGTTTACAGAATCGACCGGCAGTTTTCGTGTCTCGACAGCGGAATCCGAGGTGAGTATAAACGTAACACCTTTATGTTGTGTGCAATAAAGTTCACTTTGTGAGCTATCTCACTCAGGTGAAGCTCGATATCGAAATGGGTACTTACAGAATAGACTAGCAGGTCCCATATTGAAAGTTGATCATTTTCATGCGCACATGCGAGTCCTGTATGATTACCACTTGATTTTAAGTCATCTTTTAAGGTAACTTACCTAAAAACTTACTACGTCTTGTTGATGTGACTCCCAGGGCCAGGTAATATTTTATTCTGCCAGAATTAAATGTTTATAGACAATATTACATTTTTAACAATAAGTTATAGTTTTCAGAACTTTGATTTGCATTTAATGCCCTGGTTACTTTTTAAGCGAGAACAACATAAAATTCCATTTTTTTTTACTTTCTTAATTATTTCTTCATTAACTTTTTTATCTTAGGTTGCCCGTACTATGTACAGGGGTGTCACTATTGACGAATAAACTTAGTTTTATTACACAGTTAAAAATTTTTTCATAGCATTAATTGCTAGAATCGTATATTTACAAGTTTACTTATGTTAAGCTACCTTAGAATACCTATTTGATGGGACTCTGTTTCGTCTCCCGCCTGGGTCCTAACTAAGTTTCACTCCTCAACAGACAATTGTTGTATTGAATGGATTTACTCACCTACCCGCAGTGTCGATGCGCATATATGACGTCGAGTACCTACTTGATTTTGTGTGAACATTATTTTTGTTTTCTACATCTGCCCCTTGTTATTGAATGCTAATGTTACGAGTATTTGTCACAGTAACTAACTCGCTACGCGCTATTTAATTTAAGTTAAAATATTGTGTTTTCTATATAAGTAATTGTAAATGTTTTGAGAAAATAAATGTTTAAAACCGTATTTACAAATACTATGTTTCAATAATGAGGGTTCAGTTATTATTCTGTTTAGTCCATAAAATATCTCAGTTTTTGAATTATTTCAACTTGAAGCATTTATGTTGATTAAAACGTTATTAAATTTAATTTTTTTGGTATAAGTATTTTTAAGAATTTACTATAAAGATACATATTATTTAAATTACAATCAGATACATCAGTGTTTAGAGTTAACAAAAAACTAGGGCGGACTTTTTTTAGAAATGCCAAGGGTAGTTAAAAAATTCTAAACAAGAGCCCCATCGTACTCAGTTTTATTGTGATTATTTCCCCGGGCCATTGAACTAATTAAATTAGTAAGGCGAGGCCGGACTGCGCGTTTTTCTGACGCCATAAATTTGGCCTGCTAATGGTTTAGACCGTATCAAACTCGCCACGCAGTCGAAAATCATCGATGGTAGAGTGCGCGAGAAATTTATAATGTCATGTTTCTTGTACGATAAACGCGTGACTGCCGTATTTTTACTATTTAAATCTGCTTCAGAGTGTTATATAATTTTCAGTTATCATTTGTTACTAACATTTGAATATGGCCGGAGTAACAGAGCATCAGGATTAAGTTATGTCTAAGAGTTGTCACCGTTGACCCAGTGTGTAGGTTCCTCCGCCGACAACCTTGTCTGAACTACTGTACACCAGCGACCTCTACTTTGGATATGTCAAAGAAGCTCGCTGATAGGTATCAGTAAGAGCTAAATGTGCCACTTTGGGGCAGTATACTGGGCAACCGTGGGGGCCTAACCATAGCGGGTAGGCCACCTTAATTCCGTTTAAGTTTCGTCATCAGACTATGATTGCTCCACTAGTGTGTTCTAGTTTTCTAGAGCTCTTGTAGAGCAGTGAGACTTTCAAAAATTGTAGTTGTGTATCCTGAATACCTGAAAGATTTTTCTGAGGCATATGTTTTAAGAATTTTGTATGGCTTCCTAGATGTTTTATCAAAAAATTGTGGGTTAGTTTCGTTCATATATTAAACATTGTGCGTGTATCCAGCGTGTCTCTACCTACCCTATTCTTAATACTAGTATATTTTTCTTAACGTAAAGTTTTTTTTTATGTCTATTTTAACCAATGTACACTATTAAGTTTTCGGTAACGTGATGACATTAATGGCAATATGTACACTTATTATACAGGATGTTATGAGAAAGAGATAGATATTACGCTAGCGGGTAGACTTAGTCTATACAAAGATATCTGACTTTATGTAAACTGCGGACTAATATGCTATAGTTTCTCAGCCATAAACAAATAACTTTTTTTTAACACTTTATGGAATATTTTATGTTTAAAAAAAGTTTATAATAACAAACAAGGTTTTTTTTTATATTTTCTAACGAAAATAATTACATAACATAGAACAAACGCGAGAAGAAAATAAAAGCGATACAACAATTTAAATCATAAAAACAACATATTATTTTTTGCCAAAAATTAAGATAAAAGAACTTTTTGCTTTAGAAGATTTATGTAGTAAGAAATATTCTAATGGTCTAACGTTACCCGCCAGCAAAATATCTACACTCTTCATGATAATAACTTGTATTAGAGCTTTACCCTTATTTTCTAAGCCTTCTTAAATGTTTATTTATACAACGTGTAACAGAATAAACGCAATAACTCTTAAGGAGTCATTGTACTCATCTTGAACAACTTTTACAATGGAACCAATCCCGAGATCGCGAAAACAATCAGCTGTTCAGTATATTTTGTGGAGTTATTTATGCGCATATACTTAAATGTATGGGAGAGTCGATTTTTTTTTCAGGATTTCAATGTTGGTTCCATTGTGAAAGTCGTTCATAATGATGAGTTCAATGAGCCCTTAAGAGGTATTGCCATTAATCTGTTACAGGTTTTATATTAGGTCTATTTTAAATAACCTATAATACGAGTATCATGCACAATTGCACATCTGCTTTTACATTAATTTGGCACATTTTTAACGTTTAACTATATATTCGCATTAATTGCGTATGTACATCTTATTATCTAATCCTTAGCTCTTATTTCCTAAAGCCTCCTAAATGTGTATTTTTATGGTTCCGAACAAAACACGGATACCTTATAGGATCACTCGGGTGTCTGTCTTTCTGTCTGTCTGTCTGTCTGTCACAGCCAGTTTTCTCCGGATCTACTGGACCGATTCTATTGAAAGTTGGTACACGTATGGATTTTTGTAACCCAAACACGGATGTGTTTTTAAAATTATAAAAAAAATAGTATGGGTGTCACTTTTGGTGGTAAAACAAAAAAAAAACTAAAAAAGTTTTTTGAGTAATATCGTGTGACATATCAAATTAAAGGGCTTACTGTGAAATTATCTTTTTTTCATAATTTTAAAATAGATGGTTTTGAAGTTTAACGAAATTAGACTCGCGTTAATTACCTAGACGAAAATGACCATCCCTTATTTTCGAAACTACCGAGCCTAAAATAAAAAGAAAAAAAATCGTGATGACACGTCTTTACCTATAGATTATAGGTAAACCTATAAGACTAGAAGTCAATAGTGTTAAAATAAAATGTTTAAAAAAATGAAATTCGTTCGGAACCCTTTTTACGCGAGTCGGACTCGCACTTGGCAAGTTTTTATTATTAGGTCCAATAAAAATAACCTACAGTATTATGTAGGTACAACTGCTCCTTTACTAATTTGAGTCGTTTTTTGTGCATGTATTCGCATTAATTGCGTATGTACACTTATTATGTAGTCCTTACCTCTTATTTCCTAAGGCTTCCTAAATGTTAATTTATATATTAGGTCTATTTTAATTAACCTATAATACTATGCACATCTGCACTTACACTAATTGGGCACATTTCATATCATTTTTCTATTCGCATTAATTGCGTATGTACCTACATCTTATTTTCTAGTCCTTAGCTCATATTTCCTAAGCCTTCCTAAGTTTTTATGTAAAGGGTTTTCCGATAGGGACACTCTCGAACTTTGATAGTTTATAACGGCAATCTTGGAAAAGCGTGACATTTCACCTCCAACGGGTAGAATTTGCTAAAATTTACTATCAAACATTAAATTTATTGGATGTAATCTCGAGGGCTTCGTCATCTCGCGTGGTGGTGACATCAAGCGGACATCGAGATCGTGTGATCTAACACCGCTCGATTACTTTCTATAGGGCTACGTGAAATCTCTAGTCGATGCTGACAATCCACAGACAGTTGATGCCCTGAAATCCAATCTAACAGGCGTTCTTCATGAGGTTGAGCCTCATTTATGCGAAAATGTCGCCAAAAATTGGTCCATCAGGATACCACCTTCAGCGTAGCCGTGTCCGACATTTCGCTGAAATTATATTTCAACCATTATGTCATAAGATGTTCTTTAAAATAAAATAAAAATTGTGGCAATAACACTTAGGCCTCAGTCACCGTCAGGCCTTGCACAATTAAAACGACAAAAGCCGCCGTACAAGATGTTGGACGAGAGGGCCTAACGGGACAGGTTGTTTTATTCCATTTAAAAGTTCGAGCGCTCTTAATGAAAAGCACTTTATATAATTAGGTCTAATTTAAATAACCTATGATATTATGTACTACTGCTCCTACACTAATATGGCTCATTAGGCAATGTATATGTATTCGCATTAATTGCGTATGTACACTTATTATCTAGTCCTTACCTCTTATTTCCTAAGCCCTCCTAAATGTTTATTCTTATCATTAGGTTTCATTGAAATAACCTATAAATATTGTGAACAACTGCTCTTACACTAATTTGGCACATTCAATAATGTTTATGTATTCGCATTAATTGCGTATGTACAATTATTATCTAGTCCTTACCTCTTATTTCCTAAGCCCTCCTAAATGTTTATTCTTATCATTAGGTTTCATTGAAATAACCTATAAATATTGTGAACAACTGCTCTTACACTAATTTGACACATTCAATAATGTTTATGTATTCGCATTAATTGCGTATGTACACTTATTATCTAGTCCTTACCTCTTATTTCCTAAACTCTCCTAAATGTTTATTCTTATCATTAGGTTTCATTGAAATAACCTATAAATATTGTGAACTACTGCTCTTACACTAATTTGGCACATTTAACATTGTTTATGTATTCGCATTAATTGCGTATGTACACTTATTATCTAGTCCTTAACTCTTATTTCCTAAGCCTTCCTAAATATTTATTTTGATGGTTCCGAACATCGGTAAAACGGAACCCTTATATGATCACTCGGGTGTCTGTCTGTCTGTCCGTCTATCACAGCCAGTTTTCTTCGGATCTGCAGGACCTATTTTTTGAAATTTTGAATGCATAATGGACTTATGTGACCCAAACACGGACGCTTTACGTGAATAATAAATCTTTAGTACGGGGGTCACCTTTGGGGGCCAATCTAGAAAATTTAAAAAAGTGTATCTTGTGACTTATCAAAAGAAGGGCTTATTGTGAGAGTTTTAATTATATTTTTTTTACTGTTTCTAAAATAAATAGTTTTTAAGTTATAAAAGAAATAAGACCAAAAATGACCAATCTCTCCCCTTATTTCCAAGACTACAAAGCCTAAAATTTTGAAAAAAATGCAGGTAGTAGTCTTATACCTGAAAATTACAGTAAAACCTATATAAGTCTAGTGTTAAACAACATGTTAAAAAAAATAAAATGCGCGCAAGTCCGACTCGCACTTGGCTAGTTTTATTATTAGGTTTAATTGAAATAACCTATATATATATAATATGAACAACTACTTCTACACTAATTTGGCACATTTAACAATGTTTATGTATTCGCAGTAATTGCGTATATACACTTATTATCTAGTCCTTACCTCTTATTTCCTAAACTCTCCTAAATGTTCATTTTTATCATTAGGTTTCATTGAAATAACCTATAAATATTGTGAACAACTGTTCGTACACTAATTTAGCACATTTAATAATGTTTATGTATTCGCATTAATTGCGTATGTACACTTATTATCTAGTCCTTACCTCTTATTTCCTAAGCCCTCCTAAATGTTTATTTTGAAGGTTCCGAACATCGGTAAAACGGAACCCTTATATGATCACTCGGGTGTCTGTCTGTCCGTCTATGACAGCCAGTTTTCTCCGGATTTGCAGGACCTATTTTGTTGAAATTTGGAACGCATAATGAACTTATGTGACCCAAACACGGACGCTTTACGTGAATAATCTTTAGTACGGGGGTCACTTTTGGGGGCCAAACTAGAAAATTTAAAAAAGTGTATCTTGTGATTTATCAAAAGAAGGGCTTACTGTGAGAGTTTTAATTATATATTTTTACTGTTTTTAAAATAAATAGCTTTTAAGTTATTCAAGAAATTAGACCAAAAATGACCAACAATTTTGAAAAAAATGCAGGTAGTAGCCTTATATCTGAAAATTACAGTAAAACCTATAATAAGTCTAGTGTTAAAAAAATTAAAATGGTTCGGAACCCTTTGCGCGCAAGTCCGACACGCACTTGGCTAGTTTTATTATTAGGTTTAATTGAAATAACCTATAAATATTATGAACAACTGCTCCTACACTAATTTGGCACATTTAACTATGTTTATGTATTCGCATTAATTGCTATATATACAGTTATTATCTAGTCCTTAGCTCTTATTTCGTAACGGTACTAAATATTTATTTTTATTATTAGGTTCAATTGAAACTTATAAACATTATGAACAACTGCTCCTATACTACTTAATTTGGTACATTTAGCAATGTATAAATATTCGCATTAATTGCGAATGTACACTTATTATCTAGTCCTTACCTCTTATTTCTTGAGTCTTCCTAAACGTTTATTTTTATTATTAGGTCTAATTAAAATAACCTATAACATTATGTACAACTGCTCCTATACTAATTTTACAATTTTTCTTGTGTATGTGTTCGCATTAATTGCGTATGTACACTTATTCTACATACCTTCAATCTTATTTATTTAGACCTTGGCATTAATTATTTCAACAGGGTTACTTCCAAGACCGCAAATTTTGCTTAGCAAGATATTTAATCTTCATTTAAAGAAAGCATAAACGAAAAATACAAAATTATTAGTGAATTAATCGATGGTGAATTCTACTGTTTTATTTAGTAAGCAAGGTCGACGATAGTAAACTTAGTTGAATATTAATTTAATAAAATAATGATGTTGGTGTTTATTCAGGAACCATGGCCACGCTATATGTCTCCAATTTAACCCCATACATTAAGTCTATTTTGAATATCCTATATAATGTACATACAACTACTCCTACACTAATTTAGCATCTTTTGCAAGCTTTCGCATTAATTGCGTATGTACACTTATAGTCCTTAACTCCTAACTTCTAAACAACTGTTGGCGCTGGCTTTTCAACGCAATAAGCAATAAAGCATACTAGGTTGGATGGCGTAGCGTGGGATTAGGGTTGCCACATTTTTGGAAGAATATGTAGATTTTTTTTTAGTATTTATTTTAAAATGTTGCAAAAATATAATACATTTGGAAAATTCATGAAAGAAATACAACCGAATTGAGAACTTCCTCCTTTTTTTGAAGTCGGTTAAATATAGTTCATAATTATATCATTTCGTTTAATTTTTCGTAAGATAAAATAATATAAAGAAAATATTTAGGAACTCCTTTCTTTAATATTTTTTGGGTGGCATAAGACTGAGACTTTAAACTGCCTTTTACTATTTATAATGTGAAATACATTAGTATTTGTATAGGCCTTGTAAGGGATTTTATTAAATATTCTTCATTTGTGGCAGTATAAATGGCACCACATTACGATCAACTTTTACTATGGGCGTAATTCTGAAATCGCGATGAAGTTCGTTCAGATGAGTAGGTCTAATTACAGACGTAGGTTTTTTTTTTATAATTTCAATAATTACACTTTCATTTTCTTTTTAAGTTGCGTTATTGTATTTTTCAGACAAATATACCTAAACATTGTTTTTTTACACTTTCATTTTCTTTTTAAGTTGCGTTATTGGCTTGCCCAGCAATGTCTCGGTGATATTACCGGCGTCCTTAAACCTAACTATCTCGAACGTGCAACAACCCCATGTCACTTGAAACTCTGATTTTTTATCAAGATTTACATTAGCATTACAATAAAACTATTCTTAAAATGATTATTTTAAATCTAATTTAGGTAAGCTATTTCTTAAGGGCTTACTACTTACAAGTCCCTGTGTATAGGACTACCGTTATAACTGTTTAATTTTAATATAAACACATGACCACTTTGTGAAATGTATCATAACCGAAGGGATTTGATGTTTTATACTGACTGTAGTCTTCTTTTACGCTGATCATGGTCAACTTTCGAAAAATCGTTAGTAAAATTTTTGTAGTGTTAAAGTTTTCAAATTTGGTATATTTATAATGTTTTAGGTAAGCAATAAAAACCTCCCCTAAAAACTTGAGTAGGTACCCCATTTGACCCTTATCGGGGTTGGGTTGATTTAAAATCAAAATTCACGTAAATCATATTTCTAATCAAGACTATTAATGCCGACTTTCAAATTCATTTGACTACGCGTTAAGAAGAATTTTAGATTATAGAACTATTAAAAAAAAGTTAATTTTGTTAAATGCATACTTGTTTACTTAGATACGTTTTAGTGTCAAGTTTCGTGCTTATAAACCCAAATAATTACATTTTTCGTTATCACGATTACAAACATTTTTACCCCATAACATGTGGGTGTCAGAAAATCTTCTCTTAATACACCTCAACGCTAGACGCAACGGCCTCTAAATTCCAAGTCTCTACGACCAGAAGTTTAGGCTGTGCAGTGTCTGTCAGTCAGTCAGGACTATAGTACGAGATTTATCAATAGATTCCTTGTTATTATAATATTATTTAATCGAATGGCAGTGTCTCCAACGCTAGCTAGGAAGTTCTTACAATAATCTTACTGTACTTCTTATATCCTTATGTGTTTATTTACAACTTACATACTATCCTTACGAAGTGGCGTAAGAAAAGATTTTCTGAATCTGAACTGGGAAGGTTTTTAAAATTAAAAAGCTTGTTCTATAAATTAATTTAAATAACTTTTTAACTTTGTCTCTGATGTTAAAGTAACTATATACATGTATGTATGAATCAACTTGTAATGGCACGTTTACGCGCTTGCCGAGGCTAAATAGTTGTAATGTTGAGTCTATTGTCGCTATAAGAAAATAAAAAATCATGGTCACCTACTATGTTCTGTAAATAAACTTAAAGTAAATATCCAAGAATATTACTATTACATTTTGGAAAAACAAATGTCAGGAAAACTGCTTTCTTTATAAGGAAACAACTAGTTATGCTAAAATATTGTATTAAAATACATATCTATTGAATTATTATTCTAATTTAGTAAGTCATGTACCTTTCTAACCCAATATCTACTTTCGTTGCCTACTTTAATTAAGTTATCATAATTAATTATGTCACCTACCGTAGTTCTAGAGTTAGTCACGCCAATGATACCAAAGAGTCACTCAAAGATTTATATGACAAGTTTACTATACTTGAACGACGAACTCAACTTTATTCAATCATAATTTAAATAAGGGAGTGAAAATGTTCATTTGGTGCTTAATCTTCTTCTTCTTATCGTGTGGGAAGTATATAAGGTCTCTATCTACCCCACACACCCTAGTGCCAGAGTTTCTAAACCGCCTCAAGGGCCTCTGACATGGTGACCTGCCTAGAAATTACTATTAGTTGAACCATAAAATCGCATATTAATATATTTGTAAGAATGTAATCTTTTTATCATAGAGGCATGGCTATCCGCATACAAGTAGATCGATAATAATTTATTATTTTCATTACAAACGCTTCGAAATTATTTTATGTCAACCGTTGTTAAAGAAAATTCTATTAGAAATAAAACTTTGCGTTGCATCGCGTAATGTCTTGGGCAACGTAATTACCAGTAGGTACCTAGACGGAGGAACGTAACAAACTGTAGGTACATTTATACAGTTTCAATACTACAGCACGTCAATCGTCAATACTACAGCGCCTCAAAAGAACACTGTGGTCTTAGTGAGAAGAGTCCGACGATTTTAGCTCTTGGATATGACGATCCAAGGAATGGAAGAGTTGTTGGTTGTTTAGTTAGCACAGGGGCTTGTACAGGAGCGGGATTAGCACAAGTAAAGAGAGAACTATGGCCAGCATTGGCAGTAGTCGGACTGTGGTTGAACATGTGTGGTTGATGATATTCAGACAGTAACAGCTGACTAAGGTACCTATGTATTCTCAATTATACCAAAGACGGGCCTAAACATAAACGAAATGCTACAACATTGATGCTTTCACCACGCATTGCGAAATATTTAAGAAACTTTTTTGACGTGATAACGTCACGTGCACTTTACAGACAGCCAATATTTTTCACAGTACATGTGACCTCTTTTTATACTAAATATTTACGTGAACTTTCTAAAACGCCTGATATTTAAGTTGACCATTGTGAATTTCGTGTTAAATTAAGTTTCGTGAAATATTTCGCAGTGCGGGGTGAGATATTGCAGCCTGTCCGCAGCACCAGGTCCCAGAGCCTGGCCAGCAGGGCTGGAGGCTGGTGCTGCGCGGCTGCGCCCCGCGTGCCCGGGGCGCGGGCTCCGGTCCTCTCACTGGCGCGACACGACGACAAACAGATCTATTCATAAAACTTTTTAAACATTGTTTGGTTCAAATACTGATAAGCAGATTCTTTATTCAGTATTTTCTATAGAGAATCTGAATTTCGAATCTCTTATACTTACAGTATTTAAACTAAGCATATGGTTTGGTTTATTTAAGAATAAGTGTTTAGGTCGCCGCGAGCGCCGGTGTCGTGTGAGAGCGTGGTACTTCCCCGGTCGAGCCAGCCCGCTCAGCTGTATACAGCTGCTACATAAGAGGCTCTACCACGTGAATAAAGCGTTTTCTTATGCGTGTTTACGCTATGCTAGCGCTTTTTGTCTATGAGTCGTATTCATAGTTGGTATAGAATTACGACGATGTTTGAGTACTCGTACAATAATTTATTGTATTTGGAACTAGACCTTGCTGATCTTTTAGATGACCACTCATAATCATGACTTTCATTCCTCAACACAAATAGAAATTATTTATTTTCGTTCTAAAAAATCGAAGTACAACGTACGAAGTTCTTAATTCTTAGCCATATACCTACGCGGGGGCAGAACGTCAAGGCGTGAATGCACTTCAATTAAATTCTCATACAACATCGTTGCTTATTCAATCCCCACCACCTCTTACAGATGCTCTAACTGTTTTATTTAGGAATACGTCATAAATTAATTCTCGTCTTGAGATTAATAATGCTAGCAATAGATTATGATGACGTTGGAAGGTTTCTTTTAAGGTGGATGCTCCAGGGTAGCCCGCGAAATTCAAATATTTTTATGTTTTTTGCAATTTGCCGGTCAGTGTGAAGCTGTATGTGGACCAAATGCGATTCATGTAGTTCGAAAGAATGAATATTTCAGAAATAATCATTCTTTCGAACTACATGAACTTAGAGGGCTATATTGATGATTAAAATGGTTATAATTCTTTAGATAAATACGCGTTACGGTCGCGGATCGCATTTGGTCCACATACAGCTTCACACTGACCGGCAAATTGCAAAAAACATAAAAATATTTGAATTTCGCGGGCTACCCTGGAGCATTCCCCTTAAACACTTAATATTATGTTCACTTAAAATGCACCACCGTGCTCCGGTGAGGCGTGCCCCACCGGTGCACGGTGGTGCATTTTCAGTTACTCGCCGTACGTACATGCCCCATGCATTGCATGCATGCGTCTATGGAGCATTTGTACTGACAAATTTAAAGGCTTGTAAACCTGAAAATGTGCGTTTTTTTACCACTTTTATCGTCGTACACGTATGAGCAAAAACTATTAACAATTTGCGTTTTCACCTTAGATGGTTTTTCTATAGGTAATCATAATTACCTACACGATGAACGCATTCAATACATGAATATTAAATGCCAAATTGGCACAAATAACTGGAAATCATTTCAATAAAAAAATAATACGCTCATCAGCATTTGGGCTCTCATATTTATATAAGTCAGTAAAATCGAGCTTCATAAACCCACATCACAGTCAGCAAGAAATTCCCAACAGTGCTGATGAAATAAGATACAGGGCATCAGAACATTATTATCGAAGTATTATCTTGCCTTATGACACCTAATTCATAATTTATATAAAACATGGTACAGTCAACAAAGCTATTTGGTATACAGGCAAAAATATTAATTTTTCCACTGCACTGTCAATAAGTATTTCTAATGTGTGCACTATAACTTTTTAAGCCGATGACGTACTTACGAGTGTGGTGTACAATAATTGTCTACTCAGCACACTGACACCATTGTTTAAAAGTAGTGTCAAGTTAGTTGCCTGCATACCAAATAGCTTTGTTGACTGTACATATTTTTAGGTCTTATTATCTGAGATTGCTGAAAACAGGTGAACAAAAATCACTTATGGACGAGACTACAATACGGACATAATTCTGGACACTTTTAGGAAACAATAAGTCAATAGGACTTCTGAAACTTGATAATATTCTAGTAACAAGCTTTTGATAAATACATTTGTAGATAATACTCGTAGTTCTGATAAAAGCTTGTTTTTAACCATGAAGACGAAGTATGACTGTACTTTCATGATGATGTTTTAATTTTATATGTTGGTTAGTAGACAGCAGTTTTGTTTCGTACATTAATAGTTGATAAGAGTACGTACATGAGTTACAGCTAGCAGCAAACTGGACTCGTATGGAGACTCGGTTGTTACCTGTGGAAAACGATGTTATTAGCTATGTTTATTATTATATTATGTACTTGATATGAGATTTATATATATCGGAAATCAGTTAGTCAATGGAACAATCGGCCAACGCCATCTAGTGGCGTTCGACGGAGTCTAGGACGTTGTGCTCGACAGGCTGAGCTCAGTCTACTGGTGGCGGTCGAGCAGTGCTGACGTGCACACGTATAGGAACCGCCGCGTGATCCGAATACTTAGTCTTATTCAGTGTACCTATTGTGTGGGAATATTGTAATTGAGACTTAGAGTGTGTATAATAATACCGTCGGGTAGACAAAAATGTAATACTTAGTGTAGTTGTTACGACACAATAGAACATTGTAGCACATACTAGAGAAGCCTCTATATGAAGTAGAAGGAGTGCGGCTGCAGCTCCAGCTGCGCCATCTTGGCCAGCAGGCGGTGCAGGCGGCGCTGGGCCGCCGCGCCCGCCGCGCCCACCGCGCCCCCCCGCGCGCCCGCCGCCGGCGCCCGCGCGCGGCACGCCGCCAGGCGCTGCGCCACGTGCCGCGGCATCTGCGCACACACACACACAACTATATTCATCGTCATTATCATCATAACAGCCGAAACACGTCCACTGCTGGACATAGTTTGCCACAATCGTCACGCTTGGCAGGCGGGTTAGCGATCGCAGTGTATGGTGTTGCGTTTTACAGAAAACGCTGCTGCCCATTCTCTGGTGAGTCCCTTAGTCGCCTCTTACGACACGCACGGGAAGTGATGGGATGGTATTATTATTTTACGACACCATACGATAAAACGATATTCAACACAAAATGATACGAAAGGCTCATATATATATATACTGGCTCGGCTCCTTCAAAGCAGAACGGGCACAAGATGGACCTGGATAAAGAAAGCTGTTGGAGACAACATGTACGAACAAGAGCGGTTCACACTGCAGAAGACCGTATGACTTAGAAACACGTATGTGGTCGCGGTCATCAGCAGTAAGAGGACGACGAAGAATCTATATACTGATATTATAAAGCTGGAAAGTTTAATTCTTTGGTTGAACGCGCTAATCCCAGGAACAAATGCGGAAGGAACTACTACTAAAGAAGGCTATATAACATCACGCTACGACCAATTGGAGCGGAGCATCAATGAAAAATCGAACTTGCGCGGTTTTTTTTTTACTATTGATAGGCACGCGTTTGACCACTATCTCACCTGATGGTAAGCGATGATGTGGTCTAAGATGGAGCACGCTTGCCTAGAAGTAACCTATTCACTCTTGACTTAAAGACTCCCAGGTTGTAGCTATCAGGAAACACAGACTCCGGCAGAGAATTCCACTCCTTAGCTGTACGCATTATGAATGTGTTCCCAAAACGTTTTGTGCGTATGGGTGGGATGACCACCATGTACCGGTGGCGCATCGCCGTTCGTCTTGTGGTCCGATGATGGAACGGGTTTGGCGGAATTAAATTATGCAATTCCGTCGCACATTCCCCAAAATGCAACCGGTAAAAAGCCGACAGGCAACTCGTCGTCAATGTTCAAGACTTTGGAGCTTCGTCGCGACGAGCCTCTCATTGCCGATGATCCTCTTGGCTCGTTTTTCAATTGACTCAAGGGCATCAAGCTGGTGTTATGTTGGGAGACAGGGACACAGCATTGAAAGTCGGTGGTTGAGCAAAGACTCCATTGTGTGCTTCGTTTGTTATACTTGTGCTTCTTCGTATGATTCGGAATCACTGCTGCTTGTCATCTCCGATTTCGTTTTATTTCACTGGTTTCTTGTTTCAGTTTTTAGACAGCTTTCTAACTTATTTAGCTACCGGCTGCGCCATGTTATGTTGGGAGACAGGGACACAGCTGGTGTCTGGCAAATCCATCCCAAAGATGAGAGCAGTATTCCATACACGATCGAACTTGCGCTTGATAGAGTTTGAGCAGCTGTTCCGGCGTGAAGTACCGTCTCACCTTTGCTAGAATCCCCGACTTCTTTGCTGCCACTTGAGCTTTTGCCTCTATGAAAGGGCCAAAATTGAGAGTAGATGTTAATGTAACCCCAAGAAGCTCAAGTCGGTCGGTTATCGGCACGGTTTCACCTCGGAAAGATGGAGCTGGCTGGAATTGGCTCCTTTTAGCGGAAAATAGACACGCTTGGGTCTTAGCAGCATTGAACTTGGCCAGATTGGCATCGCCCCATTCAGAGACAGCCTGTAAGGACACGTTCAAGCGCTCAACCATTGCCTCCCGAAGAGACCGGATCTGCGACCCACCAGCTCGTGTGTCGGACACGTATCTCTCAGCAACAGTGCTGTCGTCTGCATACCCAAAGGTACCGGGTTTAAGTAGATCATTAATATGCAGCAAGAACAGTGTTGCCGAAAGCACCGACCCCTGAGGAACCCCGACATTAATATCCAGCAGTCCAGACGAGCAGCCATCTATGACCACTCGGATAGACCGATCCCTCAGGAAGTCTGCGATCCAATCACACAAACCGGCGGGCAGACCGAAGGAAGGAAGCTTACTAATAAGGCTATCGTGCCAGACCCTGTCGAAAGCCTTCGAGATGTCAAGAGAGACCGCTAGTGCCTCCCCGTGCTTCTCTATGGCCTCATTTCAGATGTGAATGGCATACGCTAGAAGATCCCCAGTTGACCGATTTCGGCGGAACCCGTTTTGACGGTCACTAAGGATATCAGTCGCTTCTAGGTACGCCAGGAGCTTATGATTCAGCACGCGTTCCATACCCTTACAGAGTATGGACGTTACCACGGATGAAGTTATCACGGCCCAGCGTCCCCCCCCCCCGTATACACCTATGCTAACTTTCCAACAATACTTCACACATCGTTTTTAACCGACTTCAAATAAGGAGGAGGTTCTCAATCAGGGTTGCTTTTTTTTGTAAAGTTCTTATTTTGTCTGAGAGAATATACTTCCCGATTGGCCCCATAGGAATTCTTAATTTTTATGAAATCAAAATAGCTGGAATTCGTTAACTTGGATGAGGGTTTTTTGTACTCCAAGTAAACAAAATTGCGTATTTTGCTTTCCTGCGATTTTCCAGTGGTGTTGTTAGGTGTGGGATGTACCACCAAAATGTGAAAAATAAAAAACTTTTTACAAAAACATACAACTGACTGAAATAAAAAAAAAACACTGCAAAGTAAAAAAACACATTTATTTCGGAAGTCGGTGTCAAAATACGAAGTTACTACCAAAAACACTTTTATTTTAGTATGCTACAACCAATTAAACAAATAAAAAGCCTCCCTTAGGTTTACGCATAATAAACAGCAACAGTTTTGAGCACAGATAACTATATCTGTGGTTTTGAGCGATGAGGGTAGGGCATAATTCAATAATTGGTGCTACGGCCTTCGACACAGTGAACAACATGAGTGATTTATTATATTGTTTTCGGTAATATTTGTACATATATTTACATTTATTAACTTAATTTATGTAGACTATTGTTTTTTATTTATTTAATGAATACCAAAATAGGCCATGAAACAAACTAAAAACCAGCCAAGTGCGAGTCGGACTCGCACACGAAGGGTTCCGTACCATAAACCTTTTTTAATTTTTATTATGTGTTGTTATAGCGGCATTACAGATACACAATCTGCGAAAATTTCAGCTGTTTACCTATTACCGTTCTTGAGATACAGCGCGCTGGCAGACAAACATACGGAGGACGGACGGACAGTGGAGGCTTAGTAATAGGGTTCCGTTAGTTACCCTTTGGGTACGGAACCCTAAAAAGCCCTCTAAGTTCCCTATAAATAGTAAAACTTGTCAATCAAAGTAACTATTAATTTGCAAAATTTGTCCATCTGATGAAACTAGAGCATACAATCAAAATCAAAAGTCGTTTATTCAAATTAGGCTGAGAGCCAGCACTTTTTGAACGTCAAGTTTTACAAAAGACAGTCCCCCAAAACGCCCGCCCGTCACCACTTCCTAGTGCTTTAGCTGTGGAAAAGAAGTGGCGCAACCTCCCCAGCAACACATGTATCTGTTACGTTTTAAGAACTTGAATTAATTATACATGAAACAAAAAAAAAATCCTATGCACAAGAAATAATACTTACATTAAATAATGGTGAATGCAGTATAGGAGTCCAGAGGGGCAGCAGCTTGTTGAGTACAGTTGAGTTGCACTCCAACAGCGACTCCAATAGACTCAAGAAATGAAGATTCACCGTCTCAGCCAACTAAAAGATACCTCACTGTTATCGTCTATACAGCCGATTTGGATTTAAAAATTAATATATTGATTGTAATAATTAATGTATACGGCGCCGCCATATCGTACAATAGAGAAGATGCAAATACGGAATTTATGAGAATTTTGTCAGTAAAATGATAAAAAAGTATAAAATAAAAGCCAAAAGTTTTTATTTTGGTTAATATCGATTTTTAACAAAAATAATAAATTAAAGTAACGTGAAACGGAACGTATTTAAAAACAACAATCAGCGTTTAGTGACGTATCTGCTGTTATGCCAACGAAAAGGCAACCTTATGTCTTTGAGTTAGGACAGTTCTTGACCAGTGATAGACACGAGTGACGTCATCGTCCGTTTTCGCGCAAATCTTTTAACTGTCGGTTTAAAAACTCAATTTTGGCAATAAATTAAAGCGTTTTCATTTTTTATTTATGTGGTGGTCTATTCTAGATGGAGTTCTTCAAAATTAAAGCAAAAATAGAAATATTGCATGTTCCTTATTGGCCATATCATGATGTGGGCGACGTTAGGTCACGTTCAGTTTGAGTGAGATTAAGGCATGCCAACAGGGCTAGGCTAGGTTCGAATGGGAAGCTAGAGTTTGTGAGCGAAATTAACTCCAGTCATACCCTTAATGTTAGGTTCTTTTAACCCTGCAGGCTAAACTAGGTTTGAGGTGACCAGCCATTTCGTGAAATGGTCAAACCCTGCGATATAGCAAAGACATAAATATTTTTTACTTATAGAAAGTACCCATTATCCAACGAGCTTCTCCAATAACTCTATAGATCTCAGTTAAACAATGTGGTAATTTGCTGCCCCTGCTCGAAATTTATAACCATTAGTGACAAACTTAATGCTACTTAAAGATACAGTAATCTCTTACCACTTTAGACTGCACGGTGACCTGCAGGATGCTCGGCACCAGCTTGCACCAGAAGTCCAGCAGGATGCAGGTGGTGGTGTTGTGCGGCTCGCTGCACGGCGGCGACGAGGCCGCCAGCTGCTCCAGGTACAGGGTCCACAGCTGGCAGAGGACGAAGGCGTGCAGTAAGGCCGACATGCGCAGGGCTGCAGGCTTGGATTGTTCCACGTATGAGGACATTATAGTCTGGGGACAATTCATTTGTTATCGTTATCATAATTCAACGATATTTTTTTGTCTTCCAATAACATTGTAATAGTGAACATTTCTGAGCTTGAGGTGACGCAAGGCAGCGCACCGCTCAACGACGATGCAACGTCGCTCTCAGACGTGGCAGCAGTGGCGTAGGTAGCATAGGCGACACCCGATGTGGACATTGTGGTGTGACAAAATTAAACAAATAAAACAGCAGGCTGATGCATCTGACACGTGGCATCCTGCGGCACGGGCTGGTGCGTCTGCGCCGCCTGCGTGTGCGACGTGGGCAGCTGGTGCGTGCGACTGTTGCACAGCGCGCCCATCACCATCACCATCACCAGTCACACACTCACACACCTACCTGTATGTAGTCAGTAATGTGACACGTGGCATCCTGCGGCACGGGCTGGTGCATCTGCGCCGCCTGCGTGTGCGACGTGGGCAGCTGGTGCGTGCGACTGTTGCACAGCGCGCCCATCACCATCACCATCACCAGTCACACACTCACACACCTACCTGTATGTAGTCAGTAATGTGACACGTGGCATCCTGCGGCACGGGCTGGTGCATCTGCGCCGCCTGCGTGTGCGACGTGGGCAGCTGGTGCGTGCGACTGTTGCACAGCGCGCCCATCACCATCACCATCACCAGTCACACACTCACACACCTACCTGTATGTAGTCAGTAATGTGACACGTGGCATCCTGCGGCACGGGCTGGTGCATCTGCGCCGCCTGCGTGTGCGACGTGGGCAGCTGGTGCGTGCGACTGTTGCACAGCGCGCCCATCACCATCACCATCACCAGTCACACACTCACACACCTACCTGTATGTAGTCAGTAATGTGACACGTGGCATCCTGCGGCACGGGCTGGTGCATCTGCGCCGCCTGCGTGTGCGACGTGGGCAGCTGGTGCGTGCGACTGTTGCACAGCGCGCCCATCACCATCACCATCACCAGTCACACACTCACACACCTACCTGTATGTAGTCAGTAATGTGACACGTGGCATCCTGCGGCACGGGCTGGTGCATCTGCGCCGCCTGCGTGTGCGACGTGGGCAGCTGGTGCGTGCGACTGTTGCACAGCGCGCCCATCACCATCACCATCACCAGTCACACACTCACACACCTACCTGTATGTAGTCAGTAATGTGACACGTGGCATCCTGCGGCACGGGCTGGTGCATCTGCGCCGCCTGCGTGTGCGACGTGGGCAGCTGGTGCGTGCGACTGTTGCACAGCGCGCCCATCACCATCACCATCACCAGTCACACACTCACACACCTACCTGTATGTAGTCAGTAATGTGACACGTGGCATCCTGCGGCACGGGCTGGTGCATCTGCGCCGCCTGCGTGTGCGACGTGGGCAGCTGGTGCGTGCGACTGTTGCACAGCGCGCCCATCACCAGCCACGAGATCAGCCGCACTCGAGTCACACACTCGCATACCTCTCGCGACCTGTGACCAGGACATACAACTCTTGGACTCCGAGAGAATTGGTTTTGTCAGTATTAATATGGAGTGAAATCTCATGTGTTTGTTCTTCACACAGGATTGTATAATCAGGAATTTGTTATATGTATCAGCGAATCGTCAGAGTAGTTGTTGTGACATCATGTTTGTAGGAAAGAAAAAAAAACTTGTAGAGAGTAAACAGAAAAACACAACAACAAAATGCATGCAAAATTATGTTTAATAAATGACATTGCAACAATACAAGTATCAAAAGTAATGATTAAACAAATGTAACTAATTCCGCACGGAAATGCAAAAGTACGCAATAGTGGATTTCCTATTTCAGTACCGTGGTGATATCTTACGGTATCTTACTATGGGTACGGGCTGCTGAAATCGAATCTGTTTTCATTTTGCACTAGTGCGATTTTCTAAGGGAACAGTATCTAGCATTTAAAATAATGACGTTGCCTTTTCAATATATCAACGAACAATATAAACATCTACATATTTTTAGTAAACAAGGCGACAGACAACTTTGTCACTAGGAATAGGAACTAAAAAGTTCAACCAGGTTTCAGACTTGCTAAAGTAGCGACATCTTTCATGGCATACTGTTTAAAGTTTAAAATGTTATAATAAAATACCGCCACAAACGAGTATTAAAACTGAAGGAGACGAATTTTAAAAATTGTATACTCTGCTGTCTAGTTCGCGGTACCTACTCGGTTTGTAGAAACTTTACTCGAGTTGACTCGCATTAAAATCGAGTTACTTGAGTCAGTTGTAGCTGAGTCGAGGTAACTCGAATTCAATAACTCGACTCGCCCATCACTAATAAAACGGATACTATGCAGATAAGAATATTATAAACTGTGGGAGTACAATGATGATCACAATGCTTTGATGCGCAGTAGAACTATGTAGCTTCATCTCATTTGACGTGTATGTTATGTCGTGTAGGTCTATTTCAAATAAATAATTTTGATTTGACTTGTTTTAAAGTGGTTTTTAGGGTTCCGTACCCAAAGGATAACCAACGGAACCTTATAACTAAGCCTCCTCTGTCCGTCCGTCTGTCATCGGGCTGTATCTCAAGAACCGTAATAGGTACACAGTTGAAATTTTCACAGATTGTGTATTTCTATTGCCGCTATAATAAAAAAATAAAGATTAAGGTTTATGGTACGGAACCTTTCGTGTGCGAGTCCGACTCGCACTTGGCCGGTTTTTTTAAGGTTCTCATTTTTTTTCTGTCTGCTAGATGCTTATTTATTCAGGTTAGTTTTATACATATACTTAATCAGTTCATTTTTAATATGAATCTTATAATTGGTTAATTAATTACGTTTTAGGTAACAAACATACTGAAAAAAAAATGATTTTTTTTACCAAATTGTGATATTATCAAATTGAGTAAGATAAAATAATCTGAACTTAAATATCTCTCTGATGACAAAAATAATAACATAATAATAAAAACGAAAAAAAAAAACCAAAGTGAGAAGTATTTTAAAAATGTGATTTTCATAGTTACCCAGGCAAAGACGCACTGATCCATGGGGTCATATGCCTGGCCGGCTGAGCTCGGTCCTGTCTGCCACGGCTGTGTTCTAGGGCCAGCTCCATCGCCACGTACTGGGCTATACCGCCCTTTACAATGGCACCCAGTGTGTCTTCATTCAGGCAGATTAGGTTGCGATTCACGATTGATTTTGAGACGGAACCCTGTTGACAAAAGAAAAACAATGTATTAGATCACCAAAGCAGTGGCGTGCCGTAGGTGCAAGACTCCCTAGTCCCTTACACGGTCCCATTTTAGTCTCTCTAGGCTCTTATATCATTTACGTTATAAAATAATAACTCAGCTGATTTAGTTTTTTTATTATGTTATATTTCGATGTTATAATAATACAATACAATCACTATAGCACAGAATTCAGTACCGAAACAACACGGTGTAGAAGGTCGGCGTGACAGCGATGAGTTATATTATGGTGTTATCTTTTTAACCAGTTATTAAGAGGTACCTAATCTCTGGAAGAAACTATCTACTGAAACTCTCTCACTGATAAAAAGTTGCAATATCATTACGTGTTATCTAGGCTACTTTTTATCCTGGAAAATTAACACAACACGATGAGATACGGCACGTTGGTCAAACCGTAACAAAAATCTCTCATAAATAATTTTCTATAATACCAACCTGTTACTTTACTAATAGCAGAGAGGAGAACTCTTTTCATACTAATATAGCACGGGTATTAATCACCACGCAATAACAATCACAGTGAAATTAAGGACAAAACAAGAAAATATTTTGTTACGAAAAACAAAATAGCGCGCCTTTTGAGAAATGTTTAGCGTTGCTACAAAAAAAAAAACAAATGAAGTCAAAACAAGAAAATTATACATTTATATTTATTGCATATTATTTGAAAATTGTAAGTGGCCAGTATTATTTGATGATACCTGTGGGGTGTCAATAAAACCTTTATATTTAATACGCCTGTTGCGGTAAGGCATCTCTCTCGACTCGTACACTCTTACCAAATTGTCTGTGAAATGGCGAAAATTGAAACTACGGCTATCATGTTGAAATGTCATTTGATTGTCAGTGTCTACTACATTCGGGTTCTCTGGTTGTTTTGTCGTGATATTGCTGAATTTATAAAGTTAAATATGCCGAAAGCATTAAAAGTGATGCTCGAAACATTATTCTAAAGGTCATAAATTACCCGATAATTAACTAAATTATTTGAGTTCACGAAATATTCGTTTCTATTCTTGCTGCAGGTTAGCGTAACGGTAACATACATCTATTAGGTAACCTGCTATGTGAGTGAGCCAATTAACCTGCCAGATTTCAAATTTCTACTAACATTTATTTTTTTATCTAATATTTCAGGGGTAAGTCAAGGAGTAATATCAAAAATAGTTAAGGAAGGACACGCAGCAGAAGAAACTGGTACAAAAATTCGGACACCAGACAAGGACAGAAAACGTAAAAGTGGATTTATGCATGTTGATGATTTTGACATGGGAGTTATACGGAGCCGCCTACCTAGTCAAAGTAGCCAAGGATATCTTGACATACTTTCTTTACCTTTAGAGGTACAAATGTGTTGTTTAGGGTACAAATAGTACATACGTAGTCATCTTGATGCTCACGCTCCTTGAGCCGCGTATGCGTATGGTACACAGCGCGCCGCCGACCCGAGCCTGGTCGGTGGCTGGTGGTGGCCTGGCCGGCGCCTGCGGTAGAAATGCACTACTCGTGTTTAAATCAAACACAAAAAGTGGTGATTATCATGACGAGATGAATAGTACCAACTTTAAGAAGTGGGTTTCAATAACCCACTTTTGAAACTTGTGCCTAATTTACGAGAGCCATCCATAATAGTGATGGATAATGCTTCTTATCACCGTATTTGTGTGAATAAAGTGCCAAATACGATTTATTTACAAAAAAAATTGCAATTATGGTTGACCCAAAATAAAATTGACTACGGAGAGGATTTGACTAAACCTCAGCTTTTAGAAATAATTAAGAGAAACAAACCTGAACCTGTATATGAGATTGATAAAGTTTAAGAAAAAGACACAATGCTTATATTCACCACCTTATCACTATGATCTCAATCCTATTGAATTCATTTGGAGCACAATGAAAAGAAAAGCACAAAAATGCTGAAATTCCCCGCTGAAGTTCATGAGTGGTCACAGCATTGTAAACACGTTCGCAGGTTAGAAGGAGAATACTTAAAACATGATTTGTATTAAGATAAACCTTTTATTATAGAAGTAGTAAGTGACACTGAAACCGAAAAATAAGCGGAGTATGGCCTCACAAACAGGATGAAGTTGTGTATGCAGGTTCATCTAAAGATCACAATTATTGTAAACCTGGATTTCAATAAATTATTGTAAAGCAATCTGTTGATTGTTTACACCAGTTCATAACATAACATCACGCCGGCACGCTGTGTTTGCGGTTTCGCTTTTTAGTGGTACCTGCGTTCCACTAAAAAGTGAAAAATAAAAAAAAAACTTTATAACAAAAAAATAAAACCGACTTCCAAAAACAAAACACTACAAAGTAAAAAATTACTTTAATTTCGGAAGTCGGTGTTCAAAAACGAAAAAACCAAAAACATTTATTTTATTTTTTTGTTAAAAAGTTTTTATTTAGGTATCATTGTTTTTAATTTGTAAAAACTGTAATTTTTATTAAACGATTATGTCTAATGTGAAATTTCCTTCTTGAAAACTTACTCAATTTTGGGCACCTTATACTATTCATTAGCAACACTGAATCGACGGTGCCGTCCTCTTTCAGATCACAGACTGTATCTCACTTTTATTTAGATTTTGAACTTCAGATAGATTGTTGAAGTGTGTTGTGAAGTTTTGGGAACGCGAACGCAATGATGTCGCAAACTTTTTACATCTTTTTCATTAAAAATGGCAAATTAAAAACATAACGCTAATAAAGATAATTGAGTAGTACGAGTAGCTATAGATTATACTCGTATATAAATTACATTATCTGAGATCATGAGCTTATTCTGTAAGCTGATGTTTGAACAAAATTTATATTGTTATATTTTATTTCATAAGAAGTCATAGTGAAAATTAAAATCGATTATTATTTTAATTTTCACGCATATTATTGTGAAATCAAGTATGAGAGAGAGCTCTCCATGACATTTAGCTCTCTACGAAAATTAATTAGTTCGACAACTTTTCACTCAAGTCTTCAGTAACGGTCGTCCAAGTATTTTTTAATTTTTGATAAAAATAAATAAAATAAAATAGCTTTATTTCCTTCTACAATTTGTTTGCATTAAGCTGATTAATTACTTTTACAAATTTACATCCTAATGTTAGTAATTTTATTTTCCTAGATTTAATATGGTTATTTATGTACAAGGACCGCTATCAATAGCGGTGAAAGCCTCCTCCATTCGTCACCATGCTATTCTGTCTCTAGCTACTCTACTCCAGATTTTACCTGCTATTCTTACAATATCGTCGATCCATCTCATTTGTGGTCGACCTTGTCTGCGCTTTTTGTTTAATGGGTTACTAGTTCGTGGTGATTTTCGTCCACCTTTCATCTGGTACTCTTTGGAAATGTCCAGCCCATTTCCATTTCAAACCTAGTATCTTTATGACCTTTGCCTTGGTTTTACTTCTAATTGTTGTGTTCTTTACTTTGTCTTTAAGTCTATGGTTCATGTAGCTCCTTTCTATTCCTCTTTGGCACACTTTGATTTTATCTAAATTTCGTTTAGTGAGGGGCCATATTTGGCAGGCGTTTGTGAGTGTGGGAAGTAGGCATGTTTCCTTGATATTTGTTTTTATTTTGGTTGGCATCTTACTCTTGAATATTTCTTTTAGTGTCCAGTATTTATTCCAGGTGGATTTGATTCTTCTCTCTCTTTCCCTTTCTGTGCAATTTTTAAAAGCAATCAGGTGTCCTAGGTAGATGTACTCTTCGACGTATTCTAGGTTGGTGGATGAAATTACTATTGGTGCTTTGAGTCTGTTTGTCATAAGTTTTGCTTTTGTTTCGTTTACTTCTAGGCTCACTTTTTTGTTCTCTTCAAATAGCGACTCTAACATAGACTGCATTTCATTTGGGTCTTCTGACATCACCACTATCGTCAGCAAATCGTAAGTGTGACAGGTATTTCCCATGTAGGTTTAGGCCTGTGTTTTTCCAGTTCATCGCTCTGAATATTTCCTCTAACACCGCTATGAATATTTTAGGGGAGAGTGGGTCACCTTGTTTAACTCCTCTTTCGATTTTAAAACTATTTTCTGGTTTCTCAAGCATAATCCTAGAGTTACTATTTTGGTAGATTACCTTAATAAGATCGATGTACTCTTTGTTAATTCCTTGCATTGATAGAGCTTACCATATAGAGCTGAGAGAAATTGAATCGAACGCTTTGCTGTAGTCGATGAAGCACATGTATAGAGCTTTGTCATACTCGTTATATTTTTCCAGGACCATTTTCAGGGAGTGTATGTGATCTATAGTAGAGAAGCCCCTTACAAGTATCGCTTGTTCTACTGGTTGATTTTCTTCTATTGGTTTTGTCAATCTTTTTAGTAGAGTTCCCGAAAATAGTTTGTAGAGATTTGACATAAGACTAAAGGGTCTGTAGTTTGGAATTTGTTTCGGGTCTCCTTTTTTAAACAAGAGTACATGCTCGAACATTTGTGCATGTCCATAGTCTGGGTATTTCCTTCTGATCTAGTATTAAATTGAAAAGTGACGTAAGTGGTTTAATTTGGGTGTTTCTTCAAAAAATTATCATTTCATTTGTTATGCCGTCTGGGCTTGGGCTTTTTCCGCATTTGAGTTTGTCGATTGAGTATTCAATTTCCCATGTGCAGATTTCTGGTACTTTGTCTGTATTTACAGGTTTAGTTTGTACTTCTTCTGTGAGATCGCTATCATTTTTATAAAGATTTTTTTTGAAGTTTGTAGCTACTTTTATTAAGTCTTTTTTGTTTGTTACAAGGTAGCCAGATTTATTCTGTAGCTGGTTCATAAGTGTTTTGGTTTTCGTTAGATATTTATATGCTTTTTTGACAGCGCCATCTTTTTCTAGGTAGTTAAATAAGACTTTTTGTCTATATTTTTGGTGTTATTTTTTATCATTCTATGTATCACTTTATAGAGTTTGCTTAGCTGTTCTTTTTTTGTTTGGTTTTATTTTCCCCGTCCATTAGGTAGAGTCGGTACTCGTTCCTGTCTTCCACGATGTACTCTTGTTTGTGGCTTTCGCAAATGCCTAGAATGTCCCACTTTATCGTTGATAGCGCATATTCTAACTCTGACATTCTGGTTTCATTTGCCAGTGATCTGACGTTGAAAGAAGCAATGCAGGTTTTATTTCCATTGTTTGGAGGTTTTTGGTCTACAGACCCTGCGGTGACCAACCACGTATTGGGGTAGGTAAGTGTTATTTTTTACTAGGTATAATTATAACTTTTTGATTTTCGGGGTGTTGTGAATGGAGGCTTTTTCGTTTCTATTCGGCGTCGCTCTCGTCAACCGATGTAGTAGAAATTGATCTAACTTCCTGTTGATCGCTTTGTTTCTGAACGAATTTCAAAATCGATCTTTGACGTTCGTTTGCGTTTTATTTTTCTTGGCAGCTTGGAATTTGGGTATTTTTTTTTTACCCGGTTGATGTGAATTTTCTGGTGTTTGTTCAGTTAAGATATGTAACTCTCGTTTCCTTGAACTTAGGATGTTCTGAGGTATTTTAGGTGGTGAATTGTTTCCTTTGATAATTATTTTGTCGTACTTGATGAAGGCTATTTTTCCCTCGTTTCTTTCTTTATTTACTTGTTCTTGTAGTTTCTTTCGAGAGGAAAATCTTCTTTAATATACATGCCAGAGTCCTCAAAAGTATTTTGTTTTTAAGAATACGAAGTTTCTTGCCGAACGTCGTAAACGTGACGATTATTGGCCGTATTTTCCCATCTACTTTCTTACCCATCCTTCTAGTAAATTCTATATCATTTTTGTTACATTCTATTTCCAAAGTTCTTTCCAGTAACGTGATAATTTTAGTTTTCAATTCTTCGTATGATTTTTCTCCTTCTGTTATTCCAAAAAATATAGGTTACTTACTCTTGCTTGTTTTTCGAGCAGGCGCAGTCTGTTGTTCTGTAATGAGGTGGTTTCTTTAAGCTCGTCTATGTTAATTTTTATCGAGGAAAATTTTTCGTCGATTTTATAGTTCACATGTTGAATATTTGAAGTTATTTTTGCTTCTAATGAGTTAATAGTGTCTTGTACATCGTTTTTAATATCCATTCTTAAACTTTTGATTAGGTTTTATAGTACTTAAGTCTCTATGAACCGGATTGTTTACGTTTTGTTTCTTTCTATTCGATAAAAGATGGCGTTGTACTAATTGTTGAGGTTGGAAAATGTAGATGGCGTTGTTTTTTATGTCTATTCTCCGCTAGATGTCGCTGTAGGTTCGATACTATTGATACTCACTGATTTTGATTTGAGGTTATAATGTTGATAAAAACTGCAATCTACTTCCTTACTTGCTCATCTGTGTCGTCAGGAGTAGTTCTTAATTTGGATTTCGAGTGTAGTTGTTCACTAGCGTGTTAAGAACTTGTAGCGTGAATTTCTTTGTGTAGGATGACAGTCACTTTATTTCACTGACAATTGCCACGAAAAGTCAATATATGTCCACTGTTTAGTGTTTAAAACGATTTACACTAATAACGGTTCACTGTCCAAATTGTTTTACGACTTAAAACTGAGGAAAAATATTAAAAACTTATATTTTATTACGGAGCACACCGATTTCTTTGTTTACTTCACTACGCCCTCTGGCGGATCAATTAATATTTGTAAGGGTTGATTAATTATTGACAGGCTCGCATTTGATCACAATCTCTCCTGACTGTAAGCAAAGATGTGGTCGACGATGGAGGACGCCCAGAAGTGACCTATACATTTTTGACTTAAGTATAGGGATCCGCAACCCTGGAAGGACTAAGCTACAAACTTAGGGAGGGCATAGCTAAATCCTTCCAGGGTTGCGGAATTGATAGTTTTACATTTACGGTTGGCGAATAAAACCTTGATCTTATTGAGCAGATGCGGGTCGTGCAGCAGCTCGATCATGTCGGGCAGGTGCGGCCGCATGCAGTCCACCGCGCCGCCCGCGACCTCCCTCGCGTCCCCGTGCGTGCTGGCCAGCTCGCCGCCCGACAGCTGGGGGGGCAGCACCAGGCGACACCCGTGACCTTCAACATACCTTGATCTTATTGAGCAGATGCGGGTCGTGCAGCAGCTCGATCATGTCGGGCAGGTGCGGCCGCATGCAGTCCACCGCGCCGCCCGCGACCTCCCTCGCGTCCCCGTGCGTGCTGGCCAGCTCGCCGCCCGACAGCTGGGGGGGCAGCACCAGGCGACACCCGTGACCTTCAACATACCTTGATCTTATTGAGCAGATGCGGGTCGTGCAGCAGCTCGATCATGTCGGGCAGGTGCGGCCGCATGCAGTCCACCGCGCCGCCCGCGACCTCCCTCGCGTCCCCGTGCGTGCTGGCCAGCTCGCCGCCCGACAGCTGGGGGGGCAGCACCAGGCGACACCCGTGACCTTCAACATACCTTGATCTTATTGAGCAGATGCGGGTCGTGCAGCAGCTCGATCATGTCGGGCAGGTGCGGCCGCATGCAGTCCACCGCGCCGCCCGCGACCTCCCTCGCGTCCCCGTGCGTGCTGGCCAGCTCGCCGCCCGACAGCTGGGGGGGCAGCACCAGGCGACACCCGTGACCTTCGATAACAGTATATTTTCCACCGATAAGTATTACTTTTATTTTTGCGACCTACCTATTCATCGGTTAAAATAATGTGTTCAAAAAATTCTTCTCTCGTTTTCATGATTGTAAATCAAAGTGTGCGTGACTATTTTTCATCATCACAAATGAGTTGAGCGCTCAAAAACCACAGTTGGGTATTTCCTGGATAAAACATAATTATATTATTTAGTTTATCAGTGATACGTCCAAAAAACATGTCGACACGTTTTTTTCTTCAGGATAATAGCCCATAGTTACGTTATTCAGTTATGTTAAGCCTGTACAGCCACCTCCGCACCTTGCAGCACGAACTGTATGAGCACGAACAGGTTGTCGTCGGGGATGGTGGTCTTGGTGCGCAGCGCCTGCACCAGCTCGTACACCAGCACGCGGCACACCAGCAGCTTGTCGCGGTCGCGGCTGAACACGCGCGTGCACACCACCGACAGCTCCGAGATCACCGACAGCTTCAGCACAAAGTTCTGCACTCCGTAGCTGATGATCTTCGTTATCGGCTCCAGGATGCTCTGGGGAGCAAAGAGAGCAGTGAAGCGAACACTAGATTTGAAACAAGTCGGTGACCATTTGATACTCTGAGCTGGGCGCGTTTTTGGCAGGAAATGCAGCCTTTTTTGGGGTCAGCCAGTATTTTAGACAGACCTCCATAGCCCGGCACTGGGTCAAACGATAAACTTAAGGACGAGCCTCTCGTAAATATCGTTCTGCTATTCCATGCCTAAGACGCTCCAAGCCCGAGCGTCAAATAGACAGCCTTCGTGTTTCAAAAATTAATTTTCGCCCCACTGCTCTCTTTGCTCCCCAGACTAAATAATACATTTTTTTTTTGTAGTTTATAAAAACGGTGCAAAAGACAATTGAAAAGAAAAGATAACGGTAGAGACATGCACATTGCAGTTATAAAAGTTCCTAATTAATAAAGATAAGACACAAAATCAGGGTCTAATTAAAAAAGCTGTCGAAACTTTGAGCCCCAGACTGGGGTTCAAAGTTTCAAAGCTTTGACTCTGTTACTTTAGATGCTGATTTCGACTGAAATCAGCATCTAAAGTAGAGTTATTGCCAAAGGACATTGCAAAAAGTGGCTTATGAATCTAATTTTTTTTTATTGCAATCCATAATGTACATATTAGATTAGAGACTAGTTGACCCGCGCAACTTCGTCTGCGTCACAATTCCATTACTGTTCCGCTCTTATTGATCTTAGCATGATTATATATAGCCTATAGCCTTCCTCGATACATGGGCTAATACTGAAAGAATTTTTCAAATCGGATCAGTATTTCCTGAGATTAGCGCGTTCAAGCAAACATACTCTTCAGCTTTATACATTAGTATAGATTGCGACCCGGTATTTTTCTCAACCCGGCCGGGCCCGGTTGCGGCCAGCCGGGTTGTGTGTTAGCAATGAAAATTTTCTATATATATGAATGAAATGATTCATTTATTTCAAACTAGCTTATGAACAATAATCGGCCATGGGCCTAAGTTACCACGATTGCGTATGTTAAAAGAACATATGAATACTACTCTATGCCACACATTTTGTTAGTGAGAAAATAAGAGAGATCAGGCAGCTCTCTGGGATCTTAGTCCATTTTGTATGTTTCTATTGGCCTAATTATAACCTCAAAATCCGAAAGCATTTTGTTCTTTTTTCCAATTCTCAGAAGTGTCCGTGATTTTAATTACATATCAGTCGAATATATTATGCATTATTTCGAACACAGAAAGTTAATTTTCGTCTCTGTTGGTTCTTAGGCGAACGATGTATGGACGCATAACAATATCCTTTACTTGAACCTGACAAGTTTTGGCATTTAAGAGGGATTTAACCGTTTGACATGTTCTTACCTCAAAATAATTGAAATTCAGAAATCCACACTATGCTAAAGAAATGTAAAGAAGAAAGCAAATAGTCTTAGTATTATTGACAATGAATTACCTACAAAAAAAAATGCTTTTTAAAATAAGAAATCATTAATTGAAGTACAAAAAAGACGACTAAAAGTATCAAAAATCTTCTCAACAAGATCACTTTCAATCTCAATATTGATGCCACCTAGTGTACAAGTATCTATATATACAAAATTCTTCTGTTACTGACTCACTGAATGACTGACAGACAACGCACAACCGAAATCACGGGTCGTAAAAAGCTGAAATTTGGCATGTACACTCCTGCATCCACACTAAGAGAGGATTTCTCAAAATTCTTACGGGAACGGGAAAAACGGGATGTGCGCGTACGATGTCGCGGGCAACAGCTAGTAATAAAATATTACTACTCTCAGTAGTAAAATAAAGGTATAGTTGGTTTTTGATTTTCAAGTCATGAAATATTTTCATCATAAAATCCAAGGGAACATTAGAATAACTCAAATAACTGAAGCAGCATCACATCAAACCTATCATTAAGAATTATCTTTGCTAACCAAACGAGATCTTGCTTATAAAATCAGCTGTTCCACATATTTTATTGATTTTGCAAGCCCAGTATCCATCATCTTCCTGCCCTTATCCCATGTTACTTGGGGTCGGCGCAACACGTTTTATTCTTCCATTCTGTTCTATCAATCGTCACTCTATCACTAACTCCCTTTTCTTTCATATCACTCCTCACACAATCCATCCATCTTTTCTTTGGCCTTCCTCTCCCTCTCCATCCATCCACATTTATGTTCATAACTTTTCTAGTTATATGCGTTTCATCCCTCCTCTTCACATGACCATACCAAGACAAGCGATTCCCTTTCAACTTTTCCGTCACTGGCGCCACTTTGAATGTGCCTCTAATGTACTCATTTCTCACTTTATCCACTCTCGTTACTCCACACATCCATCTCAACATTCTCATCTCCGCTACATGCAATCTATTTTCATCCGTCTTTTTCGCAGCCCAACAATCTGATCCATACATTACGACAGGTCTTATCACGGACTTATATATTTTCCCTTTTAATTTGAGGGGCATCCGAGGGTCACAAGTTGTTCCAGTGACCTGTCGCCATTTCATCCATCCTGAGTTGATCCGGTGCGTTACGTCTCGGTCTATATCGCCATCTCCCTGGACAAGCGACCCGAGATACCGAAAGTCGGAGCAAATCGGTATAGGCGTTCCGGTGAGAGCTATAGGTATCGGACTGGAGAGACCGCCGAAATCGCAGAACAGGTACTCTGTTTTGGTTCTGCTCAATTTCAGGCCAACACTCTCCAGTCTTTGCCAGCACGTCTCCAATTTGCTCTGGACCTCTAGGCCGCTTTCTGCAACCAGCACAATGTCATCAGCAAACAGCATGCACCAGGGAGCCTCTTCCTAGATGCCCGACGTCAGAGCGTCCATTATCATCAGGAAGAGATAAGGGCTGAGGGCCGAGCCCTGGTGTAAACCGACTGCTATACTGAAGCTGTCAGTGGTGCCCACTGTAGACCGGACTTGAGTACTGCTTCGACTGCACATCGCTCGGATCAACTGCACATACTTTCCAAGCACACCTTTCTCCTTAAGGGCCCACCACAAAACCTCACGAGGCACCCGGTCATATGCCTTTTCGAGGTCAACAAATACCATATGCAGGTTTTTATGCATAGCTCTATATTTCTCGCACAGCTGGCGGATAGCGAAAATGGCATCCGTTGTACCCCGACCAGGCATAAAACCGAACTGGTTCTGTGAGATTTCACTCTCTTCTCTCAACCGCCTTTCAATAACTTTTTCCCAGGCTTTCATACTATGTGAGATAAGCTTTAGTCCTCTATAGTTGTTGCACTCCAGCACATCACCTTTGTTCTTGAAGATGGGCACCAACGAACTGTTGCACCATTCATCAGGTATGACTTCTTCCAGCAACAACTTATTGAAGAATAAAGCTAACCACGTCCATCCATCTACTCTTAATAACTGCCACACTTCAATTGGAATTCCGTCTGGACCAATTGCCTTACCATTCTTCATTTCATTCACTGCTATTCTCACTTCATCCACACTGACCATTCTCACTAACCCCTCATTCACTTGTTTATTCTTTAAAACACCACTCCAGATATTTTCCTCATTCATCAGTCTTTCAAAATAGCCCTTCCATCTATCCTTAATCTTTTCATCCTCCGATAGTAGCATTCCAGCTTCATCCCTTACACATCTTATCTGACTAACATCCTTCGCCTTCCTCTCTCTGGCTCTAGCAAGCCGGTATAGGTCTTTTTGGCCAGCTGGACTGTCCAGTGTGTCGTACAATTGGTCCAGAGCTTTCAGTATCCGATTGGCAAAAAATACAAAATCACTTATTAACTTTCAGCCCCTTTGGAAAACCAAATTTTCAAAATCTCTTGGTGCCTTTACTTGGGATCGGCGCAAAATGTTTTTTTGATCTGTCAACCGTCACGCTATCTCGTCATCACTGGATCTCTCTCAAAAAGTATGGGTTGCAAATATTAACTTTATCTTCTACAAATAGAGTTCTTAGATCGGAAACGAGATAATCATCACCAATTGCAATATAGTTATTAAATTATTATGAATATGAATTCTAAATTCAAATGGTGGACACAAATGTATGGAACAGCCAACTTTCCCACAACAACCGTTGGTTACCTTGTGCTGCGCTGCAGCGGGTATCTTCAGCGCTGCAGTGGCCGCCCGCAGCAGCGGCAGCACGTCGTCGATCTGGTGCAGCAGCAGTGCAGCGGAGCGCAGCAGCGCTTCCAGCTGCTGCACGAGCGCCGCGCACGCGCTGATGGGGCCCAGCGCCTCGGGCGCCAGGCATTCAAGGTACATCGCTATGTTGCCTGCTATTACTGTTATTTGCTGTACCAAAACAATACCTAGTTTAGATAACGATTTATTTGCAATTTTTAAAATTATTTTTATTTCTGAACCTGGTAATATTGATCCTAATCTCGATAAACCGATATTGTACCGAGATAATGCCTGCTGTGTTCTACTATAACTGAAGGAGCACACTTAAATGAAATACTTGTATCTCTATGATTTATGTTATAACTATGTATATCTTGGTGGCAATGTTAATAAATAAGAATTTACATAATACTGTTAGGACAAGAGAATACTTGTCACTGGACAACAACCACCGAACAAATACGTAAATTCTCAGAAACAAGAACCACTTCAAGGTGCAGTGGACGTCTTTCGGATAAAACGATGATGAGTCATTTCATTACAAAACTTCAATAAGATTTCTGTTGTTGTGATTTGTATATGGTCAAATTTAAGAGAACCGTGAATTTGCTAAGTACCGAACTCAATTAACCAGGATGCAGTACTCACATCAACCGGTAACGTCTTCTTAGAGTTGAGGTGTTCCACCACCAGCTGCAGCGGCCCGCACGGATATAGTTCATTAAAGTCCACAAACGCCTGCGCGATGCTCTTGAAGAACATCTGGCGCTGTTTCTCTGCGGAAAGTACAAGACATTCGACCTTATGTCCGTGTCTGAAAAGCTGTAATCGACTGATTATGATGTGGGGACATGTGCTTTGACAACATTCAATGTAATAGGCGATCAGAGGCTAGGCTACAGGTCTGTCATATAAAATCAGATGGGATTAATTCATCATGTCAACCTATTATTATTTATTGTCGCAGCACAGACACCTTTTGATCTCGAAAACACTAAATAAACACAAGAAATAAACGTAGGCAGCGCCGTGCGCCAACACTTAAGTAAAACTTACATTTTCAAAAGTATTTAAAACTTTGAGTACCTCCATCATAAAAAAGGTCAACTAGATTTGAATGATAAGTTGTTTTGCCCAAGGGGGGCAAAGCAACTTATCATTCAGACGACCGCATTGGCACCGTTTCCCGATAAGAAATTCAGATTCAGAGACCTGAATGCTTGCCTGACATATAAAATGTTCAACTAGACCTTCGATCAATAATAGTTTTAGATTAAGGATCAGGAACAAAACTAAGACGCTCAAGTCACGTTTGCAGACACGAAAACATCTTCATTTCTTAGAAAAAAGTTTAATAATAACGACTTAAGTTTATTATACACCTTAATGCACCTTAAACATATAGTTTAATTACCATTGCAAAATATATTTATTTAGGGTCTTTCGTCAGAGAAAAGATATTATGGATTAAATTTAAAATGTCGCTTGAAAATAAAAAAAAATATTTATTCTAAAATTATACAATTTCGTGCTTATTGTATTGTGGAACTAGATATAGTTCTTGGACATTTCAATGCTCTGAACACAGTAAGTGTTGAAAGACGTAGAGTTGCAGAATATAATTTGTTTCAGGTTAGTTTTGTACGGTGGCAAATATTTTTGACCGATTCAAATAGTAGTAGATAATATTTTACATTGCCGATATTACAACAAATAGGTAATAAAAAATAACAAAATCACAAAGCAAAAATATATGAATATAAATAATAAGGAATCAAGAAATATGTTTTCGGCGTATTTTTTATACAGAAGCAATTAAAATAGTAATGTAGGTTTAATTACCTTTAAACAGATTCAGCTTGTTATAAAGCTGTCTTTTAGACGTAATTTTATATGAGCAGTTTCTTTTTTACAAATATAATGTAATCTTACATCAATTAATTTATCTATAATCAGTTTAATTAGGCTTATTTTATGGCTGTGTTCTTTTGACCCAGAAAACAAATCCTTTTCAATATATGCGTTTAAAACATTAACACATAATTATAAAGTTTTTATCATAAGTACTTATAGGTACTTTTTTGCATTGATTTGCCACCACTCATGCGAAGACAGTTGCGTATATCACGTTCGGTTTTCATGCATATGTCAAACACATCGTTTGAAGCATAACATAAACCACCCATCTATTAAGAGTACTTAAAGAGACTTTCAAGAGTTCTTTTAATTATAACATTAATTGCTAATGGTAATAAGTATAATCTTTAATTTGGGACCAGAATGACAATATTTTTTGTGAATTACCCTTCTTCAAAGGGTGTTTGAATCCAAAGTCTTTAAAAATTCTAGTATTTAGGGTATCAAAAATATCATTTAGTTTCTCAATAAATTGTACTGTGCTTTCTGATTCTCTAAATGCGGGAATATTTAAGGTTTTATTATAAAAGTCTTTAGCAACGCTTCTACTAAGAAGTTGCGTTGCTAATTTCACGTTCTTTATTTGATTTTTTAAATGGACATATCGATGTGAAAGTTTATTCGCCAAGTGTAAACAGTTTTCTTCTTGCAGGTTATATAATTCCGATAAATATTGCCATCTAATTGATTTTTCACCAGTAGTATATATTACTTTCTTAGATTCGAAGGTGTTCCGCATCAGTTTTAACATATGACACGCGTCTAAAAACACAACTACATTATAATCAGCACTGGGGTGTTTGAAATCAGTTTTTAAGTTTTTTGAATCATCCAACACGCAACCCTATGTTTTCATTGTTGCAACATTGCTTTTGCAGCCTTCGAACGACACAGAACGAATGTGCACACCGATTTTATTGCATTTTTATAAAGCCATCCTTATTAAATTCGCCTTCATATCTGCCTTAATACTGTCAATAAAAAAATAAGCTAATGGTAGTTTCCAGGAATCATTGATTGCAACTAATATAAAAACATAAGCTTGGGTAGCCATTTGGCTACTATCGTCGCTACCTAAGCCCATATCTACTAGACCCTCATATATTTTACCTGTCCCTATCTTTTGACTCAATAGACATTTCATCAGCAACTAAAGCACATAAAATATTTTTATCACTTGATTTTACTTTCTCCTCAAGCCAATTTAAGGTGGATGCGCAAGGGTAGCCCGCGAAATTCAAATTTTCTTACGTTTATTTGCAATTTGCAAGTCAGTATTAGGTTTTATGTTGATTAAAGTATGATTTGCGGGAGTAAGAATTATGAATTTTCAGAATTATAACCAAATACAACTGGGCTACCCTTGCGCAACCACCTTAACGTTTCGTTGCAAAACCCAGGTTGCGCATTTACACTTCGATACCGTTCGTATAATGTATGAGGGTGGGTTAAACATGTATTAAACATTTTCTCGCACTCGGAGGAAATTTTGTGAACGGCCTAGTACGATGTTTTTTTTTATTTATAATGTTCATTCCATTGAATAATTTTGTAACTTCAACATTTTTTGCCAAATCGAAAACCATTAGCCATTCTTCACAGCTAAATGGGTCACTAGGAAATCTACAAACAAAAATAACATTATAAAATAATAACACTACTCCATACATTCCCTGTTCAAGAATAGTGATGTTTGATACAATAGTTGGTGCGTTGTAGCAAACATTGGCCAAACAATTACAATATTATTTTATGAAAAACACTTAATGATATAAACTTACCGAAAAAAATATTCCTTCCAAAACCTTGGTGTTACGGTGGTTATTTACACAGTTTTTGAACGCGCACTGCGGCATTTTGTCGTCTTAATGTTGGCTATGATTGGACCATACTAATTTAAAATAGGACCACAAAATTATTCGTTGTCTTATTTTTCGGGCCGGTTTTGAAGCGCTTATTGGGAATCCAGTACTATTATTGATCGAAGAACTAGACACACACGTTTGTACATTTTTCGAAAGGAAAAAACCAACGTTCATTCCGAAAACAAGCTGTGCGTTCTTTTTATTTACCTATTGGTAGGCATATGTTTGACCACTATCTCACCCGATGGTAAACGATAATGCGGTCGAAGATAGAGTACGCTTGCCTAGAAGTAACCTATTCACTATTGACTTAAAGACTCCCAGATTGTAGCTATCAGTAAGCACAGACAGTGGCAGGGAATTCCACTTTTTTGCTGTACGCAAAGAGCGTAGATGTTAGTGTAACATCAAGAAGCACAAGTCAGTCGGTTATCGGCACGGCTACACCTCGGAAAGATGGAGCTGAGTGAAATTGGGTCCTTTAAGCGGAAAAAAGACACGCCTGGGTCTTAGCAGCATTGAACTTAACCATATTGTGTATATTCAGAGACAACATATAAGGAGGACAAGTTCAACGCTTTTTTTTTACCGGATTTTAGCATATCATTAATATGCAGCAGGAATAATGTTGGCGAGAGCACCATCCCCTGAGGAACCCCGGCATTGATGACCACTCGGATTGACCGATCCCTCCGGAAATCTACGATCCAATCACACCATCCGGCGGGCAGATCGAAGGAAGGAAGCTTAAATAAGGCTTTCGTGCCAGACCCTGTCGAAAGTCTTCGAGATGTCAAGGAAGACCGTTAGTGCCTCCCCGTGTATCTCGATGGCCACACTCCAAATGTAAATGGCATACGCTAGAGGATCCCCAGTCATCCAGCGTTCGGGTCAGAAGATCGGAAAATCCAACATCTACACTTGTCTCATGGAATTTCAAATTTGAATTTTTAAGAAAGAAAATCAAATCAGGAAACCATACGCATGCGGCCATCTTCAGTATCGATAAAGACCAAAGAACGAAGATGACACTAAGCCATTAGCAGTCTGGTTGTCCTTTTGGTTCTGAAACCAGCAGATCAGCTCAGTGATGGTACAAGCAGGATACGCCCCAATGTCTTTCCTGCCCTTTACGCATAAACATCTGCATCTTACAGAACCTAAACGTGGTTAAACGACGGAGCGGTTCGAGTGGCTATATACTGGTCGTGCAGGAACTGTTTCGCCACGAACACCGCGCTGTCGCTGCCGGGCAGGAGGGTGTTGTACCGTGTGAGTGTACTCACCAGGAGTCCTCTGCAAGAATATCTGCAGGAACACGTTGTTGGGCGCGAGCTGGTGCAGCACGCAGCGCAGGAACTGGTGCGCCACGAACACCGCGCTGCCGGGCAGGCGGGTGTTGTACCGTGTGAGTGTACTCACCAGGAGTCCTCTGCAAGAATATCTGCAGGAACACGTTGTTGGGCGCGAGCTGGTGCAGCACGCAGCGCAGGAACTGGTGCGCCACGAACACCGCGCTGCCGGGCAGGCGGGTGTTGTACCGTGTGAGTGTACTCACCAGGAGTCCTCTGCAAGAATATCTGCAGGAACACGTTGTTGGGCGCGAGCTGGTGCAGCACGCAGCGCAGGAACTGGTGCGCCACGAACACCGCGCTGCCGGGCAGGCGGGTGTTGTACCGTGTGAGTGTACTCACCAGGAGTCCTCTGCAAGAATATCTGCAGGAACACGTTGTTGGGCGCGAGCTGGTGCAGCACGCAGCGCAGGAACTGGTGCGCCACGAACACCGCGCTGCCGGGCAGGCGGGTGTTGGTCTCCGCCTGCCACGAGTAGTTGCCGAGCTGCACTACCCTGCGTAGAAATAACATTTGGCTTAAGCTGGGTTTTGGTCTCACTGCGCGCGTTTCTCAGCAAATTCCTGCAGAAGATTCTGACAAGAAAAATTAGGCGATTCGGCGATCATTTTCTAGCAGCGGATGTCTATCAGCTATGATCTACCTTACCTGCTGACATTGTGCAGCAGCTGCGGCAGCATGCCGGCGGCGGCGGCGGGCTCGCGGTGCACGAACGTGGCCAGCACGATGATGCACAGGCCCAGCTCCTCGTCGCTGTATTGCTCCACTGCTGTGCCGCACTCTGCACCTGATTGATTTGTACGGAGCATAAATCAAGGAGATCATAGGACTGCGCGACTCATCATCTGCCTAGCCTATTCCCGACTATATTGGGTTCGGTACCCAGTCAAATCGGATTCAGCTGAACATATTTTACGTGGAGCGGCCGCCTACCAAACCTCCACAAGCCACTAACTGGGTAGCACGGTAGTTCATGGCAAGATTTTCTGGCATCTGACTATCCGCAACGACTGCCAAAGATCTACAAATGACAGCGGGGACCAACTGCTTAACGTGCTTTGCGAGGCACGGAGGAAACTCGATATGTTAAGACGGTTACCCATCCACAGACCAATCTTGGCAAGCCTTAACCTTGAAAATCAATCCATGCGGCTGTTATTCTTTAGGCCATGAGCTCTTCGACTGCGCGACTGTCATTCCGATACGTTATGACGAGATTCTTTATGATTTCGGCACGGTTGTGGTTTTGGATGCGGAGTAGTCAAGGTGCATGAGATACGTACAGCGGTAGCACAGCTCGGCGTCGGGCCTGTGCGGCGCGCAGTGCGCGTGCGCGGCTCGTGCGGAGTAGTCAAGGTGCATGAGATACGTACAGCGGTAGCACAGCTCGGCGTCGGGCCTGTGCGGCGCGCAGTGCGCGTGCGCGGCTCGTGCGGAGTAGTCAAGGTGCATGAGATACGTACAGCGGTAGCACAGCTCGGCGTCGGGCCTGTGCGGCGCGCAGTGCGCGTGCGCGGCTCGTGCGGAGTAGTCAAGGTGCATGAGATACGTACAGCGGTAGCACAGCTCGGCGTCGGGCCTGTGCGGCGCGCAGTGCGCGTGCGCGGCTCGTGCGGAGTAGTCAAGGTGCATGAGATACGTACAGCGGTAGCACAGCTCGGCGTCGGGCCTGTGCGGCGCGCAGTGCGCGTGCGCGGCTCGTGCGGAGTAGTCAAGGTGCATGAGATACGTACAGCGGTAGCACAGCTCGGCGTCGGGCCTGTGCGGCGCGCAGTGCGCGTGCGCGGCTCGTGCGGAGTAGTCAAGGTGCATGAGATACGTACAGCGGTAGCACAGCTCGGCGTCGGGCCTGTGCGGCGCGCAGTGCGCGTGCGCGGCTCGTGCGGAGTAGTCAAGGTGCATGAGATACGTACAGCGGTAGCACAGCTCGGCGTCGGGCCTGTGCGGCGCGCAGTGCGCGTGCGCGGCTCGTGCGGAGTAGTCAAGGTGCATGAGATACGTACAGCGGTAGCACAGCTCGGCGTCGGGCCTGTGCGGCGCGCAGTGCGCGTGCGCGGCTCGTGCGGAGTAGTCAAGGTGCATGAGATACGTACAGCGGTAGCACAGCTCGGCGTCGGGCCTGTGCGGCGCGCAGTGCGCGTGCGCGGCTCGTGCGGAGTAGTCAAGGTGCATGAGATACGTACAGCGGTAGCACAGCTCGGCGTCGGGCCTGTGCGGCGCGCAGTGCGCGTGCGCGGCTCGTGCGGAGTAGTCAAGGTGCATGAGATACGTACAGCGGTAGCACAGCTCGGCGTCGGGCCTGTGCGGCGCGCAGTGCGCGTGCGCGGCTCGTGCGGAGTAGTCAAGGTGCATGAGATACGTACAGCGGTAGCACAGCTCGGCGTCGGGCCTGTGCGGCGCGCAGTGCGCGTGCGCGGCTCGTGCGGAGTAGTCAAGGTGCATGAGATACGTACAGCGGTAGCACAGCTCGGCGTCGGGCCTGTGCGGCGCGCAGTGCGCGTGCGCGGCTCGTGCGGAGTAGTCAAGGTGCATGAGATACGTACAGCGGTAGCACAGCTCGGCGTCGGGCCTGTGCGGCGCGCAGTGCGCGTGCGCGGCTCGTGCGGAGTAGTCAAGGTGCATGAGATACGTACAGCGGTAGCACAGCTCGGCGTCGGGCCTGTGCGGCGCGCAGTGCGCGTGCGCGGCTCGTGCGGAGTAGTCAAGGTGCATGAGATACGTACAGCGGTAGCACAGCTCGGCGTCGGGCCTGTGCGGCGCGCAGTGCGCGTGCGCGGCTCGTGCGGAGTAGTCAAGGTGCATGAGATACGTACAGCGGTAGCACAGCTCGGCGTCGGGCCTGTGCGGCGCGCAGTGCGCGTGCGCGGCTCGTGCGGAGTAGTCAAGGTGCATGAGATACGTACAGCGGTAGCACAGCTCGGCGTCGGGCCTGTGCGGCGCGCAGTGCGCGTGCGCGGCTCGTGCGGAGTAGTCAAGGTGCATGAGATACGTACAGCGGTAGCACAGCTCGGCGTCGGGCCTGTGCGGCGCGCAGTGCGCGTGCGCGGCTCGTGCGGAGTAGTCAAGGTGCATGAGATACGTACAGCGGTAGCACAGCTCGGCGTCGGGCCTGTGCGGCGCGCAGTGCGCGTGCGCGGCTCGTGCGGAGTAGTCAAGGTGCATGAGATACGTACAGCGGTAGCACAGCTCGGCGTCGGGCCTGTGCGGCGCGCAGTGCGCGTGCGCGGCTCGTGCGGAGTAGTCAAGGTGCATGAGATACGTACAGCGGTAGCACAGCTCGGCGTCGGGCCTGTGCGGCGCGCAGTGCGCGTGCGCGGCTCGTGCGGAGTAGTCAAGGTGCATGAGATACGTACAGCGGTAGCACAGCTCGGCGTCGGGCCTGTGCGGCGCGCAGTGCGCGTGCGCGGCTCGTGCGGAGTAGTCAAGGTGCATGAGATACGTACAGCGGTAGCACAGCTCGGCGTCGGGCCTGTGCGGCGCGCAGTGCGCGTGCGCGGCTCGCTTGCCGGCGCGCGACTCGTCCTCCCACCAGCCGCCACAGCCGCCGCTGCAGCCACCGCATTCTACAGAACAACATTATGTTAGGCCACGTTTCCACCTGTCACCAGTTTGCATGCAAGTTGAACTACATTACCGACGACCAAGGTATAATAGGGAACATGCAATATTTTCATCTTGCTTCCATTTTAACGAATTCTAAGTGAAATAGAACAAACATAAATTTAAGAAAATAATTTATTTAATTTATCTATAATTTATATACTTATTACAAAATAGGGAACATGCATTATTTCCATTTTTGCTTTAATTTTAAAGAACTCCATCTAGAATAGACCACCACATAAATAAAAAATGAAAACGCTTTAATTTATTGCCAAAATTGCGTTTTTAAACCGACAGTTTAAAGGTTCGCGCGAAAACGGACGATGACGTCACTCGTGTATATCACTGGTCAAGAACTGTCCCAAATCAAAGACATAAGGTTGCCTTTTCGTTGGCATAACAGCAGATACGTCACTAAACGCTGATTGTTGTTTTCAAATACGTTTCGTTTCACGTTACTTTAATTCATTATTTTTGTTAAAAATCGATATTAACCAAATTAAAAACTTTGTAATGGCCTTTATTTTATACTTTTTTATCATTTTACTGACAAAATTCTCATAAATTCTGTATTTGTATCTTCCCTACTGCGGTTTTATACTAACAATTTGACATTTCGACCGAAAAAGGAAGTTGAGTCACTCCTGTCTGGCACTTGTCATGAACTGTCCTAACTCAAAGGCATAAGGTTGCCTTTTCGATGTCATAACAGCAGTGACGTCACTACGTATTTTTTAATACGTTCCGCTTCACGTTACTTTAGAATGGAATAGATATACTTTTTTTTTTTCTTTAACTCATTATTTTTGTTAAAAATCGATCTTAACTAAAATAAAAACGTTGCAATGGCCTTTATTTTCACTACTCCTGCGCATCGTAACTAAAGTCAGTAACAACTCTCCGTATATCTATATTACTATAACAATAATTTCTGCTTAACGATGCCGTTAAATCGCACACCGCCGACGGCGACGCAGCTGCAAACACCTGTGACGACAACATTGCCCGCCAGTTTTGAGCAGGCGCTCTTCACTCCACTTAGCTGTTCTGAACCTACTTTAAATACAAGGCCAGATTCACCTATTGATGAGAATTCACCAAATATTACATTCCGAAATAGTAAACGCCGGCGACTGGAGGACAGTGAAGAGAGCAAGTTATGCACTTTTATGTCGGAAATGAAGCAAATGTTTCAAGATTTTAAGGCCCACCAGGATGAAAAATATGAAAAGTTGTTTGCCCTAGTAGACAGTATTCGTGATTCCTTTGATCACCTCTCGGCTCAGCATGACAACCTTAAATCTCAAATTGAGTTGTTGGAAACGGAGCGCAAGGAAAATCTCTCATATATAGGTGACCTCGAAAACAAGCTGGATAAAATGGAGCAGTGCTCGAGGTCCACCTGTTTAGAGATTCGAAATATTCCATGCAACAAAGAAGAATCAAAGTTCTCTTTGATAAAGACTGTCATTGATACTGGTAGCCTGCTGAACCTTGCTGTACAACCAAAGGATGTGAAGGACGTATTCCGCATAAAAACAAAGGATCCTACCAATAAAACAATCATTGTCGATTTTACCACTGTAATCCTTAAGGAAGAATTCCTAAGTAAGTTCCGGAACCGCAACAAAAATAGCATTAAATTAACAACAGAACACCTCAAATTTACTGGCCCCGCAAAACCAATTTACGTATCTGAAAACTTATCAGCTAGGAATAAAAGGCTGTTCTTTCTGGCTAGAGACGCTGCAAAAACAAATGACTTTCAGTTCTGTTGGGTCTCGCACGGGAAGATCCTAGTGCGGGAAAAAGTCGGTTGTCCTCACTTTCAAGTGCACAATGAGGCGGATCTCGCCCGTATCAAGAAAGACGCGTGACTAGTTATTTATTATTATATAATTTTATTCACTTATTATCTCATAAAGTTAATGTTATTGTGTTGCTTGCAAATCTACTTTTATAAGTTGAAATATTTTGTATTTGGGAGTATTGTCAAACTAGCATCGACAAATACTACTCACCTTTCACACTCACACGTATCACACACTCGCACACACCTCCGCACTTTCCACAAACTCCGTATATCTCATCAAAAAGAAGACTTAGCATGCTCTGAAATCACCTGCTTAGTAAGCCCCTCAGTCTGTCTTTTTACTGTTAGCTCACTAAACCTAGGGCTGCTACAATGGTACTGCGACCTTGATTATTCTATCCTAAAACTGTGTTACCCTTTTGTAATTATAATTAAAAATGGATGATCTTACCGTTATCAATAGTGAAGTTGAGCAAATTGCTGTCTCAAATTGCTATATTTGTTCCCCGGAAGCAAGTGATAGGTTTTTAAATTGTTCTCTCCATGATTTTATAATATTTCACACTAATATTCGTAGCCTTAATAGCAATTTTGATAATCTGGTGGTTTTTCTGAATAGATTAACGTATTTGCCTGACATTGTTATTCTGACTGAGTGCTGGTTAACCAAATGCCCATCTACTCCCTTACTAACCGGCTACAACTCACACAATTCATCGTATAAAACACAAAATGAGGGCGTGGTTGTCTATGTGAGAGACTGCTATGTTTGCACTGTCGATACGCCCATATTTAGTGAGGCGAACGTACTTCTTCTTAAAATTTCAAATAAGATTGCTATTATCGCAATTTATCGTTCTCCTTCATACAGAGATTTGACTAATTTCCTTGGCAGCTTAGACAATTTGCTTGGTACTTTAAGTCAATTTCAAACTGTGTCTATTATTGGTGACATTAACCTCAACATTACACCTGGGAGCACCGACCCAAATGCTGATGAATACCTCAATCTTACAGCTTCGCATGCAATGCTGCCAGCCTACACTCTCCCAACTAGACTCTCGAACTGCCTTGACCATGTTATACTCCGCACTCAAAGCTCTACTACTACTCTAATCATTGATTCTCTCATCACGGACCACTCTCCTGTTATTATTTTTTGCAACCTCAATGTGAAAACTAGAACTTCCCCCCACACCAGATTAAAAATTGATTTGCCTCAGGTTGTAGTCCAAATTAGAGCATAGACTACCCAAATGAAGCTGCTGAATCTCTTGTTTCTGTTTTGTCCTTAGCCATTAAATCACACTCACATGCTTCACAAGTGCCCAGCAGAAAGCGCATCATTAAGCCGTGGATTACTCCTGGCCTGCTGAAGTGCATACGTCACAGGGATAAGATGCATCGGAAATTTAAAAAACACCCAGAAGACGAAACACTCAAATTGATTTTCCGTCGCTATCGCACCTTCTGCAACAATCTCTTGAAAAAAGTCAAGCGTGAATATGAACGTTCTGAATTTCAGCGGGCTAGTAATAACCCAAAAGCTACATGGAAAATTATCAAACGAATAGCAAACTTAGGCCAAAGCAGAGACTCGGCCTCTGAGCTGCTAAGCTGCTGTGCCGACCCGTCGCAGTCTGTGGACACAGTCAACGATTACTTTGCGAATGTTGGTGGACGTCTGGCGGCTGAGATCAAACACTCTGTCCTCTACAAATATCTCTCGGATAGTCGTTCCAACCTTGTGATTCCGGATGCTTCCATTCCATCCGCTCCACAATCAATGGCTCTTCACAGTGTAGATTATGCTGAACTGGAAAATATCATCATTACCCTTAAAGACAGTTGTGCTGTTGGATATGACGGTATATCCTCCTCAATTGTGAAAGCAACAAGGCATATCATAATTCCGATCCTTGTTTTTATCTTTAATCTGTGCTTTTCAACAGGAACCTTTCCTGATGTCTTCAAAACTGCTGTTGTCCACCCTATATATAAGTCAGGAGACAAGAACAATGTCGCTAATTACAGACCCATTTCAGTGTTGAGCACCTTATCAAAGATATTTGAAAAGGTTATAAATCGTAGACTCACCAAATACTTAAGCAAATTTAACCTGCTTTCTAATAATCAGTTTGGTTTTAGGAGTGGAAAATCCACCGAAGATGCTGTACTGGAACTTACAGATACGATTATTAGCCATTGGGAAAACAGACATAAAACTATAGGCATCTTCTTAGACCTATCCAAAGCCTTTGACACTGTCTCAATTCCCATACTTTTATCGAAGCTAGAGCACCTTGGTATTCGCGGGATGGCCCATGATCTCTTCAGGAGTTACCTTACAGGTCGTAAACAAGTTATAAAACTTGAAAACTTCCTAAGTAACCAGAAGACGATTACTTTCGGTGTCCCCCAGGGCAGTGTCCTGGGACCCCCACTTTTTCTTATATACGTGAACGAGCTGTGTCAGTTATCCTTACCTAACTGTAAAATCATAGCTTATGCTGATGACACAGCTCTAATTGTTCATGGCCGGGACTGGACTGAAACTCGTCTTCGGAGTTTGCCTTGAGCACTGTCATGAGGTGGCTGACCACAAATCTTCTCACTCTCAATGTCAATAAGACTAAATTTATCACATTTTCTACTGTGAAGTCAAGTCAGCCCCCTACACCGATTGAAATTCGTGCACACACCTGCCCAAACTTGCACGCAAACTGTGGATGTAAACTGTTGGAAAATACTCCTTTTATCAAATATCTTGGAGTCACTCTTGATAGCAACCTGAAATGGAAGGAACATATTGCTTCAACTGTGGCTCGTGTGAGAAAACTCATATATATTTTTAAGAAGCTCAGAGGTGCGGCCGATTTCAGCTGTTTGTTGAACGTCTACTTTGCGCTCGCTCAGTCTGTTCTGGGGTACTGTGTAACGGTCTGGGGTGGTGCCGGTAAAACAGTGATGCTACGGGTCGAACGAGCGCAGAGAGCTGTCCTGAAGGTGCTGGCAAGGAAGCCGACCCGATATCCTACATCCTCTCTATATACCCTCTGCCAAGTCCTCACCGTCAGACAGCTATTTATCCTAAAAACTATCCTTCGCAAACACAGCCAACTTAAGTTTGATACCAAATTCTGTTCCACACGCCGCTCGAATAGGGTTTGTAACACCGAGTCTCGTAGTACCGTAGCTGCAAGTCGTCACTTCAAACACATTAGTTCTAAAATGTATAACAAGTTAAACAAAAGCCTACACATCTACCCATTAATCAAGAGTAAATGCAAAAAAAAACTTGACACCTGGCTAAAATCACAAAATTATGATGAAACAGAGAAACTCGTGGAAGTGTAAAAATACACACACCCCAACATAACCACACACAACAGACATGCCACAATCACCACAACATACATGCATAACTCATTACACTCATTACTCATACACACCCACCCATTCACCCTACAGAAACACTCACCACTCTAACTCAACGTCAAAATACATCCCAATCATAGATCATAGACTGCTTATTTTTATCTTGCTTGTTTTTAACTTTTACCTGTCTAACACTTTTTGTATGGAACATCATTCCATTCTGTACTTGGAGAAGGGCGTTGTTAGCTGCGCTACAGTTTATACTTTTGCAGCTATCATCGTTTTACCTGTTGTACTTAGTCATGTGTTATTGTTCCAAAATAAACTTTTTATTATTTATTTATTATTTTATACTTTATTTATATTTATTTATATTTATATTTATATTTTATTTTATTTTTTAACAAAATTGTCATATATTCTGTATTTGCATCTTCCCTATTCGATAGTATGCGAGTTTATTGTAAGTGGAGACGCAACCTTACATTTTGCGGCAGTTCCTCAGGCTATATAGTATAACAACATTCACATCAAAATTCCGTCTTAACTAGCATCATTTCTATTACAGTGAATGACTGATTGTACCGTCGTTTTTTTTTTATCGTTTATTGACTAAGAACATTTTTTTAACAATTGCAGTGGACGTCTTTCGGTTGATATGATGATGATTCCTCTCAGCAAATTCTTTCATCCTTATTTATATAAAGACAAAGTAACACTCAGCTGAAAAGTTTTCTAGTAAACTGTTACAAGTACAACAGTCTGTTTAAGAACGACTTACATGAGCCAACGGATCTTCTCTATTAGATAAAGAATTCCGAAATGAACTCACCAGTATTATGTTGATGCGGCGGCGAGCCCGTCTGCGCCACCTGCCTCGCCAGTCGTCGCGGAGATCTAAACGTTAACACACCAATATGACCAATAGTTACCGTCAACAGCACCGGTAACTACTAGTTTACAACACAATTAACCGTTTTTTATTACAGTCGGGAAATTATTAAATGACACCTTGTGCTCTGGGCGGAGCAGAAGGGAGTGTCAAACTATTACTGACTAAAACCCATCCGTGTTCCTCTTAATGCTCGCCGCGTTCCAGGGCCGCTTTGACTCTTTCGAACAAATTTCGCAACCCTAGCAGAGCACCTATAGCCCTAAAAGGGATAGTGGGAGGGAGACGGAGTTATGCGTCTTCCGTCTCCCTCCACACCGTTATCATGATGGTTTTAAGATGTCATACCCTGAACATCATTAAAGTACATGGTTCTCGTTCGACTTCACATTTGCATTTTATATAGGGTGACCCATAATAAAGTACGTTTATTCAAATAAGATGTTCTAGACTAGAGCTATTATGCACCGACGTTGAACCAGGTAACTTGGGGACTATGTGGGAGATGACACACCGGGGTGGTTTTAGTCAGTAAGAGTCTGGCAGACCATCAGCAGAGAGAGGACATCCATGAGGATTTCCTCTCGTTAAAATGGTAACTTGGGCACCAAAATGGATTGTTTTAGAGTAATCATTATACATATCATATAGGTATTCAGCTGTATGCCGATAGACTGCAAGTACAGAACAGAATATTGCTGCCAAGTGAGTGACGTACCTGGTGGTCTCTGAAGGCTTCTTGTTGAGGTCGTGCGGTCTGCTGGTGGGGTTGGGAGTGGGGGTGACATCCCCCTCCGAGCGGGAGGATGCTGTGTTGTCTGTCGAGTCGTCTACCAAACCGACAGATAGAATATACTTTATTGTACAGTGTAAACCAATCATAGTTACAGCTCTTAGGTATACGGCAAACAGTGGATGGAGACAGTGAAGAACAGAGATACTTGGAAATCTCTAGAGGCCTTTACCTTCGAGAACGAGAGGGTCTTACATAAATAGTAAAACATATAAATCTATAAATATAGGTATAAGTTTAAACATAATATTAGCAAACTATAATACGTAAGTTTATTTTTGTATTCTTTAGTAAGAAATATAAGGCTTTTTTATGTTTTATTTATTTTATTTTACGGCACTCCATTTGTACAGAGGCGGTCTTATCCCTGACAACCATTTCTCGACTGGACTGAAAATTCTTAAAATAATGATAAGAGGGTAATTATCATGCAATTGAATACGTTATTTCAAGGAAAGCCTATCTGGAACAACTTAGGGGTAGTGTCTGCCCAACATCGGCTAAGTAAATGATAATCATGGCTGAAAGCATAGACGCATAAACGGCCTATAATATTCTCACTGCTGGGACCCGGGCCGACTCTGCGTGGGGAAACGGAAAACGTAGTGTTCGTTACTAGAACTAATAACATGTTTATGCTAACAACTGGCTTAGTGTTACGTACCTGCTGGCAGACTCAACGCCTCCCTGACTCGGTCCACCAGAGCGTTGAATACTGGGTATTGCTCTTTATTAGGCTTGGGACCGATTGGCAGCAACCTGCGCAGGAACATGAATATTTTTATATCGCTGATTCAATCAAATCAATCCAAGGTGCTGGTGTCTGAGTGAGGCATAAAATACCTCTATTTTAAATCACCAGGTTCCCACCCCACGGAAGAACAGACAGTTTTTATCAAAAAATTATGGTATTACCTGAGGTTATAGATAAGGAGATTCGAGACCAAAACACTGAATTAACTTTGAAATCTAAGGTGCTTAAAAGCTCAAACATAGATTTAATTGATGTTTCAAAAAGGCAAGTAATACCCACTATCGCATAATCTTGAAGTTTTTTTTTTGTTATTCTCTTTGACATAAATAAAACTTAAACTGAAGGTCTGGAAAATTCGTAGGATGTGAGAAGTACACGAACAATCCGAGTGTCAATGCTTGGTCATCTTTTGGCTGATTGATGGTCTTGTGAATATAACATGTAACTGTTTGTCAGTCCGAAATAAATAAATATGTTAACTAAAAATTTTTAGAGAAAACATTACATTTGCCCATGGACTGTCTTGCACGTTCTTTTTCATTGAGAACTACGCTTTCGAACGTGTATTTGCACTTTTACATTAATGACCGACCTTGAAAGTTAAAAAGTGCCTGTAAATGGTTTATTTGAAACTAGCTGACCTGCGCGGCTTCGCTCCCGTCAACTGGCTACCCTACCTACCTACCTACCTCCTTACCTCCCTACCAACCCAACCTACCTACCCTATCTACCTAACTACTTACTGTTTTTTTAAATATTTCAATACTTATTATGCTATTCCGGACAAAGACTAATCCAAAAACACAAACATCATGAAAATCGGTCCAGCCGTTCTTGAGTTATAAGTGTTCGAACAAACCCGACTTTGTTTTATATATTAAGATAAGCTTTCGCGCGTACCTCTCAGGCGGTGGGATGTGGAAAGGCTGGTGCGAGTGTTGCTGCATCACGGGCGGCGGCGCGCTCCACGCGACCTCCATCTTGGACAGCGGCGACTCCGGGGACGCGTACGCATAGCCCACGTTCTTGGCTACGGACCGTGGAAATGCTGGCTTTTTCATTTTGAACGTTAAAGCGGTTTGGACGATATTGGACTGGCTTCCAGTGGTATCTCTTATTTATTGAAATAATAAACAAAATAAAGACTTGTCCTTAGTCTTTCGATGGCAAATGTAGAAGTGGTCACATTATGTTAAAATGCTATGTGGATGGCCTAAAAATTCAGTCTCGTGACCTTCTTTCGCTGACTCGGTCGGATCAATAAGAACACGAAACATGGTGCACAAAGTCGTTACATACTTTTCAATTAATTCTCAATATTTTATTGCATTTTGTGTTAACTTATAAAGTTAACTAAAGCTTATATTGGGTGCCTCCAACCACATACCGCCGTTAGAGATCGTATTCATTTTTCAAATCACTACAAATTATAAGTCCTTCGCCGCGTCTGTCTGTTTGTTCGCGATGCACTCAAAAACTTTTCGTGCTGGTTTCACCAATAGATAGAGGAACCACGAGGAAGGTTTTAGTATATAATTTATCTAGAAAACAATTAGGGATTCTTAAAAAAATTGCAGCGCGGATGAAGTCGCAGGCGAAATGCTAGTTATAATAAAACTTTTACACGTCAATTTTGTGTTAATTTAAACTTTATGAGACCGGTGTGTGCGAAGGGCAATTAGCTTTCTTTTTATTCGTAAACTGATGTCTTCTTTGACCAAAGTAGGGGTATAATACATCAGTATAAATCAGTGATGTTTAAAATGACTTATGATGGGTTACCTGGGCTCTTGATGTGGTGCTGCGGCGGAGAGCGCGCGTGCGGCCACTGTCCGAACTGGTTGTCGCCGTTGGACGACGGCGCCGTGTCAGGCGACGTACTGCTACCCACTGCCACAACATTACACATACATTCAGTCAAAAAAGTATCGGGAATGGATGATTTGTTTATGGTTCCAAATTCAAATTTTTTTTTTTTTGTAGTTGTTAGATTGGCACAACTGTTTTCCATTTTGGCGTGGAGTTTGAGTTGCATCTGTTATTTATATTAAATACAGTGCTGGTTTTAGTAATATCATATATAGTGTGTATTGCGAATTTCATAATGGACAAAAATATCGAACAAAGAGTTTGTCTTAAATTTTGCATCGCCAATGGAATTTCGTGTTCGGAGTCACTGAAAATGTTACAGAAGGCTTACGGTGAATCGACTTTATCAAAAACTCGTGCTTATGGTTCAAAGCGTTCAAAAGCGGTCGAGATGTGATGGAAGATTTGCCTCGCTCTGGTAGGCCGTCAACGTCTGCAACTGAAGTTAACATCGCAAAAGTGAAGGAAATAGTGACTGAAAATCCCCATTCAACTCTGAGAGAGATAGCCGCCGAACTTTCTGTATTTCACGAGTCGATCCGTACCATTTTAACTAATCATTTGGGTATGAAACATGTTGCTGCTCGGCTAGTCCCAAAAGATCTGAATTTTCTCCAAAAACTCAATCGCATGAAAGTCGCTGAGGACATGCTAGAACGAGTCAGTTCGGACCCAACATTCATGAAACGCATTGTTACTGGTGACGAGACGTGGGTTTACGAGTTTGACATGCAAACTAGTCAACAAGCTTCGGAGTGGCGCCTTCCAACTGAACCGAAACCGAAAAAACCACGCCAAAGTCGATCAAAAGTCAAAGTCATGTTGACTGTTTTCTTTGACTATCGCGGTGTTGTGCACTCTGAATTCTTACCGGAAGGTCTAACGGTAAATAAAGAATATTATTTGAGCGTTATGCGGCGTTTAAGAGAGCAAATTCGACGAAAAAGGCCAGATTTGTGGAAAGAAAATTCTTGGATTTTGCACCACGACAATGCGCCTTCGCACAAGGCTATCATTGTGAACGAATTTTTAACCAAACACTCAACAAATACCACCCAGCAACCACCATATTCACCAGATATGGCTCCTGCTGACTTTTTTCTTTTTCCTAAACTCAAATTACCACTTCGTGGCACCCGTTTTCAATCGATAGAAGACATAAAGGAGAATTCGCGGCGAGAACTGAACTCAATTCCGGAAGCAGCGTTTAAAAAATGTTTTGATGAATGGATTATTCGTTGGCGCAAGTGTATCGTTTCTAAAGAAGCATACTTTGAAGGTGATATAAAAAAAATTTGGATGAATAACAGACATTTTGTGTATTATTCATCTTTTCCCGGTACTTTCTTGACAGAGTAGTACATGAGACTCATCTGCCTAGCCTTAGTCGGCTGACAATAAAGCATTATTATTAACTGAGTAACACGGTACTTCTTGGCAAGACTGGTGTCAGATTTACTGGTTTGTGGTGTTTTGTTACTGGTAATCCCAGTAACTTGACATTACATATAATAAATAGAATATAATCAGAGAAAATAACAAATATTCACAAAGAGTACCTAATTTGCAACTTAATAAGATGTCCATACACAGTATAATAAACGTATTAAAGGAATAGCAATCTTCATGGCAATCTTGTGTGTTTTTCTGATAAGTTTAGTACGGTGCTAAACTTAGTCTGATGGGTACAGAATAAGTATTAACGCCTATACTAAACTTGTTCAGAATAGTAAACAGGTCAGGAACATAAATGTTTGATAGAGGGGGTTGGTTAAATTTTAATTAACTCGCAATATACATAATTGTATCTCGCCATAGTTTAGGGGGAACCGAGGGAATGCACAATAGGGAAGATGCAAATACAGAATTTATGAAAATGTTGTCAGTAAAATGATAAAAAAGTATAAAATAAAGGCCATTGCAACGTTTTTATTTTGGTTAATATCGATTTTTAACAAAAATAATGAATTAAAGTAACGTGAAACGGAACGTATTTAAAAACAACAATCAGCGTTTAGTGACGTATCTGCTGTTATGCCAACGAAAAGGCAACCTTATGTCTTTGAGTTGGGACAGTTCTCGACCAGTGATAGACACGAGTGACGTCGTCATCCGTTTCCGCGCGAACCTTTAAACTGTCGGTTTAAAAACGCAATTTTGGCAATAAATTTAAGCGTTTATTTATGTGGTGGTCTATTCTAGAAGGAGTTCTTTAAAATTAAAGCAAAAATGGAGATATTGCATGTTCCCTATTGGCGTTCGTTTAATCCCGTGCTGCATTGTTATTACTTAAAATTTTCTTTATCCGCTTTAGTCGTGCTTCGGCCGTCGGACATTGAACTCTGTATCTTGCGCTTACGTACGGTTTTCACTTGCGCTAACGCACAAACACAGACCGCATAGAAAACCTAAGCCAAGAGCTTGGTGCCCTTTTAATGTTACTGAATGACTTACCAATAATCCTCTTCTGCTTGCCCAATATCTTGGCCCGCGGCGACGCCTGCTGGTGAATCTGGTCCGGCCATATCTCCACCGACTGGCCGCTCATCGGCGTCGATTTTCTATTGTAAATGTCATAATTTAAACTGATCAAAAAGCACATTATGATACGTAAGGAAATATAAGAAATACCAGCACCTACCTAATCATAGAAATCACGTATTAACGATTGAATTGTTTTAGAAAATGTACATCTACCTTTTGCGAACGGACGACTAGAGTCCCTATAATATTTTAATTTCAAATAATTCATTTGATTTTAACTTTGACTTACACACGCACCATAAATGCTAAAAGATTGAAAACGTTCATTGAGCAGAAAATAAGCAAGTGTTTTCGCGATGCGGGCACTTTATACACATCACTACATAGTATAAAACAAAGTCCCTTCCGCTGTATGTCTGTCCCTCCCTATGTATGCTTAGATCTTTAAAACTACGCAATGGATTTTGATGCGGGTTTTTTAATAGATAGAGCGGTTCTCGGAGAAGGTTTTAGTATATAATTTGCACCCGTGCGAAGCCGGGGCGGGTCGCTAGTTGATTAAAACAAAAATGATGACTTAAAATGGTATTGCTATCGAGGACACTTACAGGTTCGAAGAATCGCTGCCTATGGATACGGATGAACTGGTGGACAGCTGGTGTGCTGAACGGGATCCAAGAGTAGGCTAGGTAAATACAACGTAATAATTATTAATACCATCGTCATCCAGAATTGCGCTTGTGTTTCAAAATGTGCTATGTGCTCGGACCACAATTTGGGACCCCAACCAGGACTCCTTCTCTCATATTAAGAATATCTTGTTTTTAAAATATACTGCTTTCTAAACAGAAGGGATAATTTTGATAGCGCCATAATTTTGAGCACGTTCTGACTACCTAAATACGTCCACCTCAGCCGCAGCCGCTAGCCGCTACTGAGGACGTGGCGTGTAAAACGCACCGCTTGCCGCCGCCGCCCCGCCTGCTGCGCCGCTCGCCGCTGACCGAAGTCGTGAATGGGCCGTAAGGTTAATACTAACATGGATAATTCATGAATGTTTCTCACGTTAGATGGAAAATAAGCAGATGATAAGTGGTAGACTTAAAAAGCCGCCTGTGACACACCTGCAGCCTGCCTATTGAAGGCAATGCTAAAGTGCATCATGATGCTGATGACAAACAGGCTTATTCATAAAAAATATAACCATACCTTAGTTCAAATACTGATTAGAAGATGATCATCTATATCGAATTTGAACGTATAATTCGCTAATCAGTAGTTTTAGACGAAGCGTGGCATATGGTTATTTTTTATGAGTAGAGCTAAAAAATGTCCTTCGAACTTTACTAATCCAACTGTCTACGCGAAGCCTTCAGCATCTATTCTATCCTACTAACCTATAGTAGTACCAACTGAATAAACAATAAAATGGCATGCAAAACGAAGGCAATAATATTCTAATTCTTACGATTTTACTGAGCTGCGGGTAAGCGCTAGTAGTGGCGGGCGTCTCTACCTTTGGCGGGTCCTCGTAGTGCGATGGCTCATCGAACGAACCCTGTAATTATGGACAGGTTTGGATTATCGTTGTAAATGGCACGTAATCCAAGGTGACCTTGGTGGAAGCTTGGTTTTCATGCGTGCTGTAATGTACTACTACGCTAGAAAGATTACGGACCCAGAGATCTTACGGCAACGCGGCCGTGCTAAGATCTCTAGATTACTAAAACCCCAGACTGATGTCTGGGAGGAACTTTTATCCGAGTGGCAATGTACGAGGGGGCGTTTTTAAGTTCGCGGAATGGAGGGCAAGGAGTGAAAATAAAAATACTACATTATTTTTCTTTTTCAATATATTCACCTGCTACCCTAATACATTTTTCAGATCTTTCAATTAGCTTATGTATACCTTCATAAAAAAATGTTTTGTCTTTGTCCGAAAAATAAGCTGAAACCGCGTCCATCACTTCTTCATCAGTTGAAAATTACTTTCCACGAAGTTCTTTTTTCAGATTTGGAAAGAGGTAATAATCACTGGGAGCCAGGTCTGGGCTGTAGGGTGGATGGTCTAAAATATCGAAGCTCACCTTATGCAGGGCAGCCAACGCAACACGGCTCTTGTGAACAGGCGCGTTGTCGTGAAGAAGAAGGACACCTTTGGTCAATTTTCCCCTCCTTTTTTCTTTAATACTTTCTTTCAACCTCTCGAGGATAGAAGCATAGTATTCTCCGGTTATAGAAACGCCTTTATCTTTATAATCGGTCAACAGAATCCCTTCCGAATCCCAAAACACTGTTGCCATGATTTTCCCAGCCGATTGTGACACTTTAAACTTCTTGGGTGGTGGTGTACCTTTTTTGTGCCACTGCATAGAGTCCTGTTTTGACTCAGGCTCATAATGATGAACCCAAGTTTCATCTCCAGTAACAATTCGACTCAATAGTCCATCCTTATCTTCGTTACAGAGGTCCAAAAACGTGCGAGAACACTCCACGCGGCGTTGTTTCTGAGGCGGCGTGAGCATTCTTGGCACCCATCTTGCACTGACCTTTGTCATGCCAAGATGATCGTGTAGAATTTTGAAAATTGTTGTATCCGATACTCCAACCATTTCTGCAAGCTGTTTCTTCTTTAGTCTGGCATCTGCCAATATTATTTTTTCGACATTTTTAATGATTTCCGGAGTAGTCACCTCGATCGCCCGTCCGGGCCGCGGGTCGTCTTCAAGTGAGGTCCTGCCTTGTTTAAAAAGACAATGCCACTTGTAAACCATTGTTTTACCCGGGCAAGAGTCCCCGTAAACGGATTCCATCTCTTCCAGTATGTTTTGAACTGACTTTCCTTGCTTGGTAAGGAACTTTATTACGGCACGGTACTCGATTTTTTCCATAATGCACACTTTCTTCCCGATTGAGTTGTTTGCTTGACGATAGTTCAAAGACTAATGACCCAATTAAGACAAAACCTGGTATTTATACCAATATTGAGTGGCTGAAGTCGTGGCCACCTCGATAATGACCTATTTTTATCATCTACCCTCCCATTCCGCGAACTTAAAAACGCACCCTCGTAGGTGAGAAAATTCCATCAAAGGCCGTCACCTCCACCAATTTTTTCCATCTGTTCGTGAGCGGCTGGACAGGACATGGCTGGAGGTGGATCACTGTGTTGCCCAATTTCTCACAGGTCATGGCAATTTTCAGAGTAAATTATTTTCCTTTAAGCTTGTGGCCTCGCCTTTATGTCAATGTTCTACAGCTGACCATGAATACGAACAATCCGCACATCACATCTTATAGGAGTGTAGTCTTTGGCAAACTGAACGCAATATTATGTTAGATAGTATTAAGGTTACATCTGGGGTAGTTTACTATACGGACCTTGTTGAAACCAAAACAAATTTCCGTGCGTTCAAGCGATTTTGCCATACCTATTACTGGAATCAAAAGTAGCTCACAATTTAGGACCCATTACTTTAAGTGGCAAGATATAATCCGTGGTGCTTGGCAACTGGGCTTAACCCAGTTGTATTTGTCCCTTGGTGCCTATTGGCCTAGTTCTAATCTGTCTCCTGCTTGATACGGAGGGAAGTGGAAATTATATATATTTCTTTTCCTACTCCTCCGCTGTACTTTTCTGATTAATTTCGTTGCAGGATCCAAGACAGTTGAATCGTTTCTCCGGGACTCGTCGGGTTTCATTGGCTCGGCGTTTTTCTGGTGGTCGCCACTGTTGATTCTGGCTTTCAGGAGTTGCAGTGGTTGGGAATGTGTGGCGGGCTTGCACCAAAAAAAAAAAAATATACTTATACACTATACTTTATTATACACCATAAACATGTCCATTCTCCAAGGAGTGCCCTGGCAAGATAAACATGTCTGACCAACCTTAAAAACCTCCGGAATAAAATACGTCACAGGAATAAACTTGTAGCCTTCTTTCTTTACTTTGGTATTGCAATAATATGATTAATGAGGGTAGGCAGCACAATATAAATAAATGAACGAAGGTCACTCACCGGCGCGGTGCTGCCATGGACGGTGGTGTCAGACTTATCGCTGGTCTCCGGGATGGCGATCAGCTCGCTCTCCGAAGACTCCTGCTCCAGGCTCCACTGCTGGTACCTGTGGGCATAATTATTACCATCTAATTATACCCTTACATTAAAGTTACCTTCCAAGTTACCATAACCTTATACATATTTATAGTTTTTTATTGAAGACACCTTTACTTCAGGCAGGTTTTTATATAAAATATGGCGACCGTACATCAATGATAACAGTTTGACCAAAAATCTTAATGATAGAACGTCCAGAGTTACTTTGCAAGTTGCCATGACCTCATATTAATGGTGTGTTCTTGAAGGCACCTTTACTTCAGGCAGGTTTTGTATAAAATATGGCGGCCGTACATCCAGGATAACAGTTTCATCAAAAACCTTAACGATAGAACGTCCAGAGTTACATTCCAAATTACCATGACCTCATATTCATGGTTTGTTCTTGAAGGCATCTTTACTTCAGGCAGGTTTTTGTATAAAATATGGCGACCGTGCATCAATGATAACAGTTTGACCAAAAATCTTAATGATAGAACGTCCAGAGTTACCTTCCAAGTTGCTCATATTTATAGTTTGTTCTTGAAGGCTCCTTTAGACTGATTTTGGTATAAAATATGGCGACCGTACATCAATGACAACAGTTTGACCAAAAATCACGTCCAAAGTTACCTTCCAAGTTACCATAATCTCATACTTATAGTTTGTTCATGAAGGCACCTTTACTTCAGGCAGGTTTTGTATACCTGTCGCTACCCTACATCAATGATAACAGTTTCACCAAAAACCTTAAAGTTACCTTCCAAGTTACCATTAAGTATCTCATACTTAGTTTGTTCCTGACGGCACCTTTACTTCAAGCAAGGTTTTAGAATAAAATATGCCGACTGCATATCAATGATAACAGATCACTGTAAACGTCTTTATAGTCCGGTCAACAAGATCAAAATTGGGAGGATTGTTCAAAACAAACAAGTTGCAAGAGCTGTAATCGTGATAGGCACACGTTTCCACGCCAATTGTTTGAATCGTTATCGTCTTTTTGAGTGTTTAGATTTCATTTACGATAGTGTTTTGAAAAATCCTACTAATTTTGAGCTTGTTGCGAATTAATGTAACTTCACTCTTCATATTTTTTGGTCTTATTTGACCGGACTATTACTATTTGAAAGTTTTTTTATTACCCACTGACGCGCGGTAGACCGTGGAGCATAACATGGAATTAAGAAAACAGCTTTTATTTTTCAAATCTTCACTGAAAACAGGAAAAATATAATTCTACATTGGCATTTTGTCATTATAAAAGTGGCATCGTCTGATTGCAAACAGTCGCTGATTTGTAAAAAACCGAAGGCAAATAGGAAAAGTGTAGAGTCATTTTCTAGTAAGCTATGAAACTTAAAATAAAGATTTCCTGAAAATAACACATTTTATTAAACTCGAAAGGGAAGCAGCTTGACATTTGCGCCACTCTTACACGCCTACCCAATGTAAAAGCAGTGTGATTGTTAAGCGCATAACCTACTTGCAAGTGTCCATATACCAGCATTTTCGATGGTTTAATGATGGTATTGACATTATTAGATAAGATGGCTCTCTAGGTTGCTACCTACAGAGCAATAGAACCTAAAATGCATCAAATATTAGACACTTTTTTAGGTTAGCATGGAGCCGTTGAAGACTTTGTGACTTCTTGTTACCTGATGAAATAAAATTCTGATTAAATAGATAATTACAAACATGTACTTACACCTCTTTCAGATATGTGGATATTTTTACATGAATAAAACAGATGACAAATCACAGATATTTTATTAAATATTGGTTACACTCCGTAACACATGGATCTTGGCGAAATTAATACAAATAGAACAATCACCAATTTCCCTTCGATATTTCGCAACCTGGGAGTCTTTAAGTCAAGAGTGAATAGGTTGCTTCTAGGCAGGCGTGCTCCATCTTCGACCACATCATCGCTTACCATCAGGTGAGATGGTGGTCAAGCGCGTGCCTATTATTAGTTAAAAAAAAAAAAAAAAATCCGGCGAGCGTTTGCAAACAGACGTTTCCTACATATTTAAAGGATAAAATGCCACAAGACTTTTTAATATAGAGCGACGTCATAGAGCGTTGTCTCTGTCACGCACAATGTGACAGTCTATCTAAAACTGTGTCATCTTAACCTTTGAACAGTGGTTCTAGATCGGGTACCGCACTTGTGTTAGGAGTATGGTAAGGAGAAAAGGCAAGGTACTCTACCATAATTATTTGATTACATCGTTCTGAAACTGGCGGCGGCAGTGACAAAAAACTTAAAACTTCGAGCTATCTCAGCATATTGGATTGTCCACAGTTCACACGTATCACGTGTGAACTGTGGACAAACTTTCGTAACCGTAAACTTTAGCAAAGCAGTTATAGCGAAACCCTAGCAGCACAGGGTAGCGTTGCAAAATTAGTGAGCAAGAGCACCTTCCTCAAGCATTTTAAGCAATATGGCAACAGCGCCTCTATGACGGGGCAATCAGCCTCATGCGTGACATCAGCATCATGAAAAAAAAAGCGCGTCGGTATTAAGGCAGCAGCAGCACTCGGTATCTACAGCAGCAGTCAGTATCCAGCTACACTAGCAGCATTTGGAGTGCAACAGCAAATGAGCGGCAGTCGAAAACCAGTTAAGATCTTTGCATTTTTTTATCATAGTAGTAAAAAAATGGAAAGATCTTACTTCGTCTTCTTTAATCTTGAAGAAGTCAATCAAGAAAATACCCATAAATATACGACACTGGCCAAGTGCTAGTCAGACTCGCGCACCAAGGGTTCAGTACCACCATATAAGTTCCCATTGAGTGTATAAAAATCAAGGCCCTGAGTCAACACGATAAAAAAGATATGGGCAAATTTAGATTTTCGCGAAAACTTGTAAGTACCAAAATTTATCTTAATTTTAAACCAAAACCTATACTTAGGGTACTCGTACTTCCGGTTGACCTAGAATTATCAAATTTTGGTTAAAAGCAAGGTCTTACAGCCCATGACAAGGAAAAATTCGGAAAAAGAAAACAAAGTTGAAAATTCAAAGAGACCTCAATATCTGGACAGATGGACAAGAGTGTTTTTTTTTTTTTTTGAGTGTGGTTCTTTTTTTACCTTTTGAGCTACGGAACCCTAAAAAGGATAGCGCCGATAGGAATTCGGACAACTAATTTAAAATGTGACTAGAGTTGCTAGAGAGGTGTTGCTCAGATGAGCATCTAATCTAAATATGATGAAACTCTAGTCTAGTCAAAAATAAAAATAATAATTCGATATTATTATTTTTATTAACAATGACTGTTCTGAAAATCTTTTTAAAACAATCATTGTACACAACAATATTTGTGTACAATGATTGTTTTAATTAATATTTTTATATTAGCAGCCCGCCCCGAGTTTACTCGTATTATAAGCCTATGTTATAAGCCTATGACCATCTATTAAAAAAATATCTAGAATGATGATATACTTCTCAAATGATGAAATAAATTTTCAAAAAAAGTGCTGTGACCCATTTTCTCCACATCAGACTCATTTTTATAGAGAAAAATCTAACCGTATGATTAGAATTAGACCAATCAATTATAATGTCCTTTTTAAAATACAATACTACCAACGATTTTTACAAGACACGACTAAGGCGAAAGATAATACGTTTTATTTGGCACGTAATTATCCTACTAATCCTACTTTATTATTATTGTTATTTATTATAATATTATAAATGCGAAAGTTTGTGGGGAAGGATGTATGTTACTCTTTCATATCAGAACGCCTGAAAAAATCTTCATGTTTGGCACAGAGGTAGATTATAGTCTGGAATAACACATAGGCTACTTTTTATCCCGGGAGTATGTTCCCTAGGGATCACGCGGGCGAAGCCGCTGGCAGAAGCTAGTACCTTATATAAGGCACACATATAGTATATATAAAGCTGAATAGTTTGTTTGTTTACTTGAACGCGCTAATCTCTGGAACTACTGGTCCTGGTGATTTGAAATATTCTTTCAGTATTAGATAGCCCATTTATCGAGGAAGGCTATAGACTATATAATATCATCACGCTAAAACCAATAGGAGCGGAGCAGTAATTAAAATTGTGACGCAGACGAAGTTGCGCAGGTCAACAAGTTAAATAATAATTATGTACATGTACCATTGACACGAAAAGAGCTGCTGCACGAGTCTGGCATCGTGGACGACGATGTCCAAGCACGTATTGGCGCGGCTTGGGCGAAGTGGCGCGAGGTGACGGGCGTTGTATGCGACCGCAAAATGCCTCCGAAGCTCAAGGGGCAGATATATAAATGCATCATTCGGCCTGTCCTACTGTACGGGGGCGAGTGTTGGCCAGCACTAAGCAGACACACCCAGGAGCTTCGCGTCACGGAGATGAAGATGCTGAGGTGGATGAGTGGCGTAACGCGATCCGATCGCATGCGCAACTCATACATCCGAGGTAGTCTTGGTGTCCGTGACGTGGGGGAAAAACTGCAAGAGTGTCGTCTGCGATGGTATGGCCACATCATGCGCCGCCCTATGGAGTACGTTGGTCGGAGATGCATGAATATGGCTGTTCTTGGGGCTAGGCCCCGTGGTCGCCCTCGCAAGCGCTGGCTGGACGTCGTCAAGTCCGACATGAGAGCCAATGGCCTGACTGAGAAGGATGTTGAAGATCGGGCAAAGTGGAGGAAGCTAAGTAGGAAGGCGGACCCTGGCAATAGCCGGGATTAACGCCAGGTGGAAGAAGAAGACCATTGACACGAAAAGAAGAAGGCACGCAAGCAATCAGCATCATCATCATATCAGCCGAAAGACGTCCACTGCTAGACATATCCCTCCCCCAAGCGTCGCCACAACGACCGATCCTGAGCGTCTCGCATCCATCGGCTACCCGCGACCTTCACCAGGTCATCGGTTCACCTTCTGGGAGGCACGCAATAATAAAACAAAATACAAACTACCGTATCTATACTATCTATAGTTTCGAAAGGACTGGCCCACAGTAGTTGAGGCCAGAGTTGTGTGAGCTTTGCCCTCCAGTGGGAAAATGGGCTTGATAGATGGATCTGCTGACCACTTTTCGCCCTTAGAAATACGGATGAAACGTGGACGAACTGAAACTTCTATTAAACAGGAAGTAACTCAAGCTACAACTCAACCTGAAAGAGCCAAAGTGCAGTTCAGCAGGGCCACCAAAACCCTGATCGATTCATATATTAATTAATTCATATAGTCATCTATTGACTTCCTGACGCCTAAAGCTGTCCTGACATCTATCGTAATCGTCTACATTTTCTAGTAGTGAAATACGGTTCATAATTTAGTGTACGAAGGGATACAAATAATGTACCTTATTTCACGTTAATCTGGCGCCGACTATAGTGAAAGTATTTACAAAACCAACTGTTCAAAAGTTTGGAAGCATCGAGGTAAAATTAAATTATATAACAAAAACATCTGAATTGTATTGAGATAAAATAAAAATAAAAAATTTGCAAAAACTAAAAAAAAAATACATATAATATTTAATTTATTTTTATAGATTTTTAGAACTGCTGTAATAAATACTTAACTAACTATAAACACCAATTAACACGAAATTATGTACAAACGCGTATAAAAACAAAATAAATCATTGGGCATCAAAAAAATAATCCACATCGCTCTCAATGGCAAAAGTGCCCAGAACACAGGCAGCATTGCCGCGTTGATTGGCAATACTGATCTATGGCCGAAAAAAAGCCCAGCTCTCTAGTCACGTGAACAGTTGACAAGTTGTTTGCTAATGTCCCGAAAGACTCGATGCGCACTCGGATCCTTTGGGCCTTTTTTTTAAGCATGAGAAATCATCAAATTACTCCTCCCGCTCTGGGTGAAGCAGGAGGGAGTGTCAGACTCTTACTGACTAAAACCCATCTGTGTTCCTCCTGTCCTTTGTGTTCCAGGGCTACGGTACCTCTTTCGAACAGATTCCGCAGCCCCAGCAGGCACTTTCCCTAGCGGGCCCCGTCTTCTATGCTGACATCTCATTGAGGCGCGTTGGGATCGCAGCGCGCCGCCGACCCGGGCCTGGTTCTGATCAGACGGCGAGCCACCCAATGCTCGCCATTCGCAGGCCCGACCCCTGGGCCTAGAGTTTCAACGCCAAACGGCTCAAATATGTAACTCCCAATTAAGTTATTATATTTGCGCCGTTTGACGTTTTCTGCACCTGCAGCAGCCGCCCCAGCACAGCCCGCCGTGCTAAGAAGATGGGACGGTGCAAGGGTGTCGACACCATGTTGCATCCCTCACCAAAAGCCTACCCACCTTCCAAGGCATTATGGTAATTCCATCTGGCCTTTTCCCATCGTCGCGTGCCAAGCCGTTGGGTTCTAAAACAGCTGGCACCCCGGCAGTGACAAGAGCCCGACGGATAATAACCGACCAGCGCTCCTACTGCAGGATAGGCCATGGTGTCCGAGGCGGTCGACTGCTTCACAATATTGACACCGATGTGGAGCTCCGCTAGGAGCACCCAGGCGCAGACACGTACCAATCCGGAGAGTACTGTCACTCAGCATAGTACTATGCTGGGTGACGGTAGTGCCTGTAGCCAAAGACCCGACTCCCATTCACCCACAGCCAGCAGGAGGGCACGCTCCGCAGTATTGGTGGTCGTATTTATGAGGTACCAATTTGCAGAGCGGCTCGTCCCATCCCATTCTATGGGAGACTGGGTTATCGGGCAACGCTGTATTTGGGCAAGCCACGTTCCAAGCGTTCACTGCATCGGTCAAGCAAGGCACTTCACAGTTAACCAATGACGGAGTTATTATCCTTTTTGTCAGTGCTGTTGACCGAAGACAGGAACGCCAGGTAAGCTTACACTAAAAATTTTGCGGATGCCGAGCCCACCAATGCGAATGGGTAGTGTGGCTTGCAGCCAGGCTCGGTCATCCAGAGCCACATTTAAGATAGTTGGAAGATGTTACACACAATATGAAATAGGATTAAATAGCTTCATCCAAGTGGCCACCTTTTTTATAGGCATTCTATTAACCAATTTCTTGAAATAATCTTCATCTTTACTTATTCCATTTTCACTGTAATGGTTGCCACAAATGTTCTGAACTTGTAGGAGATCAATATGGTACCCTTCATGCTTTAGGATCAATGTCTCGTAAAACCCAGGAACCCAATGATATTCAGTCTACTGGGTATGGCGGAATCGTGTAGAATTTTCAAACAGCCTTCGTTCGTTGTTTAGTTTTCTGGCTATCTTGACAAGATTTTGGGCTTTACTGGTGCCGAAACACCCCCGAACCATGACATTTGCACCACCACGTTTTATCAAACGTCGTGGTAGAAATGTCTTGATTTGAGGCATGTAGGCACTGCAGGCTTCTGGAGCCTGCTCCTCTTTTGACCGGCGCACATACACACGTCTATTGGATCTGAAAATCTGAACTTTGATATTTTCATCACTTCAAGTGATATTTTCCCATTGGTTTATTGGTAGTTTGAGGCGCTTTTGCGCATTCTAATCTATTTTCTCTTCTAATCGTAAGTTTTATTTTTCTTTGCAGCACATTCTCTTAATCCCGCAGACAGTAGACGTTTTCTAACAGTTTTTTGTAGAAACTGATTTTTCTCGCAAATCATTCAGACCTGCGGCAAATTAAGGTGCAGTTTGTTGATTCCATTAGAGATAACTCTCATTTAGTTATCCTCTTGATTTCTTGTGGGTTTAGCCCTGCCAGATCTTTTTGTATCTTATCTTTTCCAGTTGCTCGTTTTCTAGCAAGGGTTGCGATTTGACGCTCACTGTATTCTTCTTGCGTGATTTGCCAGTTTCAGAAGAATTATTACGGTCAAAATCTTAATCACAACATGCGCTTGTCAAAGCTCAAGTGCGACTGATAAGGGTCCAAAGAATTTAAAACCCATAAAAATTTCCACACCAACGCATATACCCAACGAATCAAAGTTAGTTAAAAACACGTGTTTCATAAATGAAGGAATTTCCCAAAACTTGCAAGATGTGAGATTGATAATCTTATTTCGGTTTTTGTGTAAGTTATCGTAGAGTATGCTAGCTAACAAGTGATTTTTTTTTTTTGTTGTGTCATGTATAAATTACTTTGCATACTATTGTGTAAATTCAAGTTCTTAAAACGTAACAGACAGATGTGTTGCTGGGGAGTTTGTTAGCCATTTCTTCTCTACAGCTAGAACATTAGGAAGTACTGACCAGCAGCCGGTCAGCAGTCGGTTTCGGTTCCGGCCAGTTTCGGCCATATAATCTAGTTTCGGTTTCGGCCACAATATAGCCGAACCTTTCGGCCCCACCGAAACTCGAGTGTTCGTGAATTTTCGTGCGTCGATCGGTAAACTTCACAGCTAAGTCGTGCCTGCTCGTCGGCACGGCCCCGGCTCAGTTTACCGCCATCCATTTAATCGTGAATTGAGGTTATGTTTTGCGATTGAGTGAGTGGTAAGTATTTATTTCGTTTTTATTAGTACTTCGTTTTATTCTCATTAAATTATATGAACATAAAATACCAATTTGGTATTATTAATATAATTCGGTTATTTTGTTTTTATTTGATTTTATAGCAATTTTTTGTTACGTTAGAACTTACGAGTAGTAAGTACATAATTGTTGTGAAAATTATTGTAATCTGTCTTTGTTGAGACTAAGACAGAGAATTTAAGAATTAGATTATTTACCTAAACCGTCCTAGACTGATTATTGTGACAACTCAGTTATACCAAAATAAGTATTAGGTAAGTCTTAAAAAAATTGTAAGCGCACTAAGAAAACTCACTGAGATTGAAAATTTAATGTATCCAAATGTTTTCACGTAGTATTCACTCGTCAGAAGTCTATCATTGGCCCAGGTTATACACTAGATGGTTGTTAAGAACCATGCATGTTCGAAACCCGCTCACCAAGATCTAAGTATAATATGTTTAGTAGAAAAGTTGTAAAATAATTAACTAGATGGCGTTAGGCGTCAAATTAGAAGTCGGTGTTAAGATTCTCCGCCGCTTAGATATAGTTCCTGTCGATAAAGCTCAATATAAGGTCAAAAATACAGATTACGGTTGTTTGATTCCACAATAGACCTTACTCCTAAGATCAATTAGATCAACCCTGCTACCTGCTAGTACTGGGTAGGCAGACCCCGCGTGCGGTACTAAACATTGGTCCTTCGAGCCGGATAAATAACCGTATTTTTGAGTTCGCGCGCGGCCCGGTCCGCATTGCCGTGTACTCGCAGTGGATCGCTGCGGCAAGAGTACCGGTTCCCCGCATCGGCAGCGGCAGCTCCGTCCAGTGTTGTGGACGAGCTCGGCAGCAGCGGCAGGAAAGTGGCCACCAGAGGGCGCCACTTGCATCCAGATCAAACGGGTGGTGATCGCATACGTCACCCCCCCCCCCCCGCAGTTCGACGTGTCGTCACAAGAAGGACGTCACACCCCAGTTCAACGTGACATCAGAAGACTGACGTCACATTCAAGAGTTCCAACGTGTTGCCACCAGGGGGCACTACCATCATCGTGTTGTGTGAGTGAAGTGCAAATTGTGAGTACATTTTATTTTGTAAACAAAGGAAGTTAATGACAAGCAATTTTGAACTTTATTTCTTCCAAGAATTTAACATAGACTTTTCTGAAGAATTTTGGACTTTTAGAATTCTAAGACTTAGAATATTTCCGTTTAGATTTATTTAACTTGTATTATGTGTGCATGTTAGTTAAGGACTTAGAATAGTTTCTTAAAAAACGACGGAACGGGGAACCTATGCCCGATTTCCGCCAGATTTTAGTTATGTTTAAACACTTGTAAAATTTTGAGCAACTTTATTGGACTTAGAATATTTTTGTCAATACTGGACTTGTATTTTATTACTAGTCAGTTCTCCCACAGTACAAAACAAACATTGTTTTAAACACGTTTTGGTTTGTTTACATTATTTTTGTTGGTGTATTGTTAGTTTATTTAACCTGTTTACATCAGGTTTAACTCAGTGTTTTAAATTTATAGTGCACTTTTAGTTTTCTTTTTATTTAACTTGCTTTGCCGTTAATAATCTGTCTCAAAGATGGAAGGATTAATTAACGTACTAAAAGGTTTCCAAAATGTTATTATTAAAGGTTTAGCAAATTTCAAAAAGAGTCCTAAAGAAAGATTAACGAGCGAATTCATTGAAACTAGACTAGAATTGTTAGAAAAGGATTGGGATTCGTTTAAAGAAGCTAATACCAAAATTTATGAAAACTTTAATTTAGATGATATAGATCAAAAGGTTGTTGACATTTATGATACAACCGAAGACACTTATATAATTTATAAAAGTTTATTAAAAACAACACATAATAAAATTAGACCAAGGGAACCAGTACAACCTAGTGATGGTTCTTCTAACAGTTCATTTAAGTCAGCAAGTTCATTTGTTAAATTACCAAAGATCACCATTCCAATATTCTCTGGAAAATATGGAGAATGGACTACATTTCGTGATCTGTTTATTTCATTAGTCCATAAAAATGAGTCATTAGATAACGTACAAAAGCTACACTATTTAAAAAGTCATCTCTCGGGTGAAGCTGACCAATTAATACGGAATACATCAATAAGTAATGCGAATTATAGTCTATGCTGGGAGTTGTTAGATAAGAGGTATAGCAACAAAAGATATCTTGCCAATTGCATATTAAAAAGGTTATTTGGAATAAAACGTATGCAAATTGAGTCAGCGACTTCATTAAAAGAAATTTTAGATACGACCAGTGATTGCCTAAATGCGTTATCAAATTTAGGCATAAATGTGAGTACATGGGATGTTATCATCATACACATCATAACGTTTAAATTAGATGTTGAAACGCGTAAACAATGGGAAATAAGCGTCAGCAGTAGCATTTCCAATGATTTCCCTACCATTGATCAATTCAAATTATTTTTAGAGCAACGTTTCCGCGCATTTGAGTGCATAGAACCAAAAAAGGGTTCAGGTCACCAGGTCAATAACAGTTCGAACCACCATACGCCTAAGACAATGCTTGCTACGAACGCATTAACACACATGAAATGCGAACTCTGTTCTGAAGCTCATAAACTTTGTTTTTGTAAAAAGTTTGCTAAACAACCACTTGAAGCTAGACGTGATTTTGTACGTAAAAACAAAATATGCTTTAACTGTTTAGGGAGCAATCACACGGTTAAAGGTTGTAAAAAGGACACCAGGTGTAAAGTTTGCCAAAAGCGCCACCATTCGCTGTTACATATAAATAGTGAGTCGTAAATTGAAGATCAAGACCCTGAAGCTAAGCCAACTGCTGACAGTGCTAGTCCTTCGACTAGTGCTAATCAGATAGTTGCTTGCTTGTCAACAGGGAAGGTACCCAAACTCAGACAAGTTTGGGCTCAGACAAGCATATTTTTGGGGGCCGAGTCACCCGCGTCCGTAGGAGAATACCCAATGCTAGACCCTACACGTGGCCCCCGGGTGGTGCTAATCAGGTGACACTAACTGGTGGTAGGCTTCGGCCGATGGCTTGTGACCACCCACTGGGCAAAGGCGTACCGCCAAACGGCCTAGCCGTGTTCCGGTACGATGCCCAGTGTAGCCAATACAGAGGAGTTGGGTCGAAATAGTTGTTCCAATGCAGGCAGACCGACCAGGCTCGCGTTGATATGGGCGTATCGGGAGACTAGTCGCGGAGGGTAGCGGGATCCGAGGCACGGTGCGCCGCTGGCCGACCGCAGTTAGTTGGGGGCCCAAGTAGTGTGCTAGCCACACATGAAAGGCTGCCCCGCCAACTGACGAAAAATCCCGGGGTGCGCCATCGTGCTGGCTGGCGACCAGATGGGGAGGACCCGATGGACATTCCCGGGGGGGCTCGGGCGTCCCCGCAGTCTCCAGACTAGTCCCCCAATGATATCGTCCTGTCAGAGCGTGCCTGAGGGTAGCAGCTTGGAACCTCATTTCACTTCCTTCTCCTCAACAACCTTCACTCTCAACATGACGAAAAGGAACAAAATAAAAAAAGCTGTACAGCGGCAGCACTTCCTCCCCCACAAAGTGCACCTCAGCAATATTCGAGGTCTGCACTCAAATCTCGCCGCAGTCCATCACCACCTGGAGACTGAGAAACCAGCACTCCTGTTCCTTTCCGAGACGCAGATCAGGTGTCCGTCAGACGTGTCTTACCTTTCGTACCCAGGGTTTACCCTGGAGCACCATTTCAAACCACGTGCGGGCGTATGTATGTACGCCCGTGACGACATCTGTTATCGGCGTCTCCGTAATCTTGAGGACTCCAGGTTCTCAACGCTGTGGGTTTTAGTGGACACAGGCCTGGATAAAATTGTCTACGCTTGGGTCTACCGTTCGCACAGCGGTGATTTGGAGACAACTAAGCTCACACAGCACCTGAGTGAGGCGGCGGATGCGGCTCAGCAACGGTACCCTTCTGCCCAATTGGTGTTACTGGGGGACTTCAACGCCCACCATCAGGAGTGGCTATTCCCATACCAGTGTACAGACCATGCTGGACGAGAAAGGAGAAAGCTAGCCCTAGCGCTGAATCTTACCCAGCTGGTCCAGGAGGCAACGAGGGTGCCGGATGTTGATTCGCACACTGCCAATTGCTTGGACCTTTTGCTGACAACGGATCCAGACCGCTATTCGGTGTCGATTTCTTCACCACTGGGTAGTTCCGACCACTGTCTGGTGAAGTCTGTGTCTGTCTACTCTCCGCCCGATCCTAGCCCAAGAGGCACACGGCGGGTATGGCGGTACAGGTCAGCAGATTGGGATGGCATGCGATCATTCTTCGCATGTTATCCTTGGCAGCCTACTTGCTTTTCTTCGACTGATGCTTCGTCGTGCGCAGACGCCGTAACGGATGTGTTGCGGAGGGGAATGGAGTACTACATTCCGTTCTCTGACATAACTATGTCTGGCGAAGCTCGTCCATGGTTTAGTGCCGAGTGCAATCGCGCTGATGCGCTTAAGCACGCGGCTTATCTGGCATGGGTCGACGCTCGCACGTGCAAAGCAAGCGACGTGACTCGGAAGAAGAGAGCCTTCAACAGGGCTGCCAAGTCCTGCAAGAAGGTGTTGCGGAGGGCACGGTTTGACCACATCAGCCGAATAGGGAACAAACTTGCTTCATACCCAGCAGGTAGTAAGGCTTTTTGGTCCCTGGCTAAGTCGGTCGAATCGAACTTCTGCCTCCCCTCACTACCACCACTGCTGAGACCCGACGGGACGCTGGCCCACTCCGCTGAGGAGAAAGCGAACTTGTTTGCTTCTTTGTTTGCGCAATCTTCGCGTCTGGATCCCGGTGGCGCGAGGCTCCCTGCTTCTCCTGGTGGATGCGAGTCGAGCATGTCGAACATTCGCATTCATCAGAAGGACGTCCGTAGGGTGCTGCGTAACCTAGACGTGAACAAGGCTAGTGGCCCCGACGGGATACCGGCAATTGTTCTGAAAACTTGTGCGCCTGAGTTGTCTCCGATCTTGACACGCCTATTTCGCCTTTCGTTTGAGACTGGAAAGGTGCCGAAGGCTTGGAAGCAAGCTAACGTGCAACCCGTGCCCAAGAAGGGTAGTCGAGCTGACCCGTCGAATTATAGACCCATCTCGGTAACGTCCATACTCTGTAAGACTATGGAACGCGTGCTGAATCATAAGCTCCTGGCGTACCTAGAAGGAAATGATATCCTTAGTGACCGACAATACGGGTTCCGCCGAAATCGGTCAACTGGGGATCTTCTAGCGTATGCCATTCACATCTGGAGTGAAGCCATAGAAAAGCACGGGGAGGCACTAGCGGTCTCCCTTGACATCTCGAAGGCTTTCGACAGGGTCTGGCACGATAGCCTTATTAGTAAGCTTCCTTCCTTCGGTCTGCCCGCCGGTTTGTGTGATTGGATTGCAGATTTCCTGAGGGATCGGTCTATCCGAGTGGTCATAGATGGCTGCTCGTCTGGACTGCTGGATATTAATGCCAGGGGTTCCTCAGGGGTCGGTGCTTTCGGCAACACTGTTCTTGCTGCATATTAATGATCTTCTTAAACCCGGTACCTTTGGGTATGCAGACGACAGCACTGTTGCTGAGAGATACGTGTCCGACGCACGAGCTGGTGGGTCGCAGATCCGGTCTCTTCGGGAGGCTATGGTTGAGCGCTTGAATGTGTCCTTACAGGCTGTCTCTGAATGGGGCGATGCCAATCTGGTCAAGTTCAATGCTGCTAAGACCCAAGCGTGTCTATTTTCCGCCAAAAGGAGCCAATTCCACCCAGCTCCATCTTTCCGAGGTGCAACCGTGCCGATAACCGACCAACTTGAGCTTCTTGGGGTTACATTAACATCTACTCTCAATTTTGGCCCTTACATAGAGGCAAAAGCTCAAGTGGCTGCAAAGAAGTTGGGGATCCTATCAAAGGTGAGACGGTACTTCACGCCGGAACAGCTGCTCAAACTCTATCAAGCGCAAGTTCGATCGTGTATGGAATACTGCTCTCATCTTTGGGACGGATCTGCGAGATACCAGCTTGATGCCCTTGAGTCAATTGAGAAACGAGCCAAGAGGATCATTGGCAATGAGAGGCTCGTCGCGACGAAGCTCCAAAGTCTTGAGCATCGACGACGAGTTGCTAGCCTGTCGGTTTTCTACCGGTTGCATTTTGGGGAATGTGCGACGGAATTGCATAATTTAATTCCGCCAAGCCCGTTCCATCATCGGACCACAAGACGAACGGCGATGCGCCACCGGTACATGGTGGACATCCCACCCACACGCACAAAACGTTTTGGGAACACATTCATAATGCGTACAGCTAAGGAGTGGAATTCCCTGCCGGAGTCTGTGTTTCCCGATAGCTACAACCTGGGAGTCTTTAAGTCAAGAGTGAATAGGTTGCTTCTAGGCAGGCGTGCTCCATCTTCGACCACATCATCGCTTACCATCAGGTGAGATGGTGGTCAAGCGCGTGCCCATTATTAGTAAAAAAAAAAAAAAAAAAAGTTTTATTAGCCACTGCGCTACTAAAAGCCGAGTCAAAGACGGGTGGATACCAAACAGTCCGAGCCTTACTCGATCAGGGTTCGCAGGCTTGTTTCTTTACAGAAGCAGCAGTTCAATTTCTTAACCTGAAAAAGATTCCTATTCAAGGGTTTGTTTTTGGCTTAGGAGACAATAGGTCAACCATGACAAAGTACATGGTACAAATAACGATAAGGTCTCGCCTCGATTTTAGTTTTAAGTTTACGTTTAATGCTTACGTTTTAAGCAAGATCACCTCTTACTTACCAGAGCGAAGGTTAAGCATGGATGCTTTCGACTGGTTAGAGTTCAACAATTTATGTTTAGCAGATCCAGAGTTCAACACACCCAACAAAATCGATATGCTGTTGGGTGCTGATGTTTATAGCTGTATTATTAAGGAAGGTTTAGTTAAAGGTCCTTCTGGAAGTATTGTAGCACAGAGCACTAGATTAGGTTGGGTTCTGTCAGGTACAGTGGGTCCTGAAAGTAATAGTTTATATAAAATTAACGTAATGCATTGCAAGGTGCAAGACGATGACCTTTTAAAGAAATTTTGGGAAATCGAAGAGCAAATTAGTACTAAAAGGATATTTACACCAGAGGAGAAGAAATGCGAAGAGCTTTACAGTGAGACTACTAAGAGAGATAGCGATGGTAGATATATAGTCAGGTTACCTTTCCGAGACGAAGATCCTCCTTGCAAGTCTGGAAATTCACGTGGCATAGCTAAATCTAGATTTCAAGCATTAGAGAGAAGATTAGAAAAGAACAAAGAGTTAAAAGAAAAATACACAGAAGTAATAAATGAATATCTACAGTTAGGTCATATGAGGCACGTAAAGAAAGATGATAGCAAAAGGGAAGAAGCAGTGTATCTACCACATCACGCAGTCATTAGGGAAGACAAGACAACAACTAAAGTTCGTGTTGTTTTCAACGCCTCTGAAAAGAACAACAAAGGAGTGTCACTAAATGATACGCTCATGGTTGGTCCAACACTGCAGGCTGATTTACGTCACACGGTTTTAAAATGGAGAGTGCATGCTATAGGACTTGTAGCGGACATTATAAAAATGTATCGGCAAGTAAAGGTACCTGAAGAAGATGCAATGTTCCAAAGAATACTGTGGCGTGACAGTCCGGACAAAGAGATACAAGATTATGAGCTTGTGACTGTAACCTTTGGAACAGCTTCTGCACCGTACCAAACAGTCAAAACTTTACGTCAACTCGCTGTTGATGAAGGTGAAAACTATCCACTAGCTGCAGATAAGGTCTTAAATTGCTTTTACATGGACGATTTAATGACCGGATGTAACAGTGTAGAAGAAAGCATTGAAATATATAAGCAAATGAAAGCATTATTAGGAAAGGGTGGATTTATATTACAAAAATGGAATAGCAATCGTCTAGAAATACTTAAGAGAATAGAAATAATTGAAAGCAATGAAGTTAAAGAACAACTAGATCAAACAAGAACAAATAAGGACAAAACAATAGGACACATAGATAGTATACAGAACAAAGAATTAGAGAAAATAGAACACAAAGAAGAGAAAGGGTTAGAAATCAAATTAGACAGTACAATAAAAATTTTGGGACTTACCTGGAATCGCAACGAAGATACCTTCCAGTACTCAGTGAACCTTCCGCCACTGACAACTGCACCTGTAACTAAAAGGACAATTATTTCGGACATAGCCCGATTGTTCGACCCACTAGGTTGGTTAGCTCCTAGTGTGGTTTTAGCAAAAACGTTTATCCAAAAATTATGGCTTGCAGGTGTTAGTTGGGATGAAGAATTAAACACAGAATTAATAATGGAATGGAGTACTTACCGTGAAGAGTTGTTACTACTTAGCAAAATTCGGATACCTCGTTGGCTTGGAACTAAGTCGAACGATGATCTTGAGTTGCATGGGTTCAGTGATGCCTCCAAAACCGCGTACTCGGCCGTAATTTACTTGCGAATAGTAGATGTTGTAGGCAATGTTCATGTTTCGTTGTTGGTTGCAAAAACCAGAGTAGCCCCCATCAAGCAAATTAGTATACCTCGTTTAGAGTTGTGTGGAGCAGTTCTGCTGTCAAATCTTCTAATAGAAACAGCCGACGTCCTGAATATTTCTAGGGATAAAATCAAGGCCTGGACAGATTCCACAGTCGTGTTGGCGTGGCTTAATAGCCATCCAAGCAGATGGAAGACGTTTGTGGCGAATCGCACCTCGGAAATATTGACTACGATGAAGGCATCTCAATGGTTTCATGTGAAAACCAAGGACAACCCAGCAGACTGCGCCTCACGAGGTATTTTACCCAGTGCATTAACAGTCAACAGTTTATGGTTTTCTGGACCACCATTTCTAACTCAGAGAACAATAGTTTATGAAAAGCCAAATGATTTGAATATCGACTTAGAGGAAACAACAAAAACACACATTGCTGTATTGCCAGAGCTTTCAATGTTCGAGCGGTATTCGTCATTACAAAAATTTGTTAGGGTAATCGCATATTGCAGACGATTTTTAAGGAATAACTCTTTTAAACATAGTTATTTACAAAAGTTAGAGCTAGACGCAGCGTTAGAATGCTGCATAAGGCAAACACAAAAGGATAGACTTACAGTAGAATATTTACAATTAGAGGACAAAGGTTATTTACAATTAAAATCTAGTAAGCTCAATTCACTCTGCCCATATCTGGATGACAGAGGCCTTATCAGAGTTCGAGGTAGACTTGAGAAAGCTCCATTGAGTGAAAACGCAAAGCATCCCATAGTCCTACCAAACTCTTGTCATCTGACAAACCTTGTAGTGGCAGATGCACACTTTAAGACTCTGCACGGAGGTCCTCAGCTAATGTCAAATTATTTGAGGACAGCCTACTGGGTCATAGGAGTCAGGAACCTAGTCAAACACCATGTGCGTAAATGTGTGACATGCGCTAAACATCGCGCTAGCATCAAGAACCAAATGATGGGTTCGCTTCCAACGGTTAGGTGTTCTCCAGCGCGACCGTTTCTTCATAGCGGTGTTGATTATGCTGGCCCTATTAATATTAGGACAACGAAAGGTCGTGGGCACCGTTCGTATAAGGGCTACATTTATGCTTGTTTGTGTGCATGTCTACCCGTGCTATACATTTAGAAGTCGTCAGTGACATGAGCACACAAGCTTTTTTAGCCGCCTTCAGACGTTTTGTGTCTAGGCGAGGTCATTGTGCCAAAATATGGAGCGACAATGGCACTACATTTGTAGGTGCCTCACGAGAGTTGCAACATTTAGCATCCATTCAGGCAGCAATAGCAGAACAACTCGAGGCCAACGGTACTGAGTGGCACTTCATCCCCCCCCATAGCCCTAATTTCGGTGGACTTTGGGAAGCAGGGGTGAAGTCCACAAAGTTTCACCTCAAGCGAGTTATTGGTGATTCTACTTTGACGTATGAGGAAATGAGCACACTCCTTAATCAAGTAGAAGCTTGTTTAAATTCGCGTCCAATGAGCGTCATTAATGTTACTGATCCTGGTGAACTGATACCTTTAACTCCTGGACATTTCCTAATTGGAGAGCCAATAGTAAATGTACCTGACTATAAATTTGAAAGTTCAAATATAAGTTATTTGTCACGGTGGCAATTTATTCAAAGGATGCTACAATCATTTTGGAAGCGCTGGTCCCAAGAGTATTTGTCCAATCTTATGAACCGGTACAAATGGTCTTCTAAAAATCCTGAGCCAAAAATTGGTGACATTGTTTTAGTTAAGGAAGACGATTTGCCGCCAAGTCGTTGGTTGTTAGGTCGCATAGTAGAGAAGCATCCCGGTGCTGATAATATCACCCGTGTAGTCACATTACGCACTAAATCCTCTACTATTAAGAGGCCAACCTCGAAGCTTTGTATTTTACCAGTTGCAGATCACTGAATTTATGTGTTTATTTTTAAGATCAACTTTACAAATTTTTATTTATATACAAATATTTACAATTTTTATTTACAATGTTAACAGTTATAAGATCAAATTTTTGTCAAGATATTTTAGATGTATGTTTTTACACAATGAAATTTTACATTTCCCCCAACTGGGTTTTTATTTTTATGTTTACTTTACAACTATTGAATCCTTTACACATTGCTTTTTAGAAGCTTAGCCTAGTAAATAGGTTTAGATTTTCAAATGTTAGATGTTAAGACTTAAAGTAGTACAATTTCTTAATTTAAGATTTTAGATCAATCCTGAGATCAGATTTATGCCAGATCCAGGATATAGTTCACGAAGGACATTCCTTCAGTAATGTCCTTGGTGGGCGGTATGTTAAGAACCATGCATGTTCGAAACCCGCTCACCAAGATCTAAGTATAATATGTTTAGTAGAAAAGTTGTAAAATAATTAACTAGATGGCGTTAGGCGTCAAATTAGAAGTCGGTGTTAAGATTCTCCGCCGCTTAGATATAGTTCCTGTCGATAAAGCTCAATATAAGGTCAAAAATACAGATTAAGGTTGTTTGATTCCACAATAGACCTTACTCCTAAGATCAATTAGATCAACCCTGCTACCTGCTAGTACTGGGTAGGCAGACCCCGCGTGCGGTACTAATCAATGGTACTTACACAAGTAAAGGAAACAGTATCAGAGATCTTGGTATGACAGCAAGCTACTTTTTTTTGATCATATAGAAACAGTCGTCAACAAGGCGTTCAAAGCCTTGGGATTTATTATTAGAGCTTGTGCTAGTTTTCGTTCCCTGAAGCCATTAAAAGTTTTCTACTGTTCTCTAGTGCGTAGCCACCTTGAATTTGTATCTCAAGTATGGAACCCTCAATATGAGATCTACAAATCTCGTATTGAGTCTGTTCAGAGGAAATTTTTGAGGTACTTGGACTTCAAGGATGGGCAATTCTCAGTTGACTATGAACATCGTTGTAAGCGTTATCATTTATTACCGTTGGAAGTAAGACAAAATATAAGTGATATCTGTTTTTTAGTGAACATCGCAAACGGCACGGTTGATTGCCCCGAACTACTCGGCAAAATACTTCTTCGCACTAATATAAATAACCTAAGAAAACGGCCACTACTCCAAGTCCCATTCGCATCGACAAAGTACAGGCGCAACGCCTTCTGCATACGTAGTGTTATAGCCTTCAATAGTTTACCATCACACCTGGATATCGACAACTGTGTAATTTTAAATATTTTTTATAAGTTTCGGTCTCGGTTTCGGTTTCGGCCGAAACAGAGAGCAAAGCCGAAACCTACTAGGAAGAGGTGATGTGATGGGCGGGCGTTTTGGAGAGGACTGTCTTTTGTAGTACTTGACGTTCAAATATTGCTGGCTTTCAGCCTAATTTGAATTATGACCTTTGACAGCTTTGTTGTTGCAGCTGGACTTTTCTTTAAACATCTCAACGTGTAAACTTAGCGCGAGTAAAAACTATAACAATGCTTTCGTAAACATAGTAGGGAGGGGTAAGAGCTTTGAATACTATCGCTGACAAGGGGACGGGGGATATTAGAATCTGCTTACGCAATACTAAAATTCTGCTTACGTAATACTAAAATTCTGCTTACGCAATACTAAAATTCTGCTTACGTAATACTAAAATTCTGCTTACGTAATACTAAAATTCTGCTTACGTAATACTAAAATTCTGCTTACGTAATACTAAAATTCTGCTTACGCAATACTAAAATTCTGCTTACGCAATACTAAAATTCTGCTTACGTAATACTAAAATTCTGCTTACGCAATACTAAAATCTGCTTACGTAATACTAAAATTCTGCTTACGTAATACTAAAATTCTGCTTACGTAATACTAAAATTCTGGTTACGCTATACTTGAACGGGGAACTTGGGCTGAGGCGAAGCCCGTTTGTGATATATGAGTATTTTTTATGTGATTTTCAAATTCTTATGTTTAATATCTTATGTAACTTGTTTATTGCCATATCAGTCACAGCAATATATTGAACGATAACACACTGTAATACAGTATCAACACCCAAAGATGGTATTGTGAGTGTTACTGGCGGTATTGATATTGTATATCAGCAATATTCTAAAGATAACGTGTCCAATGTGATTAAAAATACAGTCGATCGTATATTAAGGACGCAGGTTCAAGGGAAATCTAATTAAAAAAAATTAAAAATGACGCACAACAACACAAAATTAAAAGATATTAACTTAACAACTAAATACTAAATAAATCCTGTTTCATTATCAAAGCTGTATCAGTAGCGGACATTGACGACCACGAGTATCTGGTCACACCACAGACAAAACGGAAAACAGTTCAACAGTTGTCTTATGAGTGAGATACATTGCGGACAGTATTTATCAAATACAATTTCATTTTATTACAAAATTATTCTTTGGGTCGGCTTCCCTCTAAAGGGAAGGGACCGTGCTTCTTCTGCACGACCCTGTAGAGCTCGTCCCAGACTGGACAATCTCCCACTGATGGTGATAAATATTCTGCCTTGTCCCGACTGAGAACTAGAGGACAAGGACAGTATACAAAGAAATCTGTTAATTTAGAATGTTAGTATTCATGGATACGAAGTTTACACGCAAAGATGGTATTATGAGTGTTACTGGCGGCATTGTGATATTGTATGTCAGCAGTATTCTAAAGATAGCGATGTGTTTAAAAAAACAATAAAATACATAAATGTTGCTCGTCTAGTGTGGACACAGGTTCAAGGGAAATCGAATAAAAAATATATAAATTTAGAACAGCAGTTTATTTAAATAACTCAAAAAATAACAGAGACAAATAGAAAAGTTGAAATTAGAGCACTTACCGTTAACCCAGATCCACCTTTCGATCCACATAATCATTGCAGTCCAGTCCAACCCACTGCAATATAACAAAATCATAGTTAATTATTGTTTCTTTATTAAATAAATATACCAACCAAACTTAGCAATGAAATAAGGTTTTCATTTGACTCACCCATACATAAAAATATCGTTAATTAGTTGTTCATATCGAAATAGAAAAGCACGAATTTGTATACACCTTTTTCATATTTTTTCAGGTATTTTTTTTTACCGATTTCACCGTTCATAGATAAAAATCAACCTGATTTTAATGCGACAATTATGACATATGAAGCACAACGTTATGCAATAATATCGTAATTTAGTTAAAGAAGTGATGGTGTCAGCTTCCCCCTTAGGGTAAGGGATTGTGCTCCATCCGTACGACTCTGTATAGTTCGCCCCCAGACTGGACACTCTCCCACCGATTGTGATGAATCTCCATGAAATATTCTACTTTGTCCTAAATGAGCTGGGGGACAAGGAGGAGATAAGTCAGTCGCCTCGAGTAAAGCCAGGATTCGCCAGCTGGACAGTATTGATGAGATGACCTAACCCGAAAGGGCGGTAATTTGGTACGGGTGCCAGTACAAGACGACAACACAAAGAAATCAGTAATTCTTAAAGGTGACGAATTCATGGATATAAAAATTAGACGAAAGACACTTGTTCCGATTTGAAAGTTGTGTTGTGAGCATTTTTTTATAATGAAAAAACAAATTTTAAGATCGGCTTCCCCTTATCCAAATGGATGGAGGAGCACGGCCCCCCTGGCCGTGCTCCTCCATCCGCATGACCCTGTAGAGCTCGTCCCAGACTGGACACTCTCCCACCGATTGTTGCGAATTCCTATGAAATATTCTGCCTTGTCCCGACAGAGCTGGGAGCAAGGAGAGGAAAAAGAAATAAGTCAATTGAAAGGATGGGGATTTATGAAAATTAAAATCATATTTGGAAATTCAAGAGGAAAATATACTTGGAAACTTTAAGTGATTATTTTTCCGACCCAAATATCGGCCAATAGAATTGCACCATTCGACGTCACGAGGTACAACCTACATGGTATTATACTGATAATTTTTTGATTATTTTCTCTGGTAGTTTTATTCATTATGAAATTCTTATTTGTTGACTGTTCATTTCATCTCATGGTGCAATTCTATTGGCCGACATTTGGGACGGAAAAATAATCCCCCGAATACCACACGAGCTTCAAAATTATCTGGCATTTCCCGATAATTTTGAAGCTCTTGTGGTATTATAAGTGAAAATTTGGGTAAACGTTGGTTTTCTCATCAGGGGAAGGGGCCGCGCTCCTCCATCCGCGCGACTATGTAGAGCTCGACCCTGACTGGAGTCTGTCACCGATTGTGATGAAACGCAGGATGTGTAGAGCTGCGATGAGTAATTTCAGAGATATCGTAGTTTTAGTGAAAACGGGGAAATCGCACGATTTCGGCCTGGCGCGTAGTAACAGAACTGCGAAGTGGCGTAAAAGAGGCGTAGCGGCGGGTTATAAGATGAATACGATAAGATATTTTAGGCTCATGTCTAATATGCTTGGATGCTTTATATTTTATTAAACCGATTGAAAGAATAACAGACTTACAGGAGCATTGGCAGCAGATTCACTGATAAGGCTTTCAGAAACTGAAACTAATATCAAAAACTGAAAAAAGTCATAAACCATCCAGAATCGATCTTGATCCTTTACGTTTTCTAGTAAAGAAAAACGGTCATAATAACCGGAACTACTTTATTGCAAGTTAATCTGGTGCCAACCATTAAGTGGGTTGACCGTAACTGAGTATTAGATCGTACCTATTCTATATGCTTGTGTGTCCGGTTGTAACAAAGACTTGCCAGCCAGGGTAAAGTTATGGCATGGCTTGGTTATTAAAGAGATTAATATCATAATCAACATGTATAATTTCATTTGAGAGAAATCCGCATACAAACTTGTTACTATGGTTTCAATATGAACACTTGGTGGTATCCTGCTAGTCTTATAATAACTGAGCAAAGATTAGTGGGTACAGATGATAATTCTTCTTTATAGATGCTAGCCGTTGGATGCCGTCCATTTATATACCTTAGATATACTTCCATCACGCTATTACTAAAATTAATCGTTGTCTAACAGTTGTATACTTTTGACCGTGTTATTCATCTTTTACGCTCTGTCTGACAGACCGTTTAAGATCTTTTAATTCAAGAAACAATGGTACCTTAATGGTTTCATGTAAGAAAATCAAATTGTTTTTTTTTTATTAAATTAGTTAAAGAATGAGAGGTTAACAGGTGACAATAATAATTGAATTATAAATCAACACCCATAACCAAATTATTTTTTCTTAACTTTAAAATATAAATAAATAATAGTATAATCATCTCAAAGTAACCATACAAACTAATTACTTTATCATATTTTAACGGCTTATAAAATATTTCGCCAATTTCACAGGTTATTAAAAATAATGTATTAATAAAATCTTACATTCAACTAAATATTTATAATTAAATAAGAATAATAATTTTATTACTCAAGTAAACCTAAATTCATTAATCCATCATAACTATTTTTGCCACTGTTTTCATGTTTATCGAAATGAAAAAGTTTAACACCTACAAAATAAAACATAATGGATATTTCAGAGGACCTGACCACTTTCCTTATTGCTTCAATGCTAACATTTTGTTATAACAAACAGTTTAAGCGAACACGGTTATTGTGTTTCAAACCAAAAAAGGCTCAAAATTGCATTCAAAACGTGACGAATACTAAATTTTCCACGACTATTCTTCATTAATGAAGTAATCGTCGGTAACCTAGTAACCACAACTCTTCATTAACGAAGTCATTGTAAGTAAACCAAGTAACCACAACTCTTCATTAACGAAGTTATTGTAAGTAAACCAAGTAATTACAACCCTTCATTAACGAAATCATTGTAAGTTAACCAAGTAACCACAACTCTTCATTAACGAAGTCATTGTAAGTAAACCAAGTAACCAAAACTCTCCATTAACGAAGTCTTTGTAAGTAAACCAAGTAACCACAACTTTTCATTAACGAATTCATTGTAAGTAAACCAAGTAACCACGACTCTTCATTAAAGAAGTTATCGTCAGTTAACCAAGTAACCACAACTCTTCATTAACGAAGTCATTGTAAGTAAACCAAGTAACCAAAACTCTCCATTAACGAAGTCTTTGTAAGTAAACCAAGTAACCACAACTTTTCATTAACGAATTCATTGTAAGTAAACCAAGTAACCACGACTCTTCATTAAAGAAGTTATCGTCAGTTAACCAAGTAACCACAACTCTTCATTAACGAAGTCATTGTAAGTAAACCAAGTAACCAAAACTCTCCATTAACGAAGTCTTTGTAAGTAAACCAAGTAACCACGACTCTTCATTAAAGAAGTTATCGTCAGTTAACCAAGTAACCACAACTCTTCATTAACGAAGTTATTATAAGTAAACCAAGTAACCACAACTCTTCATTAACAAAGTCTTTGTAAGTAAACCAAGTAACCACAACTTTTCATTAACGAATTCATTGTAAGTAAACCAAGTAACCACGACTCTTCATTAAAGAAGTTATCGTCAGTTAACCAAGTAACCACAACTCTTCATTAACGAAGTCATTGTAAGTAAACCAAGTAACCAAAACTCTCCATTAACGAAGTCTTTGTAAGTAAACCAAGTAACCACGACTCTTCATTAAAGAAGTTATCGTCAGTTAACCAAGTAACCACAACTCTTCATTAACGAAGTTATTATAAGTAAACCAAGTAACCACAACTCTTCATTAACAAAGTCTTTGTAAGTAAACCAAGTAACCACAACTTTTCATTAACGAATTCATTGTAAGTAAACCAAGTAACCACGACTCTTCATTAACAAAGTCTTTGTAAGTAAACCAAGTAACCACAACTTTTCATTAACGAATTCATTGTAAGTAAACCAAGTAACCACGACTCTTCATTAAAGAAGTTATCGTCAGTTAACCAAGTAACCACAACTCTTCATTAACGAAGTTATTATAAATAAACCAAGTAACCACGACTCGGGGGGCCGAGTCACCCGCGTCCGTAGGAGAATACCCAATGTAAGACCCTACACGTGGTCCCCGGGTGGTGCTAATCAGGTGACACTAACTGGTGGTAGGCTTCGGCCGATGGCTTGTGACCACCCACTGGGCAAAGACGTACCGCCAAGCGGCTTAGCTGTGTTCCGGTTCAGTGTAGCCAATTCAGAGGAGTTGGGTCGAAATAGTTGTTCCAATGCAGGCAGACCAGCCAGGCTAGCCCGGGCATGGGCGTATCGGGAGACTAGTCTTGGAGGGTAGCGGGATCCGAGGCACGGTGCACCGCTGGCCGACCGCAGATAGTTGGGGGCCCAAGTAGTGTGCTAGCCACACATGAAAGGCTGCCCCGCCATCTGACGAAAAATCCCGGAATGCACCATCGTGCTGGTTGGCGACCAGATGAAAGGGCCCGATGGACATTCCCGGGGGGGCTCGGGCGTCCCCGCAGTCATCAGACTAGTCCCCCAAAGATGTCGTCCTGTCAGGGCGTGCCTGAAGGTTAGCAGCTTGGAACCTCATTTCACTTCCTTCTCCTCAACCTCCATCACTCAAGTTTATTAATGAACAGGAATAAAAAGAGAAAAGCTGTACAGCGGCAGCACGTCCTTTCGCATAAAGTGCACCTCTCTAATATACGAGGTCTGCACTCAAATCTCGCCGCAGTCCATCACCATCTTGAGACCGAGAAACCAGCGCTCTTGTTCCTGTCGGAGACGCAGATCGGATGTCCGTCGGACGTGTCATACCTGTCTTACCCTGGGTTTACCCTGGAGCACCACTTTAGACCCCGCGCGGGCGTATGCATGTACGCCCGGGACGACATCTGCTATCGGCCTCTCCGCTACCTTGAAGACTCCAGGTTCTCAACGCTGTGGGCTATGGATGACACAGGTCTAGACAAAATTGTCTACGCATGCGTCTACCGTTCGCACAGCGGTGATTTGGAGACAACTGGGCTTACACAGCACCTGAGTGAGGCGGCGGATGCGGCTCAGCAGCGGTACCCTTCTGCCCAATTGGTGTTACTGGGGGACTTCAATGCCCACCATCAGGAGTGGCTCTTCCCATACCAGTGCACAGACCATGCTGGACGAGAGACGCGAAAGCTAGCGCTTGCGTTAAATCTTACCCAGCTGGTCCAGGGGGCAACGAGGGTGCCGGATGTTGATTCGCACACTGCCAATTGCTTGGACCTTCTGCTGACAACAGATCCAGACCGCTATTCGGTGTCGATTTCATCACCACTGGGAAGTTCCGACCACTGTCTGGTGAAGTCTGTGTCTGTCTACTCTCCGCCCGATCCTAGCCCAAGAGGCACCCGGGTATGGCGATACAAGTCAGCAGATTGGGATGGCATGCGATCTTTCTTCGCATGTTACCCTTGGCAGCCTACTTGCTTTTCTTCCACTGATGCTACGTCGTGCGCGGACGCCGTGACGGATGTGTTGCGGAGGGGAATGGAGTACTACATTCCGATCTCTAACATAGCAATATCTGGCGAAGCTCGTCCTTGGTTTGGTGCCGAGTGCAATCGCGCTGATGCGCTTAAACACGCGGCGTACCTAGCATGGGTCGACGCTCGTACGCGCAAAGCAAATGACGTGAGTCAGAAGAAGAGAGCCTTCAACAGGGCTGCTAAGTCCTGCAAGAAGGTGTTGCGGAGGGCTCGGTTTGACCACATTAGCCGAATAGGGAACAAACTTGCTTCATACCCAGCAGGTAGTAAGGCTTTTTGGTCCCTGGCTAAGTCGGTCGAATCGAACTTCTGCCGCCCCTCCGCCCCTCACTACCACCACTGCTGAGACCCGACGGGACGCTGGCCCACTCCGCTGAGGAGAAAGCGAACTTGTTTGCTTCTTTGTTTGCGGAATCTTCACGTCTGGATCCTGGTGGCGCGACGCCCTCCGCCTCTCCTGGTGAATGCGAGTCGAGTATGTCGAACATTCGCATTCATCAGAAGGACGTCCGTAGGGTACTGCGTAACCTAGACGTGAACAAGGCTAGTGGTCCCGACGGGATACCGGTAATTGTTCTGAAGACTTGTGCGCCTGAGTTGTCTCCGATCTTGACACGCCTATTTCGCCTTTCGTTTGAGACTGGAAAAGTGCCGAAGGCTTGGAAGCAAGCTAACTTGCAGCCCGTGCCCAAGAAGGGTAGTCGAGCTGACCCGTCGAATTATAGACCCATCTCGGTAACGTCCATACTCTGTAAGACTATGGAACGCGTGCTGAATCATAAGCTCCTAGCGTACCTAGAAGCGAATGATATCCTTAGTGACCAGCAATACGGGTTTCGCCGAAATCGGTCAACTGGGGATCTTCTAGCGTATGCCATTCACATCTGGAGTGAGGCCATAGAGAAGCACGGGGAGGCACTGGCGGTCTCCCTTGACATCTCGAAGGCCTTCGACAGGGTCTGGCACGATGGCCTTATTAGTAAGCTTCCTTCCTTCGGTCTGCCCGCCGGTTTGTGTGATTGGATCGCAGATTTCCTGAGGGATCGGTCTATCCGAGTGGTCATAGATGGCTGCTCGTCTGGACTGCTGGATATTAATACCGGGGTTCCTCAGGGGTCGGTGCTTTTGGCAACACTGTTCTTGCTGCATATTAATGATCTGCTTAAACCCGGTACCTTTGGGTATGCAGACGACAGCACTGTTGCTGAAAGATACGTGTCCGACGCACGAGCTGGTGGGTCGCAGATCCGGTCTCTCCGGGAGGCAATGGTTGAGCGCTTGACCGTGTCCCTACAGGCGGTCTCTGATTGGGGCGATGCCAATCTGGTCAAGTTCAATGCTGCTAAGACCCAAGCGTGTCTATTTTCCGCCAAAAGGAGCCAATTCCGCCCAGCTCCATCTTTCCGCGGTGAAACCGTGCCGATAACCGACCATCTTGGGCTTCTTGGGGTTACATTAACATCTACTCTCAATTTTGGCCCTTACATAGAGGCAAAAGCTTAAGTGGCTGCAAAGAAGTTGGGGATTCTGGCTAAGGTGAGACGGTACTTCACGCCGGAACAGCTGCTCAAACTCTATCAAGCGCAAGTTCGATCGTGTATGGAATACTGCTCTCATCTTTGGGATGGATCTGCCAGATACCAGCTTGATGCCCATGAGTCAATTGAGAAACGAGCCAAGAGGATCATCGGCAATGAGAGGCTCGTCGCGTCGAAGCTCCAAAGTCTTGAACATCGACGACGAGTTGCTAGCCTGTCGGTTTTTTACCGGTTGCATTTTGGGGAATGTGCGACGGAATTGCATAATTTAATTCCGCCAAGCCCGTTCCATCATCGGACCACAAGACGAACGGCGATGCGCCACCGGTACATGGTGGACATCCCACCCATACGCACAAAACGTTTTGAACACATTCATAGTGCGTACAGCTAAGGAGTGGAATTCCCTGCCGGAGTCTGTGTTTCCTGATAGCTACAACCTGGGAGTCTTTAAATCAAGAGTGAATAGGTTGTTTTTTCTAGGCAAGCGTGCTCCATCTTCGACCACATCCTCGCTTACCATCAGGTGAGATAGTGGTCAAACGCGTGCCTATCAATAGTAAAAAAAAAAAAAACAAAGTCTTTGTAAGTAAACCTAGTAACCACAACTCTTCATTAACGAAGTTATCGTCAGTAAACCAAGAAACCACAACTCTTCATTAACGAAGTCATTGTAAGTAAACCAAGTAACCACAACTCTCCATTAACGAAGTCTTTGTAAGTAAACCCAGTAACCACAATTCTTCGTTAACGAAGTTATCGTCGATAACTTAGTAACCACAACTCTTCATTAACGATGTTATCGTCAGTTAACCAAGTAACCACAACTCTTCATTAACCGCCCGTATATTATATGCCCGTTTTCACTAGCACTAGGCCAGACTTGAATCTAATTCCTAAACAAAAGTCCGTTTTTAGATTTGTAACTCTTGGCTTGGGGCCGAGAGTTGAAAATCCAACGTGCTATAATATTACGCATTAAATGTAGGTTTCTTCTAGTATTAGTTGATAGCAAAGGTCGCTACTAGACGTTATGTGAGAGCGTGGTAATAATATTTAGGTATAACATGTAGAAATCTTCTAGTGTAAGTAAACGTGCATGTGTCGCTACTAGTCGCCGGTGTCGTGTGAGAGCGTGGTACTTCCCCGGTCGAGCCAGCCCGCTACACGCTGTACACAAGTACAAGTACCTATTAATGTTAGTACATTTTGTAAGTACTTGTAATTGAGTACAGCAAGGCTCTCCCACTGTAGTCTCGATTCGATGGATTCTAAATCAAGTCGTTTATTTAAATTAGGCAGGGTGCTACTACTTTTGGATATAAAGATAGACATTAATTAAAAAATAAAACTACTAACTTGAGAGAAAACATACTAACCAGTTTGTTCATTCATAGTAATCTTCTGCTTCCTAGTTGAAGTTTTGTTGTTTTGATCGGTCGGTTTGATCCCTCAACCAACACCAACATGCGTTGCCGACGTCTTAACTACCCTCCCCGAATATACAGTATGGACATAAAGGAACAAACTTCAAAGGAAGTGACTTGTGTTAATGACCAACTTTGCAAAATAAAAAACCATCTACAGTTTCACACATTTTGTGTTAGTATTTCACTATCACAAAATATGTGGAACACCAGATATTTTTCATATTGAAGAATTGACCTTGAAGCAAGTTTGACATTTTCATCAGTGTGTCCCTTCTTTAACAAGCCGTACTGTATATTAAGGGGTGGTTGTGCAGTCGGAACTCGTCATCAAACGCAATTAGAAGCAACACATGCCCGTTTTCACTAACATTAGGCAATACGTAAGTGTCATTCCTAAACAAAAGCCCGTTTTCAGATTTGTAACTCTTGGCTTTGGGCCGAGAGTCGAAAATCCAACGTGCTATTATATTAGGAAATACAAGCAGGTTTCTGCTAGTGTTAGTTCAGGTCGGTTTAAAAACGATCCCATAACCGTCACAAACTTGCCGATGCGTTGCCGACCTCCTAACTGCCCTCCCCGAATATAAAATATGGCAGGTAAAAAAACATACTTCAGAAGAAGTATAGTACTCGTTAAAACTGACAACTTGTACTGTGATCAACTTTTAAATTTGATAAACCATCAACAGTTTCACAAATTTCGTGTTAGTATTTCACTATCACAAAATATATGGAACACCAGAGATTTTTTACACTAAAGAATTGACCTTGCAACAAAAGTTGGTCATTTTCATGAGTGACTACCCTCTTTGAAAGTGTGTCCCTTCTTTAACTAGCCATACTGTATATTCAGGGGAGGTTGGGCAACCGGAACTCATCACCAACCACGCGATTGTAAGCAACACATGTCCGTGTTCACTATCACTGCTATCTATATATATCTATCGGCAACACCAACATGAAATACCTAAACAAAAGCGCGTTTTAGGATTTCAACCCTTGGCCCTGGTCCAAGAATTGAAAGTCCGTCGTGCAATAATATTTAGGTATAACATGTAGAAATCTTTTAGTGTAAGTAAACGTGCATGTGTCGCTACTAGTCGCCGGTGTCGTGAGAGCGTGGTACTTCCCCGGTCGAGCCAGCCCGCTACGCGCTGTACTTGAGTACTAGCACGTACTTTTTGTTAGTACTTACTTGCACTTGAGTACAGCATGGCTCTACCACTATCACTAGTATTAAGAGGCAGACAAGTATCTAAACGAAAACGATATTTTCGGCCTTTCGATGATTGTTAATAAAATAATGGAAAACGTTGTAATTACATATTTAATAGCATTACTTGCTTTGCCGATCCGTTGGAAATATATTTGCTTTAATAATAATTTGATATTGAAGACTTTTAAACACTTATAAATTTGATTAAATTTAATACCTAATTGAATAGAGTAGGTACATATTAAAATTTTTAAAAGGTGAGATACGAAACCCAATCTTCTCATTAAACATTTTTAAGTCTTGATGAAACCATTACTTAATCAAATTAAGACGTATACGCATATTATAAAAGAATATTGTCAGTTTGATGATTGTTTCGTGACCGTATGTTTTAAGAAACACACCATAAGTTTTTGTTTCGCTGCTCCCTAACAGGGCCGTGTCCGGTCCCCATCGCGGTATCAAATTTTTACGACCGATTTAAACAGATAACACAGCCCAAATATAACCATTGGGCAGTTGCCCACCGGACAACATCCGGCTGCTCGGAGGACCCTCTGCGGGACTGTGCACTTCTCGCAGCCCACGACGTCACCACTTGCACGTCGACGAAGAGGTCGCCGGCTGCCGGACGGCGAGCGACCTCGAGCCCCACCGGCCTCTGGCTGGTCCCAGCTCTCGGCGGAAGTATGCACATGCGATGGACACATAAATAAATAAATAAAGCATGTACTAACTTGGCGGACTTGGCGGGCTCCTCCCAGTGCGTGTGCATGTGCGCGGGCGACTTGTGGTGCAGCTTGGGCTTGCTGCGCTCCAGCGGCGGCAGCGGGCTGCTGGCGCCGCTGGAGACCGCCCCGCCCGCCCCGCACGCCCCGCCCGCCGCGCCCGACGCGCCCGGCGCCGGCTCGTGCTCCGTCTTCAGGGACGGCTGGCTCAGGTCTGCCGAAGGTTTGCGACTTTTATGCTACAGCTACACTATCGCAATAACGCGAACATTCCTTCGCGCTCTCTCTCGCACACAGCTCGATGTCTTGCTGTGCAACAGAGAGCGCGCGAAAAACAGTTTGCGTTATAGCGACAGTGTATCCCTGGCATTAGTTTTGCTTTTAAGTTTTAAGGGTTTATTTTTGTTACTGTCCTTTTTATTTCAAGGGTCGGGAATCATCCAATGACTTCTCCCGTTCTGGGCGGTGCAGAAGGGAGTGTTGGAGTTTTACTGACTAAAACCCACCCTCCTAATGCCCTTTGCGTTCGAGGGCCGCGGTGACTCTTTCAAACAAACTCCGCCACCCAGGCAGGGTCACTACTGTCTTACAGGAAGTACATTATTTATAGATGAAGTGTTGAGCACCACGCACACCAGAGACTGCACCATCGCGCACACGTAGTGGTGCTGCGAGATAATATTATTGACTGACTGACCTCTAGCTCTAACAGTGTGCGGCATGACGATCATAGGCGGGATGCGCTTGCACTGGTGATACTGCGCCTCCACGGTGTTCAGCACCACGCGCACCAGAGACTGCACCATCGCGCACACGTAGTGGTGCTGCGAGATAATATTATTGACTGACTGACCTCTAGCTCTAACAGTGTGCGGCATGACGATCATAGGCGGGATGCGCTTGCACTGGTGATACTGCGCCTCCACGGTGTTCAGCACCACGCGCACCAGAGACTGCACCATCGCGCACACGCTGCCGCTGCCGTAGTGGTACTGAAACACACCGAGCAGCTTAGGGAGAGCAGAGAAAGGAAATAAAAAGAAGGAAAGAAAACAAAGCCACATGGTGGACATCCCACTCATACGCAATAAATGTTTAACTTACAATGTGCGTACAACGTAAGGAGTGGAATTCACTGCCGAAATCTGTGTTTCCTGATAATGACAAGCTGAGGGTCTTTAGGTCAAGAGTGAATAAATTACTTCTAAGCAAGCGTGCCTCGTCGTCGAGATTGTGGTCACAATAAAAAAGAAAGATCAACGAATTAGAAGTAGACGTAAAGCTTACCTTATAAAGAACGACCAGCAGTGCCATGAGCCAGTGCCGTCGGACGTGCGGCTCCAGCGCCGCCAGCGAGTGCGTGCTGGCCGCGCTGCACGCACTGCTGCCCGCCCCGCAGCAGTACTGGACACGCAATCATCATTGTGACATCACCACCCCTATACAGAATCCTGTCCATGGCAGCAAGCAGACTAGAATGTGCATTTGTGAACCACTGCTGCAATGTATCAGCTGGGCTTGTCACCTTGCAGCAATGATGTCGCAAACTGTTTCGGCTTTTGTTTTTGTGTTATATTCTCATGAGGAGGCACGCAAGTTGAAAAATCTTTTACAAGGCGGCAATTTAATTGTAATTTTTAATTTGACATCCTAGATAAATTGTGTGTGTGTTTTATAATATTATTTTTAATTGACATTTATTGGAAATATTGTAATTTTTATTCGCAATTATTATCAGTTGAATGACAACTTGAATGATATTATGACATCCCAATTGAATTGTTATAATTTATATACTTTGACATCTATTCTTACTCTTTGACATCCTCGATAAATTGTGTGTTTTACGATTTTATTTTTAACCGAGACATCTGAAATATTGTTATTTTAATTCAATTGCAATCAATACCTATGTTCCTTCCTTTATAATCTGTATTCTGTATGCACCTAACATCGAACTTTGCACGCCACAATTGGCAGAATGTGATGAAAAAAAAAAACATACACAGTGACCAGGAAACTGGAGTTTCTTCAAGGTCGCTATCTAATAGAATTTTATTTCAATATAGAAGCTGGGGGGCTTTTACTGTTCTTAATTTTGACTAGCTTCTGCTCGCGTGAATGTCGAAAATTATCCCAAGGGAATATACTCCCGGGATAAAAGTAACCTATGTGTTATTCCAGACTACAATCCACCTCTGTGCCAAATTTCATCAAGAGAGTTCTTTCGTGATTGAATTACAAACATCCCATCATCCATCCAACCAGCCAAACTTTCGCATAGTTATATATTATTAGTATAGATGACATAGGGGACGGAGGGAAGATAAGATACAGTACAGTATTTATTTACTTTTTTGTTTGCAAATCCTAGTAGATATTCGACATCCCACGGCCCGAGGGTATCATCCCCAAACGCCTCGAAAATATAGTTAGTACCAATAAGGTTAGTATATTTACGCCGCTTGAGGTTTTAGGAGGCAGCGCCATCACAACATGATGAACTAGGTAGATACGATGGCGCAAAGAAATGGGTTCTTATACATATACTAGTCGACCAGCGCAACCTCGTTTGCGTCACAATTTTCATTACTGCTCCGCTCCTATTGGTCATAGCGTATAGCCTTCCTCGATAAATGGGCTATCTAACACTGAAAGAATTTTTCAAATCAGACCAGTAGTTTCTGAGATTAGCGCGTTCAAGTAAACAAACAAACAAACAAACAAACTCTTCAGCTTTATATATTAGTATATAGATTATTTGCACAGGCAAATCAAGCTGGTACACCAAAAAGCTAGTTCAGCCGGATTGGTTCAGGAGCGCAATTGGAACAGGTTGTGCCGAATGGTGCCGGCGGAGTAGGTGTCATGTTTGTAAGCGAGAGCCGTCAGCTAGGACGGGGTGGGTGGTTGTAATTTTTAAAGATTGTAGTCGGTTCGATACCCACGTGTGGCAAGCGAATTTTCGAAAATCTTTGAAAGCAGTTTTCTTTCTTTTCAAAAATAAAGGAATAAGAAACAAAGAAAAAGCGTTTATTTGCGCCAAGCATGACGCATACCAAAATAAATAAAAATTAAATAAAACACAATTTTAGTTGGGTTTCTTTGAGTAAAATATTCTACGAGTATATACAGTATTAGGAGTACTTTCCCTTCATGTGGCATTACGAAATTACACCCTGTATGTTTGCATAATTTCCAAACGAATGATGAAACCAGATGAATGTAAAACATTTTTAAATTGTGTCCGTGGAGTTTCTTGCACGTTCTTCCCCATAGAGATCTACGCTTTGAAACGTGCTAATAGCTTCAACCCTTTGACTGACCGACCTTGACAATTCAAAAGTGACTGTAATTGAAAAAAATTGAAATAAATGAGTAACAGCTAGTTGAGTTTGAGCTGCGAATCTAAAAAGGTCACTTTAGCAGAATCAGAAAACACATCACGCTTCCCGTCACTGTCAAATTTTCCCAGTCAATCTTGAACCTAAAATTCTAGCAATAAAGATGAAAATGAATTTTGACAGATTGTTGTATGATTAATATTTTGATTCTAATTTGATTTAATATTAGAGGGATTATCGATGATCCTGATCTGCAAAATAAAATCTGCAATCTATTTGTCCCAGACAATTACTGTCGTGGCGGAAAACACTGGTTACTGGCTGTTCCAAGTAGCCATACTATTGCGCACTCCAAGTCACCTATTCCTCGGACAGTAGCCGCTATTAACGCTCTCCTGGACTCCAACACAAGTCTTGATATGTTTGCGGATGAATGGAAGGTGATACGAGTACTATCAGAATGTTTGATTTTTGTGAGAACAAAGCATGACAGGGTTAAATAAATTACTATGTTAAATAGTGTAATTGGCTTCGGCCGTTTTATTTAAAAATAAATAAATAAATTGTTAATTTATTTAAATAAATTGATTCTACTAAAGTGATCTATTTAGTCCCCCTGTTCCACGTACCTGTAGCAAGAGTAAGGTGGGCTCGGCGATGCTGGCGCCCATCACGTGGTTTTGATCCAGCACTTGCGGCAGGTTGGCCATGAACGCGTTGAAGATCGACGATTGCCTTCATGGACGATTGGAAAGTTACATAAGGTTTGTTTTTCATATTGGGTCTTTATCTACAAAATATCACATGGGTACAACGATAAGTTCGGTTCGGCAAAAAAACGGTTACTTCATAGATAAAGACCTAATTTATAAAAGAAGTTTTTAGTGTTAGTATATAATCTGTGGTGCTTGGCAACTGGCCTTAACCCAGTTGTATTTATAATGTGCCCTTGGTGCCTATTGGCCTAGCTTTATTTTGTCTCCTGCTAGGTAAGGAGGGAAGTGGAAATTATATTTTATTTCCTACTCCTCCGCTGTACTTTTCTGATTAGCTTCGTTGCGAGATCCAAGACGGTCAAATCGTTTATTCGGGACTCGTCGGGCTTCATTGGCTCGGCGTTTTTCTGGTGGTCGTCACTGTTGATTCTGGCTTTCAGGAGTTGCAGTGGTTGGGAATGTGTGGCGGGCTTGTCCCAATAAAAATAAATTAAAAGAAGACACCTTAGGGACTTTTACTTTTCACGGTATTTTATACACGCAAATTCATAAGCTTGAAAATTAAAGAAACTTGATAACTATACGTAAGATATACCGAATACGAAGATAGGAGTTTATTTCACGTTCTATAGAACATGGAAAATTCATCTCTCTCTTAAATGTCATTCAAAGAGTTCTTAACTTACTTTTTAGACCTTATTTATTTGCATATAGTTGGGTTATCATACAGTGTATCATCTATATTTTATTTTTGAAACACTTTAACACTTTTTAACCTATGTTTTTTTTTTTTTTTTTTGAGGAATGGACTTACTCTTGGCCACAATCACGCATGATGGTCAGCATGAAGATGACGGGACCAAGTCCCCAATTTAAATATATCACATTGAAGAGTTAGTACTACATAATTATGTACTATTTGTACCCTAAACAAGACATTTTTACCTCTAAAGGTTAAGAAAGTATGTCAAGACATCCTTGGTCCCGCCACTTTGACGTCAAATGTCTTGTTTAGGGTACAAATAGTACATACGAGGGGGCGTTTTTAAGTTCGCGGAATGGAGGGCAAGGAGTGAAAATAAAAATACTAAATTATTTTTCTTTTTCAATATATTCACCTGCTACCCTAATACATTTTTCAGATCTTTCAATTAGCTTATGTATACCTTCATAAAAAATGTTTTGTCTTTTTCCGAAAAATAAGCTGAAATCGCGTCCTTCACTTCTTCATCAGTTGAAAATTTCTTTCCACGAAGTTCTTTTTTCAGATTTGGAAAGAGGTAATAATCACTGGGAGCCAGGTCTGGGCTGTAGGGTGGATGGTCTAAAATATCGAAGCCCACCTTATGCAGGGCAGCCAACGCAACACGGCTCTTGTGAACAGGCGCGTTGTCGTGAAGAAGAAGGACACCTTTGGTCAATTTTCCCCTCCTTTTTTCTTTAATACTTTCTTTCAACCTCTTGAGGATAGAAGCATAGTGTTCTCCGGTTATAGAAACGCCTTTATCTTTATAATCGGTCAACAGAATCCCTTCCGAATCCCAAAACACTGTTGCCATGATTTTCCCAGCCGATTGTGACACTTTAAACTTCTTGGGTGGTGGTGTACCTTTTTTGTGCCACTGCATCATCTCCAGTAACAATTCGACTCAATAGTCCATCCTTATCTTCGTTACAGAGGTCCAAAAACGTGCGAGAACACTCCACGCGGCGTTGTTTCTGAGGCGGCGTGAGCATTCTTGGCACCCATCTTGCACTGACCTTTGTCATGCCAAGATGATCGTGTAGAATTTTGAAAATTGTTGTATCCGATACTCCAACCATTTCTGCAAGCTGTTTCGTCTTTAGTCTGGCATCTTCCAATATTATTTTTTCGACATTTTTAATGATTTCCGGAGTAGTCACCTCGATCGCCCGTCCGGGCCGCGGGTCGTCTTCAAGTGAGGTCCTGCCTTGTTTAAAAAGACAATGCCACTTGTAAACCATGGTTTTACCCGGGCAAGAGTCCCCGTAAACGGATTCCATCTATTCCAGTATGTTTTGAATTGACTTTCCTTGCTTGGTAAGGAACTTTATTACGGCACGGTACTCGATTTTTTCCATAATGCACACTTTCTTCCCGATTGAGTTGTTTGCTTGACGATAGTTCAAAGACTAATGACCCAATTAAGACAAAACCTGGTACTTATACTAATATTGAGTGGCTGAAGTCGTGGCCACCTCGATAATGACCTATTTTTATCATCTACCCTCCCATTCCGCGAACTTAAAAACGCACCCTCGTATGTAGTACAAACTCTTCAATGTGATCCATTTTGAATTGGGGACTTGATGCCGTCATCGTGATGCTCACCGCCTGATGGACAGCGATAGATGAGGTTTATGATGGGGCGAGCGTGCCCAGAAGACGCCTGCTTACTCTCAAAAATACATGTTGTTATTTAATTAAATGAATTCCCAACTTGAAATTCACTTCATCATCTGCCTTTCCCCTTTCACCTTTTCCCAACTATATTGAAGTCGGCTTCCAGTCAAGCCGGATTCAGCAGAATACCAGTATTTTACGTGGAGCGGCTGCCTACCAGACCTCCACAACCTATTAACTGGGTAACACGGTATTTCTGGGCAAGACTGGAGTCAGATTAACTGGCTTCTGACAATCCGTAACAATTGCCAAAGTTCTACAATTGACAGCCGAGACCAACAGCTTGACGTGCTTTCCGAAGCACGGAGGAAACTCGGTATATTAAGATGGTCGCCCATCCACAGACCAACCTTGGCAAGCGTTGCTTAACCTTGAAGATCGACCTGTGCAGCTGTTATTCTTTAGCCACGAGCTCCTCTCCCACGTCATACAACTTTAAATCCACTTACCGTAATGTAAATGGTGATATATGGAAGTACTTCTCCACACAGTTGTAGCCTAGCAGCAGGAACAGATGTTTTAGTACCAGCTCTTGAGTTTTAGATGATTGCTTGTCTTCCACTGGATGGGCCTGGTCCGACCTGGATTGATAGAAATGAAAAAAATAATATTTAGAGTCAACAGATTTTAATGCAAACATTTTTTATCATACAAACCTTCCGAACTTTAAAGTCTCTTTTTCTCTTTGTGTATCTTCTAATCCTAACCTATCAGGATCCGTAAGGGCCGATTGGGGCCAAGCCGACTCGACTCCCGTTTGGGGGAGGCCTATGTCCAGCAGTGGACGTCTTTCGGCTGATATGATGATGATGATGACTCGCGCGGTGTAAACGTTACTTCTATGCGTCTTGCAGATTATTTTCGTTTATTATTATTCTTATTTCCCCAGTAAATACAAATAAAAAACTCGTGTCAAAGTGTTTGCTATAGAACTCTCCCGAAACGGCTTGAAGATTTTTAACCGACTTCAAAAAAAGGAGGTGGTTCTCAATTCGGATGTGTTCTTTTTTTGTTTGTTACCTTATAACTCCGTCATTTATGAACCGATTTGAAAAATTCTTGTTTCATTTGAAAGGGTATACTTCTCGATTGGTCCCATTGTCACCAAGTCAGAATCTGATAATGGGATCCCATAAAAATCGAGGAAAACCAAATTTTATAGGCACATACAGTTTTTCATAAACTTTCTAACGAAATTCAGATATTTGTGCCTGGTAATCATCATCTAATATTGCTGAGCTGATGATGCAAGGGATAAATTAGGATCTGATGATGAGATCCCATGAAAAATGTTTGTTCAGCGATATTTTCGCCAATTGTCAGCCGATTCGGATGATTCTTTGGACTGCAATGGGACCTCCCATTTCAATTTGGTGAAGATCTGATGAACAACTTTTGAGGTAGGCAACGGAACTCTTCAATAAATGATAGCAAATGGATCGGGATTGCTGAAATCGCTATTTATTTTTATTGTTTAAACCAGTTCTTAACATAACATCACGCCGGTACACTGTTAATGGGTACGCAGGTAGGTACCACTTACCTAAAGAGAAAAAAAAAAAAAAACTTTATACAAAAAATTCAACCGACTTTCAAAAACAAAACAGTACAAAGTATAAAATAACTTCGGAAGAAATAAAAGAACTTTAATTTCGGAAGTCGGTGTCAAAAAACGAAAAAATAACCAAAAACACCGAAATTAAAGTTCTTTTCTAGAAGTGTTTTGTTTTTGGAAGTCTGTTGTATTATGGATTTTTGTGTATATTTGGAAAATCTGAGAATAAGTCGTAGGCTATTTTTTTATATGGCAAAATAACGTTTGCCGGATCAGCTAGTCATCAATCATCATCAATTTATTTAAAATTCTTCCGTTACTGAGTGACAGACAGACAACGCACAGCCGAAACTATTGGTCATAGAAACTTGAAATTTGGCATGTAGGTTCCCTACACTTTGTTGGGAAGCACTAAGACAGAATTTCTCGAAACTCCTACGGGAACGAGAAAAACGGTATATGCGCGTACGAAATCGCGCGCAAAAGCTAGTAAATATAGTCTTACCTAGACAAGAACTGCATGAGTAGGAACACAAGCAAGTTCGTAGTCTCCCTGTCAGCTTCCTCAAGATCCACGGCTTTTGGCAAGATCGTGGTCAACGTGTCTTCCGAGCGACCGGACAGGGAGTGGAACCCATCTGCGGAAAGAACATTTCCTTTACCTTATAACTCCGTCATTTTAGAACCGATTTATAAAATCTTGTTTTATCTGAAAGGTACACTGGGGTATAGGTACTTCCCGATTGGTCCCATAGAAATTTTATCAAAATCGATTAGGAAGTTTGGCTTTTAAATCAAAATAGCTGGAATTCGTTTACATGGATGACGGTTTTTTGTCATCCAAGTAAACGAAATTGCGTATTTTGCTTTCCTGCGATTTTCCAGTGGTGTTGTTAGGTGTGGGGTACCACTAAAGTGAAAAATAAAAACCTTGCATAAATTGGAGTTCGGTTATATTTTTTTTAATATTCTTCCTTAAAATGAAGGATTTGAAGTTTTGGAAAATCCTCAGTTAAAGATATCAATTGGTACACTCACCATGCGTGTTGTTGGACCTCTGCGCAGTGCCCAGCGGCTGCGGCGCCGCTAGCAGCTGTCCCAGGCCGAAGCGAGACGTCTTGCGCTTCAGCAGCGGCGCCGAGTACTGGCGGGAATACACTTTCTCTCGTTCTGTGAAAACAAAATCCTCAATAAGATAGTGTACTTTTTAAAAATCGCACAAAACAATCACAATCGCTCATGGGCATTGCGGCATTTCAATTTAAAAGTAGTTAGTTGTATTGGTTATCAGTTACATCCTGTAAGACCACATTGTACACCACCATTATTATTAAAAATAGCATCATGCAAATTTTGAATATCAGATTCCATTCGTTTGTATATTAAACTCGAAAAAAAACAGCTGTTTAAGAAAATAACACAGAGACCAATGTTATGTTACTTTATAATACATTCTGTCATTTATTCACCTTAATATTTTACTTATATATACTCACCACTTATGATTCTTCCACATCCAGCCGAAGATTGTGCTCAACTGAACCCTCAACGTTTTTGGTTCTGACAAAAACAAATACGAAAAGAGCTCAATTGAGCATTAATTGGGGTCCGCCTTTAATAGATATAAGTCTTGATGCGCATGTTTCTTCTACTGACCTTTCGGGAAATGTGACCACTTCATAGTTTCAAAATATTCTCCCCCAATAATGTTGTAGGTATTGTGTCTATCACGCATACTTGCCATTTTTTTTTGAAACCTGATGTGCAATTTGATACAGTTCCGAGAAAGACAGGACTAGGATAAATTATGTATGCATTTGAAAATTTATCCGAGTTTTGTCCTTTCCATCGACATCTTGACACCTCCTAGGTTTAATTGAGTTAGATTAGCGCAGCATCTAAATAATGTATCCAAAACACGTTAATATAGACCTAACTTGATGGAAATACCTCGCCCGTTACTAAATGCAGGATAGCGTCCAGACATAAGGGAAATATTTGGCAGGCTGAAGGTTAATTTAACTTCATGATACTGTTTCGGTCATCCTAAGGATGTGTCACTTTGACGTCAAATAAGAAGTCCTAATGACAACGGCCGATTTTCACATTTCTCTAGGAAAAAATTAACACACATTAAAGCTAAGCAATTATATCATACAAATAATACAGCTACACAGAATATAGTACAGGAACATTGTCAACTTCTGATGCTTATTATCTTACCATACAACGGCACATGGGCGTACCCACAGGGGGGGAATTGAGGGCAGCTGCCCTCCCCCCCCCTGGAAATCTTGCAGGAATAAGTATAAACACTAACCAAAATGTAAACGGGGCCGAATGCGTTAACTTTTGAATAAACAGCACAGTAGATACTAACAAAATGCATGATCGAAGACAGGTTAAATGGAGTTTGCATGCTCAGTGTACTCAAAAAACTTGTAAACAGTATGGGCGATGGTAAAATTAACTTTGGTTTATTTAACTACCTATAAAGCAGGATCATTTGTCTTTGTGTAGTGTGTATGACAAAACAGTTGCGGGCGATCTGACCTAAAAAATCTGACTTGCAACCCCCAAGGCTAGAAGTACGCCCATGAAACGGCACTTGCAGAGAAGATATTACACCCATCGGAAAAGATGGTTTGCGAATTAACACTGTATAATCTACACATAAAATGTTGATATTGACACCTGAATCACACACAAAAATACATGTTTTTTAAAGATTATTACTTAGTTAATACTAGGTAACTCATGACTTATTCTAGTATGAATATTTAAGTGTCGGAGCAGATGTACAAAACAAAAACAACACAACAAACAAACAAAAACATAATTCATAAAAGGATTATTGAAACATTTAAGTTTATAAACCGAGGCGCAGGTAAGGTTGACATTATAAGACAAGATTGTTTTAATACCTAATAGGGAACATGCTATATTTTCATCCTACTTCCATTTAAAAATTCTATGTTAAATAGAGCATACATTCAGTCAAAAAAGTATCGAGAATGGATGATTTGTATATGGTTCCAAATTCAAATTTTTGTTTTTTTGTAGTTGTTAGATTGGCACAACTGTTTTCTATTTTGGCGCGGAGTTTGAGTTGCATCTGTTATTTATATTAAATACAGTGCTGGTTTTAGTAATATCATATATAGTGTGTATTGCGAATTTCATAATGGACAAAAATATCGAACAAAGAGTTTGTCTTAAATTTTGCATCGCCAATGGAATTTCGTGTTCGGAGTCACTGAAAATGTTACAGAAGGCTTACGGTGAATCGACTTTATCAAAAACTCGTGCTTATAAGTGGTTCAAAGCGTTCAAAAGCGGTCGAGATGTGATGGAAGATTTGCCTCGCTCTGGTAAGCCATCAACGTCTGCAACTGAAGTTAACATCGCAAAAGTGAAGGAAATAGTGACTGAAAATCCCCATTCAACTCTGAGAGAGATACCCGCCGAACTTTCTGTATCTCACGAGTCGATCAGTACCATTTTAACTAATCATTTGGGTATGAAACATGTTGCTGCTCGGCTAGTCCCAAAAGATCTGAATTTTCTCCAAAAACTCAATCGCATGAAAGTCGCTGAGGACATACTAGAACGAGTCAGTTCGGACCCAACATTCATGAAACGCATTGTTACTGGTGACGAGACGTGGGTTTACGAGTTTGACATGCAAACTAGTCAACAAGCTGTGTGTGTGGCACCCGTTTTCAATCGATAGAAGACATAAAGGAGAATTCGCGGCGAGAATTGAACTCAATTCCGGAAGCAGCGTTTAAAAAATGTTTTGATGAATGGATTATTCGTTGGCGCAAGTGTATCGTTTCTAAAGGAGCATACTTTGAAGGTGATAAAATAAATTTGGATGAATAACAGACATTTTGTGTATTATTGATCTTTTCCCGGTACTTTCCTGACAGAGTAGTACATCAATTTAAAAAAATAAAGCGCTTTAACTTCTTTTCAAAATTGCGGTTTTAAACTGACAGTTTGACATTTCGCCCGAAAAAGGAAGTTGAGTGACTCTTGTCTGAAACTTGTCATGAACTGTCCAAACTCAATGACATAAGGTTGCCTTTTCGTTGTCATAACAGCAGTGACGTCACTAAACGCTGATTCTTGTTTTTAAATACTTTCCGTTTCATGTTACTTTAATTCCTTATTTTTGTTAAAAATCGATAAGTATTAACCCAAATTAAAATTCTGTATTTGCATCTTCCCTATTAAGTGGTTTCTAATATGTTGGAAAAGATATTTTATAAATTAACTTTTAATTTTGTTGTCTGTGGATCCGTCGATCGTCAATAATAGTCCAGTTAAATGAACGTTTCACCTCGAAATGAGAGATAATAAGCTGGAAACTCGTATACACCTTCATTTAGGCGTTCTAAATTTTGTGTCAAAAGTTACAAAAATAACAGCAAAAAAACCTTTATAAAAAAAGCTTTTATTTAAAAGCTCTAAAAAGAAGCGAGCTCGCGGGGTTTGATTAATTAAATACTTATAGGTACTTACGCAAACCTCGCGATAAGCGTTTATGATAAATTTTAAAGGAACATTTTATTTTCTCTTTATAGAGCATTTAAATAAAAGCTTTTCTTAAAAAGGTTTTTTTTGCTGTTATTTTATTTTTACTTTTTAGTTATTTCGAGTTACTCTCAACAAGCCCTTTCACTTGATACCCATATGTAGAAGTGCATAAAAATAACTAATCCGCCATATTGGATTTAGAATGACACATTATTTTTCGAGTTACTCTCAACAAGCTCTTTCATTTGATACCCATATTGTAGAAATGCATTAAAAAACTATTTCACCATCTTGGATGATCCGCCATATTAGATTTAGAATGACGTCACACAGCGTATCGTGTATTGTCATCCAAACTAAACGTGTTAACAAAATTTCAGCTCAATCGGTTGAAGATATCTGCTTCAAAATTGAGTAGCAAGATTCCACCCGAACAAACATACATGCATACATAAATTGCAAGTTAAATAAAAACTTTTAATAAAATCTCGTGTTTATTCTTAAGTTACCTTCAGAAGGTCAAAGGTCACAAAAATCGATGTTAACACTTATGATCAAAATTGTAGAGCGTCAAATTTGCAACAATTCTTGTTTCTATAATTTTTTCATACGCTGTACTATTAGCCATGGGTAGACCATGACCTGAAATAAGCCTTTTTATTCCGGTTGATAGTGCTTTCCCTTAGCAAAATTTTTTGGTGTCACGTGTGCGAAGCCTTCTGGTAATAACCGACACAATGACATCCGACCTCATCCAATATATTCGTAGCTAGTACCCCAACAGTACAAATCTTTCTTCCATTCGTCAATTAGATGCAAGTTCAGGACGCCCGCTGAAGTTTCAGTCAACTCGACCCTCCGTCCTCCGGCTCCATGGTCCATGGCCGCTCAACCATGTAGCCGAAGGACCATTGGCTGAGTTCTGCAGTGGACACGCGGATCGGCAAGCGTAGCGTGGTTATCCCGACGTCCTTCAAAGCCAGGCTGAGGATCTGGTGTTGTTGACAAGCAGTTGAGTCTGACAGCGGCCTGTGACCGGCCGAGTTGATGAATTGCAGAACCCGTTGTGGCAATTCTTGGGGGGTATTCGTTATCGTCTAGCTATGGATGTGATTTATTTCGTAGTTTTAAATAAATAATAAACAAAACACGTCCATATATTAGTTGATTCTTTGTACTCTCGGACTATACTTTGCATAAGTAATACAAATTTTGTGATTCTGCAATAAATAAGTAACCGAACCTCTAACTAAAGCAATGACAAAACTGTAACAAAACAATTAGCTTTGCTACAGCTATAAACAGTCACATAACGGATTTGATGAATAAATTGCTCATGCACAGCCGAAACTACCGGTCGCAAAAACCTGAAATTTGTCATGTAGGTTCCTTGGGAGTGTAGGGGAGATGAACCAAAAAAAAACGGGATACACGCGTATGAAGTCACGGGCAAAGCCAGGGAATAATAAAACGTAATATCAATACAATGTCCTTGGCGTCAAGCTTGATCACACGATCAAGCTTGACACAGGATGAACACAAGGTGGAACATGATGACTCATGGTGGATCATGATGACGCTTGTAGGGCCACTTGGTGCCGAACGACACGCTCAGCGTGTTCACGTCGGTGTTACACACTTCACATGATGACTCACCGTGCCTGGTGTCAGGATGTGGAGGCATGGTGGCGGGCGCGGAGATGGTGCGCTTGTAGGGCCACTTGGTGCCGAACGACACGCTCAGCGTGTTCACGTCGGTGTTACACACTTCACATGATGACTCACCGTGCCTGGTGTCAGGATGTGGAGGCATGGTGGCGGGCGCGGAGATGGTGCGCTTGTAGGGCCACTTGGTGCCGAACGACACGCTCAGCGTGTTCACGTCGGTGTTACACACTTCACATGATGACTCACCGTGCCTGGTGTCAGGATGTGGAGGCATGGTGGCGGGCGCGGAGATGGTGCGCTTGTAGGGCCACTTGGTGCCGAACGACACGCTCAGCGTGTTCACGTCGGTGTTACACACTTCACATGATGACTCACCGTGCCTGGTGTCAGGATGTGGAGGCATGGTGGCGGGCGCGGAGATGGTGCGCTTGTAGGGCCACTTGGTGCCGAACGACACGCTCAGCGTGTTCACGTCGGTGTTACACACTTCACATGATGACTCACCGTGCCTGGTGTCAGGATGTGGAGGCATGGTGGCGGGCGCGGAGATGGTGCGCTTGTAGGGCCACTTGGTGCCGAACGACGCGCTCAGCGTGTTCACGTCGGTGTTACACACTTCACATGATGACTCACCGTGCCTGGTGTCAGGATGTGGAGGCATGGTGGCGGGCGCGGAGATGGTGCGCTTGTAGGGCCACTTGGTGCCGAACGACGCGCTCAGCGTGTTCACGTTGGTGTCCCGCGCGGACACGCTCAGTGCCTCGTGAGCTCGACGCACTTTGTAAAGGAACCATTCCGAACTTGTCTCGCTGCTAACCAGTTCTAGGTGAACAAGAAGGCATGGTTGTATTACTGTTAATTATTTATTTTAAGGAAAACACTTAGGGACGTTCCTAAAAAATCTATGCAGGATACGCCTTTTACTTTCGAAATTACACATGACGTCACATTTATGGAAAACCACCTGCCACTTAGTACCCAAAAGTAACAAAACAAGATCCCACTTCTGACAAAGTTCAGAAGTGGGAACTTCTGAACTTTGTCAGAATTGGGATCTTGTTTCGTAACAATTACAAATACAAAACTTACTGCCACAAGATCCCTCTTGGGATAGTAAGTTTTGTCTTTGTAATTTGTTATCTATACTAATATATAAAGCTGGAGAGTTTGTTTGTTTGTTTACTTGAAAGCGCTAATCTAAGGAACTACTGGTCCGATTTAAAAAAATATTTCAGTGTTAGATAGATAGCCCATTTATCGAGGAAGGCTATAGGCTACATATCATCACGCTAAGACCAATACGATCGGAGCAGTAATGAAAATTGTGACGCAGACGAAGTTGCGCGGGACAACTAGTTGATTTGATAAGGCAAAAAGTACGTATCCAATATTTTTTGATAATCTAACTGACGGACTAAATAAAATATATTTTTATTGAATGACAAAACAAAGCACTAAGAGCTTGTCTGTTACTATGATAGCTTGGTTTTAGGGTTCCATAACCGAAGGGTAACTAACGGAACTCTATTACTTAGCCTTCGCTGTGCATTCGTCAGTCCGTCTGTCTGTCAGCGGACTGTATCTCAAACACCTTAATAAGTAGACAATTAAAATTTTCACCGATTGTGTATTTCTATTGCCGCTATAACCACAAATAATAAAAATTAAATTAAATTAAATTATGACTTAAAGAGGGCTCTTGTGCAAGAAACTTGTTTTTTTTTTCAAGCAACTCGCACTTGGCCTCTTTTTCGGTAGTATTGAGTTGAAAAGTTAAAGCTGCGATTGTGTGGGTGTGTGAGCTAAATAATACAATTTGTAAATTATTGGTTTGTTAAATAGAGATGGCACCCTTAAAGCTCACCAAACATAAAATAGCCCAATATCAAAATAAAAAAGTTCTGAAACGGGAAAAAAACACAAAGGAAATAAAACAACGAAAAAATATAGGCCAGACATTAAAATCCTAACTAAACTTTGGACACAGATACACAAACCACTAACATACAACAACATTCACCAATATTGGTCCAAACTTACCTCTCAAATTAGAAAAGTCTATGGTTTTATTGGAGTTAATCTGTGCCTCCAGGAACAGAGCCTCAAATCGATTGAGGAAGAACTCCCAGGTGAGGATCTTGCGGTCGCTCAGCGTGTTGTGCAGCTGGTAGATGGACTGGAGGATCATGGGCCGGTCCACGATCACCAGGTCGAATTGGGTCTCCAAGCAGTAGAGAAGTAACTGGGGAATAATATCCTAAGTAAGTATAGTTGAACGAATAAAGAAACGACCATCTGTCGAAGTTGAATTACGCGGTTCGATACAAAAGATAGTAGTTAGTCGTAGATAGTACGATACGGCGCGTATTGTGAGGAGGTTCCTTTCTCTAGAGCCCTCACCACCGGTAGCTTGGACCCTGCTTCCGAAACCGGCGGACTACTGCCTTCTATGTTTTATTGGTAAGTAATATTTAAAAATGTAACTTCGTATGTACAGCAAAGTAAATAAAGAGAATATAATAACAAATCTTTATTGTAGACCATACAAGATCCATATTACTATGTCTATAGGAACACGGCGTTGACTATGCCATCTAGTGTTGCATATTCGAAACTATGAGGTTAATAACACTTGAAGTTGACGTTTCTGTGCTGCCATCTATTGTTCCTGCACGCTCCGTTTAGAAGAATAGAATAGAGTAGAATACTCTTTATTATGTACACCATATAAGTTACAGAAAAGATAGAAGAAGAACGTGCACGAAGCAGACTGCCATCTAGCGTTGCAATTTCGAAACTTATGGGTAAAATATACTTGATAAAGACACTTCTGTGCTGCCATCTATAGTTCCTGCACGTTCTCTATAGTTTAGTCACATCGTGCAATAGTCATTATTGACTTCATCCAATCTGATTTTAGAAAATTCCTGTCTAAATTTTAACACAAATCATAATTTATCAGAAGTCGCTGATGATTTTTAAAGATGGCGGCATTTTGGTGATAGTGAAGGTCACACAAATTTTCCCTTCAAGATATCCTCCGCCTTTCCAACAAAAAACCTCGGAGTATTTCGAGGCGTCAACTAAAGTGTTCATCAACGATGAATAAATAAATGAATCACTGTATAGTGAATCCATCGCATCGCATTGTATTAGCTGTAAGTCATCCAAAGTGATAAATAAATAAATTACTAAAAGTATTTTGAATTTTAAATGGCACACAGGTACAAGTATTCTAAATTAAATCAAAAGAAAAGCTCTCACATTAATAGTTATAATTGAAGTACAATCACGCCAGAACGTTTGAGAAGACCTAGATGAAATTGGCACACACAGAGATAGATGTGGAATAATAAACTTACATCAATAGCATTGTCATGCACAGTCCCGATGTACAGGGTGGCTCGTTGGGCCACATAGACGTTGATGTCATCCATGCTGGAGATCAGATAACAAAAAGCGGTGGCCAGCGCTGTCTGCAGTGGGAGACTGGTCTTTGTGGGTGAGCCGTCCATGAACCTAAGATAAGTTTATTGTCTTAGTTAATAGATCCTTAATGCTATGGTTGCTAAGTATACTTCAGGAACTCACTGCGCCATATCTAAGCTATAAAACTTATAAGGCAAAAAACCATTTTTAAAAAAGCTTTCATTTAAATGCTCTAAAAAGAAGAAAATAAAATTTTCCTTTAACATTGATCATAAAAGCTTGTCGCGAGGTTTGATTAATTAAATACTTATAGGTACTTACTCGAAACTCGCGACATGCTTTTATGATCAATTTTAAAAGAAAATTTTGCTCGACGGCAGTGAAGCGCACGTGGTAGTCGTGGTGGTGGAACTGGTCGCGGATGAGGTTGCAGAACACGTCGTATGTTGTCTGTCTAGTGTATATGTTGCGTACTCACCGGATGATGATAGTGACCCGCTCGACGGCAGTGAAGCGCACGTGGTAGTCGTGGTGGTGGAACTGGTCGCGGATGAGGTTGCAGAACACGTCGTATGTTGTCTGTCTAGTGTATATGTTGCGTACTCACCGGATGATGATAGTGACCCGCTCGACGGCAGTGAAGCGCACGTGGTAGTCGTGGTGGTGGAACTGGTCGCGGATGAGGTTGCAGAACACGTCGTATGTTGTCTGTCTAGTGTATATGTTGCGTACTCACCGGATGATGATAGTGACCCGCTCGACGGCAGTGAAGCGCACGTGGTAGTCGTGGTGGTGGAACTGGTCGCGGATGAGGTTGCAGAACACGTCGTATGTTGTCTGTCTAGTGTATATGTTGCGTACTCACCGGATGATGATAGTGACCCGCTCGACGGCAGTGAAGCGCACGTGGTAGTCGTGGTGGTGGAACTGGTCGCGGATGAGGTTGCAGAACACGTCGTATGTTGTCTGTCTAGTGTGTATGTTGTCTGTCTAGTGTATATGTTGCGTACTCACCGGATGATGATAGTGACCCGCTCGACGGCAGTGAAGCGCACGTGGTAGTCGTGGTGGTGGAACTGGTCGCGGATGAGGTTGCAGAACACGTCGTATGTTGTCTGTCTAGTGTGTATGTTGTCTGTCTAGTGTATATGTTGCGTACTCACCGGATGATGATAGTGACCCGCTCGACGGCAGTGAAGCGCACGTGGTAGTCGTGGTGGTGGAACTGGTCGCGGATGAGGTTGCAGAACACGTCGTATGTTGTCTGTCTAGTGTATATGTTGCGTACTCACCGGATGATGATAGTGACCCGCTCGACGGCAGTGAAGCGCACGTGGTAGTCGTGGTGGTGGAACTGGTCGCGGATGAGGTTGCAGAACACGTCGTATGTTGTCTGTCTAGTGTGTATGTTGTCTGTCTAGTGTATATGTTGCGTACTCACCGGATGATGATAGTGACCCGCTCGACGGCAGTGAAGCGCACGTGGTAGTCGTGGTGGTGGAACTGGTCGCGGATGAGGTTGCAGAACACGTCGTATGTTGTCTGTCTAGTGTATATGTTGCGTACTCACCGGATGATGATAGTGACCCGCTCGACGGCAGTGAAGCGCACGTGGTAGTCGTGGTGGTGGAACTGGTCGCGGATGAGGTTGCAGAACACGTCGTATGTTGTCTGTCTAGTGTATATGTTGCGTACTCACCGGATGATGATAGTGACCCGCTCGACGGCAGTGAAGCGCACGTGGTAGTCGTGGTGGTGGAACTGGTCGCGGATGAGGTTGCAGAACACGTCGTATGTTGTCTGTCTAGTGTATATGTTGCGTACTCACCGGATGATGATAGTGACCCGCTCGACGGCAGTGAAGCGCACGTGGTAGTCGTGGTGGTGGAACTGGTCGCGGATGAGGTTGCAGAACACGTCGTATGTTGTCTGTCTAGTGTGTATGTTGTCTGTCTAGTGTATATGTTGCGTACTCACCGGATGATGATAGTGACCCGCTCGACGGCAGTGAAGCGCACGTGGTAGTCGTGGTGGTGGAACTGGTCGCGGATGAGGTTGCAGAACACGTCGTATGTTGTCTGTCTAGTGTATATGTTGCGTACTCACCGGATGATGATAGTGACCCGCTCGACGGCAGTGAAGCGCACGTGGTAGTCGTGGTGGTGGAACTGGTCGCGGATGAGGTTGCAGAACACGTCGTATGTTGTCTGTCTAGTGTGTATGTTGTCTGTCTAGTGTATATGTTGCGTACTCACCGGATGATGATAGTGACCCGCTCGACGGCAGTGAAGCGCACGTGGTAGTCGTGGTGGTGGAACTGGTCGCGGATGAGGTTGCAGAACACGTCGTATGTTGTCTGTCTAGTGTGTATGTTGTCTGTCTAGTGTATATGTTGCGTACTCACCGGATGATGATAGTGACCCGCTCGACGGCAGTGAAGCGCACGTGGTAGTCGTGGTGGTGGAACTGGTCGCGGATGAGGTTGCAGAACACGTCGGCGCCGCCCGCCAGCGTGACGCAGTGCAGCAGCACCGGCACCGCCACGGAGCAGATGTGCGAGTGCGACGCGTTGCATACGTTCCACAGGCTGCCCCAAACCACCAAAAGGTGTTATTTATGATGTTTGTACACTGAGCGCTGCTTTTCCAACAGAGTTGTGCTATGCTACGTTGCTATGTATGCGTTTAATATCCACTATTCATATTCATCGGTCCACATAGCGCAGCACTGGTGAAAACTGATTCAACTAAGCTACGTTTTTTATATGGTAAGATGTGTGCTGTGGATGCATGCTATGGATGCATGCTATGGATGCGAACTATAGATGCGTGCTATGGATGGTGGGAAACACACTTTATACACTCCCATGAATATACGGTATGCAAGACACTGAACACGTGCGCCCCGGCTACGGCTTGTGGGAGACTGACAATGACCATGATATGTACCCTATATTATATTGTAGTATGTGAGACTGACTCATCACCGCTACCCGCAAACACTACATGTACAATAAACTATATAATAACAAATAACGTGTACAGCTAACATCAAGTCTTTGATCCCAACGAGGTTTATGGGGCGAGTTTATTGATACTTATGATTCCGTATACTGGATCTACACAACTAAATAACCCTAAACAAATCAACCTTGTTTTGTGGCTAGTCATACAGTTTCGCAATTTTTTTCAAACTTTCCACAATTTTATTTTTAAAAATAAACAAATTTTCTTACGAGTCCATACGGCTTTATGACAATTCTAAAAAAATATCTGTATTGGAAAGTGAATGTGTCATGGCTTATATTTAGTTTATTTTCATTATAAATTGACGTTTTATTATGACTTTTGACTTAACTACTGAATTTTCTCTTTTACTTTGCCTTTTGACTTTTCCTCAGCTACTTAAAACTTTCGAATTTGTGAAAATAACTGTGACTTCAACGTTGGCTTTTCTTAGTCTACGAGTATCGTCTCGCTCAGTACTTACTTGTCAATGAGCAGGTTCTCCTGGCACCAGATGAGGAAGCCGCGGTGGTCCGCCAGCGCGTCCGTGCTCAGCACCAACACTTGCAGACATTGCAGCAGGTGGTACAACACGTCAGGACGAGATGTACTCTTTAGCTCCTACAATAAACACTGATTTCGTAGAGATCATGACAGTGGTAGCAAAAAAAGCAACTGTATCATACGGAAATAAATATTTGTTTTAGAGAATCAAAACTGTACTATGTATTTGTCCAGTTTCCTACTTAAGACAAGTTATAAATTTTAGTTCAATAACTGTTCTGTTTCTTTTTTTCATCTACTTAGAAGTATAAGAAAAAAACAGTAATACTGCAACTGCTGCTGCTGCTGCTTGCAACTGTTTTCGTGTTGGAGCACGAAAATAGTATATCATCCTATTTTCATAGGCAGTCACGGGAACAAGATTTCTTAAATCCTCCAAATACATATTTGGTACTTTCCTTGATAGAAAAATAATAATTATATTTAGTCAGTGCACAAAGTCTGTCAATAAGAAATAAATTTTGATTTCATAACTAGAACTTTACGGTATGAGATTAGTATTCCAATATTTTAAATGAGAAGTCGTAAATATAATAATTATAACGCAATCGTACCACCAGCTACGCCGTAGCCCCACGAGAACTACGTCGTAGCACAAAGATTGCTACGGCGTAGCACCACAAAACATAATGAAAATACTATCATACCTGTAAAAGCTGATGTATATACTGCAACTCCTGAGGCAGTTCCTCAATGCAGAAGTGGAACTTGCCAGCTGATGTCGGCCAGAAATTAGTCATGTCGTCTTCTACCGACTCTGCCATGTTTTCGTGGTCACCCAGAAGATTCGGCGTTGAAACCTGTATGGAACAATTTCATTTAAATTATTTAGTTACACAAATGTAAAATGGAAATGTCATCGAAAAAATTACCAAGTTCAGAACCAATTAAAGGACAGCTTTCATTCGTTAAGCCTCTTAAGGTGAATGCTCCAGGGTAGCCCGCGAAATTCAAATATTTTTATGTTTTTTGCAATTTGCCGGTCAGTGTGAAGCTGTATGTGGACCAAATACGATCCGCGACCGTAACGCGTATTTATCTAAAGAATTATAACCATTTTAATCATCAATATAGCCCTCTAAGTTCATGTAGCTCGACAGAATGATTATTTCTGAAATTTCATCCTCTGAGTAGCTTAGGGAAAGACACACACAATTGTGTCAGGCAGTCGCGTCCGTTATCTATGTACTCTGGACTAAACCATGTTAGAGTTATCTACAGTGAAAACAAAGTGTTGAAACATAAACAAATGGAAGTCATTAACAGAGGTCCTTTATAATATTTTTTAAGTAAAGTTAGCATTGACCATCTCAGACGCCATGTCTCAAAAATACCACTAATTTTCCTTTATTTTGACAGATTTCAACCGAGATGCGAATGTGAACATTGCTTAACAATTTGTAGAATCGGTTTTTCTTTTTAGTCTGTTTTTCTTGATAGCTACAACTTGGGAGTATTTAAGTCAAGAGTGAATAGTTTACTTATAGGCAAGCGTGTTCCATCTTCGACCAAATCATCACCATTAGGTGAGATAGTTATAGTCAGACGCGTGCTTACCAATAGTAAAATAAAACATTATCATATTAAGGAACTAGTTGACCCGCGCAGCTTCAATTGCGTCACGATTTTCATTACTGCTCCGCTCCTATAGATCTTAGCGTGATGGTATATAGCCTATAGACTACCTCGATAAATGGGCTATCTAACACTGAAAGATTGTTTCAAATCCTGAGATCAGCGCGTTCAAGCAAAGAAACAAACTCTTCAGCTTTATATATTAGTATAGATATAGATAGTAACTCACGTCAGCCGTAGCAGTGGCCACATCGGTGTCGGTGAGGGTGACGGTGTGCGCCGTGGCCAGCGCGGGCGCGTCGGCGGGCGGCAGCGACGCCGCCATGTCCAGCTGCTCCGTGATGGTATTAGTATAGATATAGATAGTAACTCACGTCAGCCGTAGCAGTGGCCACATCGGTGTCGGTGAGGGTGACGGTGTGCGCCGTGGCCAGCGCGGGCGCGTCGGCGGGCGGCAGCGACGCCGCCATGTCCAGCTGCTCCGTGATGGTATTAGTATAGATATAGATAGTAACTCACGTCAGCCGTAGCAGTGGCCACATCGGTGTCGGTGAGGGTGACGGTGTGCGCCGTGGCCAGCGCGGGCGCGTCGGCGGGCGGCAGCGACGCCGCCATGTCCAGCTGCTCCGTGATGGTATTAGTATAGATATAGATAGTAACTCACGTCAGCCGTAGCAGTGGCCACATCGGTGTCGGTGAGGGTGACGGTGTGCGCCGTGGCCAGCGCGGGCGCGTCGGCGGGCGGCAGCGACGCCGCCATGTCCAGCTGCTCCGTGATGGTATTAGTATAGATATAGATAGTAACTCACGTCAGCCGTAGCAGTGGCCACATCGGTGTCGGTGAGGGTGACGGTGTGCGCCGTGGCCAGCGCGGGCGCGTCGGCGGGCGGCAGCGACGCCGCCATGTCCAGCTGCTCCGTGATGGTATTAGTATAGATATAGATAGTAACTCACGTCAGCCGTAGCAGTGGCCACATCGGTGTCGGTGAGGGTGACGGTGTGCGCCGTGGCCAGCGCGGGCGCGTCGGCGGGCGGCAGCGACGCCGCCATGTCCAGCTGCTCCGTGATGGTCTCCACCGTGGCCGTCATGATCTGCGACCACACCAGCCGCTCAAACATGACGGCCCCAACACTTGGCTCGAGGTTCAAAGCATCTCGGGACTACAACTGGTTTCTCAGTTAATAGGTCAGTGAGTTCTACTGCTATATTACAGCGTGATTTTTCTACTTCTAAATACTTTTTGTTTTGTTGTGTTAAAACTATCAATGAAGTAGAGCTTTAGTATATTCTTGTTGCTCTAAAATTGTTAAGTTACTTATGTATTTGGCTTTATAAAAAAATGTAGAATTTAGACTTACCTGTATTTTAAGGATTTTACATCAATATTCATATTGTTACGCGCCAGAATTAACATTTACGTACATGTACCGCCATCTAGTATCGAATAGCGGAATTACTGAGGTCGAGATGTTTCTAGAATTTTTTATGCTAGAACATTCTCGATGTTTCGACACCAGGTCAATCAGGACCGGTATGTACCCGAACTTTCCAGAAGTTTCTATACTGGAAGGTTCTAGAAATAACTGTCGCCGATATATAAAGGGCGGACATCCGGCGACTGAGTCAGTAGTGAGAGGCCGGTTTGCGCAAACGAGAGCTAGGCACCCAGCGCCTCGCTGATGGCGGCAGCAAACGGGCCCTCATCCAGGAACGCTGCCATCTCCGGGGGGCGGAAAAATACTAAAAGGGGGGGGGAAAGGAAGAAAGGGAAAGAAGCCCCCCCCCCCGTCGAAACCACCACTCAACAGGCCGACCTTGCCCCTTCCCAGGCGCAGGCGTCGACAGCCGCCATGACCGCTGTCGCTGCTGACACATCTAAGCCAAAGAACGCCGTGAAGTTGGCGCAGCGCACAGCAGAAGCAAGGAGCGCCGCCCCACGGGCGGAGATCGCTCAACAAGCCAGCGCTGCGCCTAGCCAGCAGCGGCAGCGTGAACGCGCTCCTACAGAAGAGGAGCGCGAACGCAAGAAAGAGTTTACCGCCTGCGCCATTAAACTCCTGATGGATTTCATTAAAGCCATCAGGCAGGGACAGGACGCGGAGCTGGTGATCCTCGACGGCTTGGCCGCTCTACTCACACTCTACCATGGCTAAGCCGTTGAGGATCATTCACTGGAATGCCCGCGGCCTGAAGAGCAAGGTCGCTCCTTTCCGCCTCCTCCTCAAAGAGCAGGAAATCGACGTGGCGCTCATCTGTGAAACGCTCCTGGGACCAGCCGACCACCTGCGGTTCCCGGGATAAGTCACATATAGACAGGACGAGAAGTCGGACGCCGGCATTACATATCGCGGTCTGGCGATATTAGTCAGGCGGAGGGTCGTCCACCAGCCTCTGCCCCCGCTCTCACTCAGCACTCTCTACGCGCTGGGTGTACAGTTGCATGTCGCCGGCGAGGACATTGATGTCTACGCGGCCTACCACCCGCCCTCGGCTCCTATGAACGTCGCAGAGCTGAGAGCCCTCATGCAGAAGTCGCCGCACCCTACGATCCTTGCCGGCGACCTAAACTGCAAACACCCCGCGTGGAACTCACGCGTCACCTCTCCCGGGGGCAGACGACTCCTCGCCGACTCTGAGGCCCATGGATACGTGGTGTCCGGCCCGGAGACCCCGACGCACTACCCGGACCAGACGCAGCATGCGCCGGACGTGCTGGACATCGTGGTCCATAGGGGCCTCAATTGCCAGATCGCGCAGCAGGTGCTGGACGACGAGATGCTGTCGGATCACCAACCTGTCCTCGTCGTCCTGTCAGAGATCCGACTCTCGCCACCAGCGCCACGTCGAAAGACTGACTGGAGCTCCTTCCAGGAAGCGCTGGAGACCACCATCCCGACTTGGCCCATAGCCACCGCCGCAGACGTGGATGCGATGGCTAGTGAAGTCACTGTTTGCATCCAGCGCGCCTATGAAGAGGCGACCACCACCTTATCTCAGTCGCAGGGCCTGCTACGCAAGCCCCTGCCCCGCCACCTACACGAGATGGTCGCCAAAACCAGGCGCCACGCACACAGTGGCTCACGAAATGCCCCTCTCACGAAAAGACGAGGGCCAAGCTCCAGGAGCACAACGCAGAGAGCTGGGAGTCCTACATAGAGTTGACCGACGGTGACTGGCCGGCAATACACAGATTGTGCCGGCAAGTCACGACCACCCCAGCTCCGGTGCGCCCGCTCCTCCACAGCGACGGGGCGCCTAGATACGCCGCATCAGACCGTGCGGAGATCTTTGCCGAACACCTGGAGCGTCAATTCCAGCCGAACCCGACTGACGATCCAGACCACGTCGCAACAGTCGAGAGGCACCTGGAGGAGTACTTCGCGTCGCCGATAGCTTCCGATGAGGCACCGATCTTCTGTTCGCCTAACGCAATGAGACGCGCCATCCTGAGGACCAAGCCTAGAAAGGCCCCTGGGGCGGACGGTATCTCCAACACAGTGCTGCGCCACCTGCCGTTCCGTATGGTAGCGGCCCTGGCGCGCCTGTTCACGGGGATACTGCGCACGGGGGCCTTCCCGAGGTGTTGGAAGGAGGGGCGCGTCATCATGCTGCCCAAGGCGAACAAGAACGTGCTGAAGCCGGAAAGCTATCGGCCCATCACGCTACTGCCCACTATCTCCAAGGTGTTTGAAAAACTCCTGTTGCGGCACCTAACACCGCATCTGACGCCTCGCCCGGAACAGTTTGGGTTCCGCTCGGAACACTCAACGACGCTCCAGTTATCGAGAGTACTGCACCTGCTCACAGCGGCGCTGAACAAGAAGGAGCACGCAGTTGCAGTACTTCTCGATATGGAAAAGGCGTTCGACAGTGTTTGGCACGCCGGTCTGATCTACAAGATGTCACTCAGCGACGCGCCCCGTCGCGTGGTCAAGGTGGTCTCCTCCTTCCTCACGGACAGTACATTCAAGGTGGTGGTCGATGGTGTCGTGTCACGCCCCCGACCCATAGCCGCCGGAGTCCCGCAGGGCAGCTGCGTCTCGCCGCTCTGCTACTCGTGTTACACCGACGACATCCCTTCTCCGCAGGAATGCACGCTCGCGCTGTACGCTGATGACGCCGCGTACATCTGCACCTCGCTCAATGCGAGACACGCGGCCGTTAAGATGCAGCGCGTGCTAGATACGCTTCCCGAATGGCTGGCGAAGTGGCGGTTGTCGGTGAACGTGGGTGTACGAGCTACGCTGTACATTGACCCTAACCAACTCGTCCTACTTATAGTGAAACGTTGCAGTTTGTTTTACAACATTAAGTGTACATTATTACCTCATAACATGCTATTTTTAGTAGCAATAAAACCTTTATACCAATTGGTTGTTTACTCACTCAACACAACATTCAACATAACATCCCATTACACAACATCAACATAACATTTTTACTGTTGGGAGTTACGCCCCAACATATGGTCCTTCGAGCAACTAAGTGCTGTGTGATTTACACCTTTTACGGTCGCGAATCGGTTGGACTGGTCTCTCAGAAGCGAGTCGCCCCAGTAACCAATTGAGAAGGCGCATATCGTAGAAGGTAAAGGTTACACAACACGAAGAACCAGGAGTGTGGAGCAACAGTCGACACTCAGAACAGAAGAGTTCATCTTGAAGTCAAGAAAAACAACATGTCGTCAGCTGATTTATACCAGAATCAGAACGAACTCTACGACAGCATAAAGAAGATCGGGATAAACATCAAGAAAGATGGCTGGGACAGAAAAAACGCCGACTATTTCAAACGCCGCAAGGCAATGTTGGAAAACCTGTGGTCAGAATACCAATTTAATCATGACCGCCTGTTTACAGAACAAAGTGGAAGTCATCCTTACTTCACGAATGACTGCTATAACATAACGCTGCAGTGCTACAAGGAAGTAAAGGAGCTTATTCTTCAACAACACGAACAACTCACGACTATCGCTCGTTCTCCAAGGGAGCAATCGGTACAAACAAAAACATTGGGAGGCGCCAACCAACAGACAGGGGAAGGGTCCACAGATCAAACAAGACAAGAACAGGAAGCCCTGAAGAGGGAGGTGGCAGATCAAGCTAAAGATACCAATCAAGACAATCCAAACAGGGAACCATCACCTCCTCCTACTCGGCAAGAACAACAAAACACTGCGACAAAGGATACGGGATCCAATAGCAAGCTGGATGACATGATGCGAAAACAGACGGCAAACTTCAAAGCCTTCATGAGAACAGTCGCGAACATACACGTGGAGTTTCTAAATGAAAAATGGGAATTTCAAGACGCTCTGCAATCACTACAAACGCGCTGGTCAGCTATTGACAACCTGCACTGGGAGATAGAGTGCGAAACCAACGGAGAGAAGATGTTAGTGTACGAAGAACGCTACACCAGGTATGAAAACCAGTTCCATGAACTCAAAAAGGCTTTGAATACCAAGATGTGGTCCGGCGCTCACCGTGAGAAAACAACACCGAGATTAGAGATACCAGTCTTCAACGGTAACTACAACCAGTGGATTCCATTCAAAGACCTTTTCACAGAAGCAATACACAATAACAATTCCCTTTCATCTGCTCAGAAGATGCAGTTTCTGAAGAGTAAGGTGCAAGGAGAAGCGGAACGCTTGATTCAACACTTACAGATAAGTTCAGATAACTACCTAGTGTGCTGGAATATCCTCAATAATCGATACAACAATGAAAAACTTATCTTCACATCGCACATCAACATGCTTTTCAATCTGCCCAACATGCAGCAACAGTCAATGGCCCAAATAAAGAAAATCCATGACGTCAGCATAGAATGCTTACACGCGATAAAGAATTTAGGAGTAAATGTCGACACTTGGGATCCGATTCTTGTACATATACTAACGCAGAAATTAGACGCAGACACACATTCAGAGTACAACGACTCCCTGAAGAACTGCCGAAAGCTGCCAATATTGAAAGATCTGTTAAATTTCCTAGAAGCAAAGTTCACATCGTTGGAAGCATCGCGCCGCAAACAAGAAAACAATCCAAAACCAAATACATCATCGAGTCAACATCAAAGTTTGTAGAACTCCAATCAAGCAACTAGCAACAAGAAAATTACGAAATCGTTCCATGCGTCAACATTCCGATGCCCACTTTGCGATGACAAACATGGCATGTACAAATGTGCAAAGTTTTTAGAAATGCCGAATCACTCAAAACTTAGCACAGTAAATAAAATGAACCTCTGTGTAAATTGCCTGTTCAGCCATAACGGAAAGAAATGTACGTCAGCTCACCGATGTCGCAAGTGTACGGGTCAACATAATACATTGCTTCACGATGCATGTATTAAGGACAAAACAGAAAAACAAACAAATTCTTCCCATGTATCAAAGGATGATGATACTTCGGAGATACTGCTAGCGACCGCTGTAGTAAACATAGAAACAGTTGATGGGACCCAAATCAAGTTGCGAGCCCTCATCGATCAAGGGTCTCAGATATCTTTGATTACGGAACATGCTGCTCAACTTCTCGGTGTCAAGCGCGAGAGATGCAAAGGAGTCATCTTTGGAGTTGGGCAGAAAGAAAATCACTGCAAAGGAATGACAACAATTATGTGCAGTTCTGTCTACAACGACTTCAAGTTCCAAACGTCTGTCTTCATCATGAACAATTTGATTAAGAACCTGCCAAATAAGACCTTTGCAAAACCATCTTGGTCTCACATACAGAACATCCATCTAGCAGATCCAGACTTCCATGACAGCCGTCAGGTGGATTTACTATTTGGAGCAGACATTTATTCGCAAATCATGCTAGGAGGAATAATAAAAGGCGATGACGTCACTCAACCTATAGCACAACAAACCTACCTAGGTTGGCTCTTATGCGGTAATGTCAAAACTTTTCACTGCAATGTGGTTATCAACAATCTGGAAGACATCAAACAGTTTTGGGAAACCGAAGACATCTCGGATCAATCCAATCTATCAGTGGAAAATGAAACGTGCATTGAGTACTACACCAACACTACGCAACGCCTGGAGAGTGGGAAATATGAAGTCAGATTGCCGATGAAAAATGAATTTGAGAGCAGACTTGGATCATCTAAGCCCATGGCTATCGCCCAATTCAAAACTTTAGAAAGAAAGCTAGAAAAACAAACACATTTAGCAAAGGCCTATAAAGACTTCATGGCTGAATATATTGACTTAGGTCATATGAAACAATCAACAGTCAGCAATAAAACACTCGAATGTTACCTGCCTCACCATGGCGTACAACGCGATGAATCAACAACTACAAAGTACAGAGTGGTGTTCAATGCGTCAGCTAAAACCTCTACAGGATACAGTTTGAACGACCTCATGCACAAAGGGCCAAATCTTCAACAGGACCTACAAACATTATTGATAAAATGGAGGCAATACAAATATGCGTTTACAGCGGACATTGAAAAGATGTTTCGTGCTATTTGGGTGGCCCCTGCAGACCAACATATGCAACAAATTGTATGGCGGGAATCACTGGAACAACCAATCCGCTCATATCAATTAACAACCGTAACATACGGTACCAAGGCAGCGCCGTTCTTAGCCATGATGACTCTCAGGAGATTGGCGACAGACGATCGTGAACAGTTCCCGGAGGCTTCAAAGGTGCTGGAAGAATCATTCTACATGGATGACCTCGTTCATGGAACACATACAATCGAACAAGGAAAGAAATTGATAACCGATCTAAAACAATTATTGAAAAATGGAGGGTTTAACCTTCGAAAATGGTCAGCCAACAATCAAAAACTATTGGAAGACATCTCCGAACAACACAACATCGACAAGATTGTCTTCAACTTCAAAACGGAAAATACACAAAAAACATTAGGATTGTGCTGGAACTAAAGAGAAGATAAATTCACCTTTCATTGCAAAATTTCGGAAGTGAACAAGAAACAGACCAAACGCAGCCTACTAGCGGAAATATCAAAACTATTTGACCCACTCGGCTGGCTAGCTCCCGTGTCAACAAAATTGAAACTATTATTTCAAAAATTGTGGGATGGAAACTTACAATGGGACGACGAAGTTTCCGACAACATACATACAGAGTGGTGCAAGATACAAGCGGACATAAGAGCGATAAACTCTTGCGAAATACCTAGATGGCTAAAGTGTGGCGAAAAGCAGACAATGGAGTTACATGGGTTCTGTGACTCCTCCCTGGATGCCTTTGCCTGTGTCATCTACGCACGGGTCCACCAATCAACAATACTTGTAGCCGCGAAGTCAAAGATCGTACCACACCGAAAAACAACAACATTACCTAGACTTGAATTGAATGGAGCGCACCTTCTGTCACAGCTAATGCGCAAAGTCAAACAGTCATTGAATCAGTATGAAGTACACGTATACGGCTGGACAGATTCCATGGTGGTCCTAGGCTGGTTACAAGGAGACCCAACCCGATGGAAAACATACGTGGAAAACAGAGTACGAAGCATAACTGACATCATACCACGATCATCATGGAACTACGTCAAAACAAAGGAAAATCCCGCTGACGCCGCAAGCAGAGGCCAATACGCTAGCCAGCTGAAAGAGAATCAACTGTGGAGGGAAGGGCCTACATGGCTACCATCGCTTAAAATAAAGAACATAGAAAAACATAACTACAGCACAGATCAGGAAGAAAAAACAGCACGGAAACAAGCCAATGTAGCCCAACATAACGTAGAAAATCCGAGCATTGTAGAAAAATTATTGCAAAATCACAGCTCTATCGAACATATTATTCACATTATTGCATGGATACTCAGACCATTGAACCCGAAACGGCGACAACTACCGAGATATCTGACGTTGCACGAATTGGATAACGCAACGAAGTTGCTCATTAAACAAACTCAACAAAAATCATTTGGCCCAGATATTGGCTATTTACAAAAACACAACACGGTGCTGTCTAACAGTAAGATAAAAGCGCTCACTCCGTACATTGACCATCAAGATATTCTACGAGTAGGAGGAAGATTGAAAAACGCCTTGCTGACCGAAAACATGAAACATCCGATGATCATTCCACATGACAGTCGATTGACACATCTCCTCATCGATCAAGCTCACCGAATGACGTTTCACGGCGGCCCGAGACTCACCCTATCACACTTACGTGAGAAATATTGGATCGTCGGCGGAAACCGTACAACGAAGATGCAAATCAGAAAATGTGTGACGTGCCGCAAGAACAACCCAACAAAGGGACATCAGCTGATGGGTGACCTACCGAGCGCAAGAGTAAATGAAGCGCCGCCTTTTTACCATACAGGGGTGGATTACACTGGAGTTGTGGACATCAAAATGAACAAAGGCAGAGGAGCAAGAACAACGAAGGGCTACATAGCCGTCTTTGTATGCATGGTGACCAAAGCTGTGCACATTGAACTGGTATCAGATCTCACCAGCTCAGCATTTTTGGCAGCCCTAAACAGGATGGCAGCAAGAAGAGGCGCTCCTCGTCACTTATACAGTGACAACGGGACAAACTTTGTAGGCGCAAACCGCCAACTCGTGGAGCAATACGAAGAAATCGAACAAACATTCAGAAACGACCAAACACAAAAGGAAATCGCGGAGATGAAAATTGAGTGGCATCTTAATGCCCCCGCTTGGCCATCAGCGGGAGGATTGTGGGAACGAGCAGTCAGAAGCCTAAAACACCACTTGAAACGAGTAGTAGGCGAACAAAAACTAACATTTGAAGAGTTTACCACAATCCTAACAAAACTGGAGGCCTGTTTGAATTCCAGACCGCTGTGTCCGCTAAGTGAAAACATAGACGATCTAGACTGTCTGACACCAGCACACTTTCTATCAGGTAGACCAGGGCTGACAGTCATCGAAACAAAAGAAGATGCAAGAACAAGATGGGAACTAACAAGAAAGATCTTCGTAGAAATCTGGAAGAAATGGAAAAATGAATACTTGTCAACTACTAGCTAGATCAAAGTGGCAGGAACCACAGAAAAATCTGGAGATAGGCGATCTGGTGATTATTCATGATGATCATTTACCAGCCGGAAAATGGCTCATGGCGAGAGTAACAGAACTTCACCCTGGAAATGATGGATATGTTCGGGTCGTTAGCCTAAAAACAAGAAATGGTCACATAAAAAGACCTGTTACAAAACTATCCGTCTTACCTATCAACAGTGATGAAACTGCCAAACAGCAAAATACATCAAACACCAACGAAAGTGAGTCATACCAACAGACAAACAGCGAGTTGCAAAGTTCACGACGATGCAAAACAACAAATAGAAAAATAAATTTCATTGGACTGGTTATGGCACTGATGTATTTGCTAAACCCTGTCGCGGCCACTAACACAACAAACATTGTCGAGCTTAAACAAGGTCTATACTTTGATAAAGTGACCAACATGCAACTAATACGCGGCGAGTGGAAGATTATCGTGTACTACGACGTCAAGCCCTACTGGCATGGTATATCAGTATCCAGCAAATTCATCATACATCTAGAAAACATCTGCGAGAAAATAAATCAGAAAACACAATGTGACGTAATATTAAAACAACTACAGCACGCGACCGACGAAATAGGACACTACAACCATATGTTGCTGAATCCGCAAGGCCGAGTAAATACGAGAAACAAACGTGGGCTTATCAACGGTGTCGGTTCCATCGCGCGCTCCTTGTTCGGCGTATTAGATGATGAATTCGCAAAACAATATCAAGAAGATTTTGACCTGGTCAAGGCAAACGAGAAACATCTGGCACTACTGCTAAGAAATCAGACATCCGTGATCGAAGCGGAATATAATTTGCTGAAGAGGTCGGAAGATGCAGTTGAAAAACAGTACAAAATGTTTAACCAACATCTACTAAACTTTGAGAAGTATACGAACAATCTCCAGAAGGAGCTGGATTCTCAAGAACTGTCCATCGAATTTGTTATGTCCGCTATTACAGCAAATAGCCTGATTGAGCATCTCAAAAAAAACCCCGGTCGACGCAGGTCCTCCAGAAATTCCTTCAATCAACAATATCATTAATCTACCTGTACCGGCTTTGAAACATCTTCACGAGAATGAGACGGTAACAGAGCAGAGAGCATTACTGCAAGAGCTTGGCAAACAAGTGAAGCAAATGAAAGCCGCAACATCAGAAGAAATCCCGACAGATCATGCAACACACCACGACGTCCACCAATACGTTGTCATCTACCTATTGGCTGCCGCAGCAGCAGTCACGGGCGTAATATACGTTTACAACTGCCTACGCAAGCATTGGGCAAGTCGACAGAAACCAGAAGCTTCAGCTGTCCCTAATCCGATGCCCCGAAGAAGGTCTACAGCGAGCATCGTGGACAACGCGTCATTTGACGTCACGGCTGACAGCAGCGCAGCGCACTTATCAAGTGCACGCACACTCAATAAAGCAACGTCGCCTGTTGCGCGTTGTGAATTACCATAGTAACTTAAGACTTTGTTTGTATTTACCTTTTTACATTTTAACTTTATTTTGAAAAATTTCCGATGTACATTTAAGTTACCTTTGTGAGTGGGCAATATGTACGAGCTACGCTGTACATTGACCCTAACCAACTCGTCCTACTTATAGTGAAACGTTGCAGTTTGTTTTACAACATTAAGTGTACATTATTACCTCATAACATGTTATTTTTAGTAGCAATAAAACCTTTATACCAATTGGTTGTTTACTCACTCAACACAACATTCAACATAACATCCCATTACACAACATCAACATAACATTTTTACTGTTGGGAGTTACGCCCCAACAGTGGGTAAGACTCAGGCGCTGCTCGTCGGGGGCGCCCACCACCCACCACCTCTCCGGCTGCAAGGAGTCGACATCGACTGGGCGCCCCAGGTCAAGTACCTGGGGATCACCATCGATCGTCGGCTCACCATGGGTCGTCATGTCCGCCAGGTCGCCGCGAAGGGTAGAGCGGCCCGCGCTCTGCTCCACCCAGTGCTCTCATCCCGCCTCCCGCTGCGAGTCAAGCTGGGCGCGTATAAAACGTACATCCGCCCGCTGCTCACCTATGCCGCCCCAGCTTGGCTCGCCCTCACGAGCGAGTCCAATAAGAAGATCCTCCGCGCGCAGCAAAACCTAGCGCTGCGGAAAATAGTTGCTGCCCCTCGCTTCGTGAGGAACAGTGTCATCATGCGGGACCTTAGGATTGAGAGCCTGGATGAGTTTTGCGCCCGCCTCGCGTCCACTATGTTCGCGCGTGCCGACGCTTCCGCTTGGCCACACGTCAAGCACATAGCGCCCTGGCACGCGCGGCCACCCGACGCGAGACGCCTGCCGTGCGACCTTGTGCAGGACGCTGACGACCCCACCTAACCCACCGGACTTGACGCCGAGTGACTCGCAGACACCGACACGCGACTCTCTCCCTCACTATAGACTCTACAACACTACATGCACTCGGCGCGCACTGTGTGCTAGGTTAATATAGGCATAGTGTGCGTCGAACCCCATACAAGCACGACTCTCCATGCGCCCAAACACACGCGATGAACGTACGGCGCGGACGTACGTTTCATTCGCTACATGAGACGGTGTCTCACAATTCCATTGCCGCTCATACACTCACCACGGTCCCTCAGCCTGAAGCGTGACCGGCTCGCTCTGGAAGCAGGACAGGCGGGGGATCAGCACCCTCGGCAGAGAGCGCCCTAAACTCGGCGCCTACGTCGCTGGTCGTCTCTCGCTGGGCCTCCTCCGGGCAACCGGAGGTCTCACCCGGCGGGGACTGACCGCCGTAGGGCCGTGAAGAGACGGCACTGTGGGACAGTGCCGTGGCGCCCTCTGCCGGCACTATGACAGATACACTTAGGCATGCAGCGACCTTCTGTCGCGCTGCCTTCATCTGCGCCTACATGGCACCCCAATGACGTGCCCGTCTTCACGGGCACGCAATGATACCGCGGGAGAAAAGGCACAGCCTATGCCCGCCTGCCGCGCCCCCTTGCGGGGACGTTGCGAATGCTCCAAGTTGCTGAATCAGTATTGAATTGGCGATACAAGCGATAACTTCGGAAGCGATCTTCAACTGCGAATTAAGTAAAGTGAAGTATTCAGTAGTGCGATTGTGTGTTTTAATTAGTGTGTTTAAAGTGTTAATTACTGTTGTAAATTAAAGTGTTATTTTTGGTGGTTTAATCGGCTGTTTTTATTGTAACGAAACCCAAGCTCGTAACAATTGGTGTCAGAAGTGGGATAATCATGCCGATTCTGCCAAAGGACGACACGGAGGGTATCCGTACCCGTAGTCAACGCCAGCAGGAGACGGACCAGAGACGTTTTGGTGGAGCAACGTCGCAGACGTCGGAAGACGTCGGAAGACCAGGTACCGACTATGGAAGCCGGCCCGTCCACAGCAGCTCCGGCATCATCAGCACCAGACTTTGCTGCTCTGATGATGATGCTGCAGGAGCAGGCCCGGCGCTTGGAAGAACAGCTACAGCGCGACAAGGAGGAGCAGGCCCGCCGACAGGAGGAGCAGGCCCGACGCTTGGAAGAACAGCTGCAGCGCGACAAGGAGGAGCAGGCCCGCCGACAGGAGGAGCAGGCCCGACGCTTGGAAGAACAGCTGCAGCGCGACAAGGAGGAGCAGGCCCGCCGACAGGAGGAGCAGGCCCGACGCTTGGAAGAACAGCTGCAGCGCGACAAGGAGGAGCAAGCTCGGCGACAGGAGGAGCAGGCCCGACGCTTGGAAGAACAGCTATAGCGCGACAAGGAGGAGCAGGCCCGCCGACAGGAGGAGCAGGCCCGACGCTTGGAAGAACAGCTGCAGCGCGACAAGGAGGAGCAGGCCCGCCGACAGGAGGAACAGATGTTCCTTATGAAGGATTTACATGCTTCTTTCGGTAAAGAAATAAAGGTTGTTAAGGATAAGGTGGTTCAGCACGAAAACCGCATTATAGAAGCTGAAACCCAGATTGCTAAAATAAAAAAAGCAATGGACAACCGGAAAGTTGCAGATGGAATTGCAACTTCTGTAGCTGCAACACCTTCGCTACGTGGATTCAAAGTGCCGCCGTTCGATGGCACGTCTTCTTGGTCGGCGTACAAGATACAGTTTGAAGTTGTAATGAAGGCAAACAGGTGGAGTAAAGACCAGGCCATGACTGCCCTCACCCTAGGCCTGCGTGACCAGGCCTTAACTGTCCTAGAAGCTCTCGGTAAGGAGGTGACTTACGAGCAGCTCATTGAGGCGTTGGAAGCCAGGTATGGTGACGCTCACCTGGAACACGTTTTTCGTGCACAGTAAGGGATCGCGTGCAACGGAGTAGTGAGAACCTGCAGCAGTGGGCCCATGAAGTGGAGAAGCTGGTACGAAAAGCGTACCAGTCTGTACCTGCGCTCATTGAAGGGAACTTGGTGCAGACATTCATCGACGGCATCCGCGACCTTGAGGTTAGAGCTGCTGTGAGACTCGGGCACCACGGGAGGCTTAAGGACGCTTTGGCCCATGCACTAGAAGTGGAAGCTGTGCGGCAGGATCATCGTTCCCACCGCGTTTGGGAGGTTGCAGCTGTTATGGTACACGACCGGTTTAAAGGATATAGCCCGAGATGCTACAGCTGTGGTGAAAGTGGTCACCTTCGACCTGGATGCCCTAAGCGAACTACAGAATGGGAAGCTTTGCGGCAGGATTATCGTTCTCACCGTGGCAAGGAGGTAGCAACAGCGGCAGTTCGTGACCGTTTCAAAGGGTACAGCCCTAGGTCCTATGGCTGTGGTGAAAGGGGCCACCTTCGATCCAGTTGCCCTAAGCAAACTACAGGAAGGGAAGATAGCCGATCTCTAGAAGGTAGGGGGCTGCAGGAGTACGACTTGGTGGTCGAAAATTGCAGCAGAAGATCTCAAGGCAACGCAGTTGTATTGTCAAGCAGAGCTTGCCTTGAGGTCTGCAAGCATTGTACTAGGCAAGAGGGTAAAGAAGTTGTACCTGTGAGGAGCTCAAGACAGACTTCAGCAACGAGTGGAAGGAAAGTCTACAACATGCTCAGCAGGAAGATTCGGACATCGGCCGATTCTGGAGTGGATAAAGGCCAGTGCTCCTAAGCCCACGTGGAGCGACGTCTCAGCGATGAGTTCGATCACGAAAAGCTATTGGGCCAAATGGGACAGCTTAGTGATTCAGGATGGAGTCCTGTGCCGTAAATGGGAAAATGCTCTGGGAGACAGCTGTCATTTGCAAATGGTCGTGCCTAGGGCTAAAGTACCGGATGTTCTACAGCTGTACCACAATGGTTGTTCAGGAGGCCATATGGGAGTTAAACGGACTCTACTGAAGATACGGGAACGGTTTTACTGGGTTCATTGTCGTGATGATGTTGAAGACTGGTGTCGCAAATGTACTAGTTGTGCGGCTGTAAAAGGTCCTCAGACTCGTAGCAGAGGTGCATTGAAATTGTACAATGTTGGTGCACCATGGGAAAGGATAGCCCTGGATGTCGCGGGACCGTTTCCGGAAAGTGAAAGTGGTAACAAGTATTTCATGGTTGTAATGGATTACTTCACTAAGTGGCCGAAAGTATTTGCCATTCCAAATCAAGAAGCTTCAACAGTTGCAGATAAACTGGTTCATGAAGTCCTGTCGTTTTGGAGTACCCTTGGAGATTCACAGCGATCAAGGAAGGAATTTTGAGTCACAAATATTCCAGGAAACTTGCCGAGTTATGGGTACTCATAAAACGAGAACAACTTCTTACCACCCACAATCGGATGATATGGTGGAACGATTTAACCAGACATTGCAGAGGTACCTGGCAAAAGTTGTGGAAAATCGGCAACGCGATTGGGACAAGCATATACAACCATTTTTGTTGTCATACCGAAGTGCTGTTCACGAAAGCACATCAGTGACACCAGCTTTCGCAAACTTTGGTAGAGAATTACGGCTGCCTGCAGACTTGATCACCGGAATACCGCCTGACGCCCCACGCAGTATCACTGATTATGCGAACGACTTGCGAAACAAAATGAATGACATTTATGAGCATGTCAGAGAATCGGGCCAGCAAATGTCTGAAAAGATGAAAACCCGTTATGACCGCAAAATGAACAATAAAGGTTTCGACGAAGGTTCACTAGTGTGGTTGCACAATCCAGATCGCAGTAAAGGGAAATCTCCTAAGCTTCAGGCTAAATGGGACGGGCCGTATCGGATTGTGACAAAAATCAATGACGTGACCTACCGTATACAAAAAGGGACAAGAAGCGCTCCTAAGATCGTCCACGTGGATCGACTGGCGCGTTATTATGGGGCTGATAATGCTCGGGACGAGCATGTCTTAGGAGGGGGCAGTGTTAAGCGCCAGAATTAACATTTACGTACATGTACCGCCATCTAGTATCGAATAGCGGAATTACTGAGGTCGAGATGTTTCTAGAATTTTCTATGCTAGAACATTCTCGATGTTTCGACACCAGGTCAATCGGGACCGGTATGTACCCGAACTTTCCAGAAGTTTCTATACTGGAAGGTTCTAGAAATAACTGTCGCCGATATATAAAGGGCGGACATCCGGCGACTGAGTCAGTATTGAATTGGCGATACAAGCGATAACTTCGGAAGCGATCTTCAATTGCGAATTAAGTGAAGTGAAGTATTCAGTAGTGCGATTGTGTGTTTTAATTAGTGTGTTTAAAGTGTTAATTACTGTTGTAAATTAAAGTGTTATTTTTGGTGGTTTAATCGGCTGTTTTTATTGTAACGAAACCCAAGCTCGTAACAATATGATTGTTGTTGTTTTTGTTTGTTTAATTTAATTTAATTTTACATTACCAGTACTGCATGTAAGGTTATTAATTACAAAGTCTGGCATTTAATGTTCTGAAAAATCCTAATTTATATTTCAGTTTTGTTTTAGTTTTTTACTAAGTGTTGACCGTGACAATCGTCAGACTGTCACAATCACAAACTACGACAACATCAAACTACTGACTCCACCGTGATATACACTGGATACTAAGCTATTTATTTAATTTACTAAAACTACACCAGCTATTTATTATATGTAAACACGGTGAAGTCCTAATTAAAGACTTATTTCATACTGCTGACTGTTTCTCGTTTTAATATTGATATTCAAAGATTTAATTTTGATTTTTTCTGACGTCGGTCAAATTCTCAAAGTATGAAATCGGCCTTATCTAACACCAATAAAACAAATCACGTCCACATATGAAAAAGCACAAGAGTTAGGTAAGACAGAGGCTTGCTTCGGAGATGTCTGACATCGAGTACAAACATTAACAATCTCAATCATGGTACTTCTACACATCTTCATCTTGGTCATCATTATGACAGCTAACATAATCCCTAGAGATTTCGTATAAACGGTAGTTTTATTTTTGCTGATTACGCAAAAAAATAACGTCTTATGTTTGTATATCAATAATAAACGAAAACAGCTAGCCTACGTTCTCACGTAGGCTAGCTGTTAGGTTTTTAATTTTTCAAATTGAATTAAATATTGAAAAGACATCTAATGATACCTTTGAGTATTTGATAAATTCACCCAGATTAACTCTAGATGTCGAAACAATAATTTCTATCTAATTACTAGCTGACTCGCTAGACGAACTTTTGCCAAAAAAAAAATAGCCTACCAAGCCTACCTCCTATTCTCATACCTACCGAATACACACACAAAATTTCATGAAAATCGGTCGAGCCGTTTCGGAGCAGTTCGGTAAGAAATTTTGATATAATATTACATCTATACCAATAGTCGATGCACGAAAACCAGTGTACTAAGTTCTGTCCAATGTAAGACACCTCCTAACAAAGCTAAATAATATCCAGTGACATACTTGAGTGTCGCCCGAAGATTTAGTGATCGTGGCATCCGAGCCGACGTCGCTTATGAGAGAGAGTTGCATGAAATGAACAAACTATCCACTACGTTACAATATATTTACTAAGACATAGATCCGTCCGGCCGGCCTCTGTGCTCATTGTGGCTCGGAAGAGATTAGTTTGAGGATGGGAAGTTATTGTGAAAACACTTGTTTTGTAAATACTATGCTAGGATGTACAAAAAGGTTAAAACTTAAATCTGAAGTCTCCTACTAACTCGTATCATTGACATTTGGACAACTTTATAGACTACCCGTGCCCACTTCGTTGGGCGGTATTTTTCGGGTTAATATACAGACTATAATGCTCACAAATAACTTGGTTTTCTATTGGTAAAAAAGTTTTCAAAATCGGTTCAGTAGATCCAGAGATTACCCTTACAACCTCACAAACTGTACCTCTTTATGATATTAGTAAGGATTTTTTGAACCACACTGACTTCTTGACTGAGGGTTTCAAATAGTCAATCTAATACATAACCATTGCATTGTTATTAGGTAGTATTTACATAGACAGTTTATTCTAGTTTGCCAGAGCTATCAAGCCAGCGCTTGATGGCTCTATAACTCGCGCTACTTTTCGGCGTCACATTTTTCATTCATGCTCCGTTCCTATTGGTCGTAGCGTGATGTTATATAGTTTATACTCTAATACTAAACTATTTTTATACTCTTAAAAAATGAGTATAGGAGACTTCACCATAAAGATGCACCTTAAATTTTAAAGTATACATTTAACACAATAAACACTCATCATAATAAAGTTAGAGCCCATGCAAAATTTTATAGTAAATACAAGTAAAAAACATCGAAGCAAAAATTGATTTTAATTCATATTTTAGAACCCTAACACCAAGTTTATAACCACAGAAAAAAAATAGGAATGAGAATAGAATTAGTTTTGAATGAACCAACAATGAGCACAGGTCCTGGCTGGCCAGAGTGTCAGGTGGCAGGCGCAGGCGGTACGTACATGCGGCATGTGCACCAGCACGCCGCCCACCGAGCTGCGCTCCGCGCCCAGCGGCTGCGCCAGCGACAGCAGCGCGTCCACCGACGTGGCCGGCGTGCCGCCCGACCTGCTGCGCTCCTCCTCGGACTGGGCCTTCTTGTGGCACTGCGGGTCGGGCCAGATGTCGTCGAGAGATGGCTGTTGAACATTTTACGAAAAATGTTTACTGATCAAGCCCGCCACACATTCCCAACCACTGCAACTCCTGAAAGCCAGAATCAACAGTGGTGACCACCAGAAAAACGCCGAGCCAATGAAGCCCGACGAGTCCCGGAGAAACGATTTAACTGTTTTAGTGATCAGTCGAATTAGAATCTGTTTCCTAACGCTTAAAACCCTAATGTATTCAAAGGAGATGACTAAATGTCATGACTGCCTCAAGAATTTGTAGGAATCTCACATTAACTCGGAATATTTAAATATTCATTAGTGAAATATTTAATGTTCCATAATTTCCTAGAACGTTCGTGAACTGTTTAACATAAAAAAAAAATATCTTAATTGTTTTTCAACCATTTTCTGTTTGACATGAAAAGATCAAAGAGAATTATATAGTACTGCAAGCTAGGGAGGGGTCATATCGCATTTCCAGAAAGTCAAATTGAAACTGCACTTATATCGATTTTTTTAAACATATTAGCCCACACTATTAAATTTGTGAAAAACGGAAGCTGATTTTAAGAATATTGTTTCTAACTATTTGAATTGAGTGCTAATTTAAAAGTTTGATGCTAATGAAGCTATTACAAGATTTTAATTTTTTTATTGGAACAAACGAAAATGTCTGTGTCCATAAAGTGTGCATTATAAGTGTCCACAAGGTGTCGAAGAGGTACTCGTGCCCCGGCATTGGTTTTACATGAATTCACGTGGAATAGGCGGGGCACGCGAGTCCCACGTCTGATTACATTTCTAGGTACCGTGTAACATATTTTATTTGTAATTTCAGTGTAGTCAAATCTATTGTAGCACAAACCATGCAGCATCATTAATCGCCTAGATTGAAGACTTAAAATGTTGTACTTCCGTAATAAATGTGGGAACCTTCGAATGATAACTTTTGTAGTTCATGCCACGCAAGATTTTTTTTTGTATCATTTCTAATTTGCTATCGTACTTAAGGTTATATGGATTCCAAATAGGTACAGCATATTCCAATTGCGAGCGTATTAAAGACATCTAAAAAGTAGAGGGCCGCACAGTCTTTTGAGAATCTCATGACGAAGCCATACATTTGAAAAGCCTTATTCATTATACTGTCAATGTGCAGGTTGAAATGCAAACACGAGTCCATAATAACACCCAAGTCGCGAACGGAATCTACCGCATTTAAATGTTGATTATTGAGGGAGTAAATAAAATTAATTTTATTCTTATTCTTTGTAAATGATAAACTATGACATTTAGGAAGACTAAAAAAAAGCTTGTTGTCTTTGCAATATTTATTAAGTCTGGTAAGATCGTCTTGGAGTTGGCAGTCTTGGATATTTTTGCATGATTTATATATTTTTATATGATCTGCATACATTAAGAAACGAGCATTAACGAAACATGTTTTAATGTCATTTATACATATTATGAAAAGAAAAGGTCCTAAAATAGATCCTTGGGGAACTCCAGAATTTACGGTGACGGTTTCAGATTCGTAGCCTTTAATAACAACTTTTTGAGTCCTGTTAAAATTATATGAGACTAACCAACGCAGAAAATTCCCACGAATTCCGTTAAAGGCCAGCTTTTCCAAAAGAAGCGTGTGATCCACCTTGTCAAAAGCCTTCTGAAAATCAGTGTACACGGCGTCAACTTGGACACGGTGATGCACGTTTTCGGGTCTATTATTTAAACACATATGCTGTAGTACTTTTCAATGTCATGTTTACTCCATCGAGTGCCATCCATGCTTATAACATAAAGTGTGAAAAAAAATTACAAGAAATCTTATAAAATCAATTGAAATTTGTTTAATTTATTTTTAAAACTTGAGGGGACTTTATGGGGAATCAGTAGAATTTGTGTCCCCAAATTGAGGAATTTGACTTGCATATCGAGGAAATTGATAAAACGGTGTTGGCAACGCTGTTTTTTACCTACCTACCTTAAAAACCAAATCAGTTGTTTGGGTTAGTTAATATTAATCCTTTTCTTTTCAAATACCTTCATCTTCCAACCATTTATTTATATTGTCTGTGAAAACTGTAAGTAGAAATGACCTCAACTGATTTAGATAAGTAGTTTAGGTTTTACGAGAATTTAATACTCGCGGACTGTAGGAAGTCCGTTGTATCACGTGTAGATAATCACTCTAGTACCATCGTGCGAAATTGGGGTAGGTCGCTGATCAAAAATGTAATTTATCAATAAATCACCGTTGATTCGTCCAAACGCCTTGATAAAAAAATTATAGCAATTTCGTTTGTTTTAAGTTTTCTATACCTATTGTAGTAGGAGTTACGCGATTTTATTTTCTGAATTTTATAGATATGAAAAGATCCTGAAACTTTTTATATTCAAAATACTAACATTCATCTATTCAGCATAACATATTGCTAAGTACCATGTTAATTCGTTGTTGGGGCAGTCGTTCATACTTCAATTTAGTCATCTTCTTTAGAGTGAACAGGCTCCTTCTGGGTAAGCTCGCTCCATCGTAGACTTTGTCTTTGTTTTCTCTGACCTAGACTAGAGTCAAGAGCAAACCCATCACAAAAAAAACTGATTTTTATATGATCACACTATACATAACTGACAAATCAACGGACCGTAAGGTTCACTGATAGACAGTTAATATGTTTGATATTCCAAAAGACTGCCTGTATATAAACTTGACAGACTACCAAAGTCAAAGTTGAAACGTTTATTAGGAACTAAGTGTATAATTGCCCAATAGACACTGACTGTTTGTCAGACTGCCCAACTGCCAGCTTACTAGACCACCAAAGTATAGTTTACCAGACCGACAGACTACCAAACTGTCAGTTTATAAGACTACCAAAGAATCAATTTACCAAAATATCAAATTACCAGATTGACGATTAACCAGACTACCCAACCACTGAAAGAATTTCAAAGTGACAGATTGAACCTAATTCACAAATGGACATATAAATAAGATGTATGTAGCCGTACCTCGGGCCCCGGCTTGGGCTTGTCGGGCACGAGCGCGCGCACCAGCAACACGGCCAGCTGGTGCCACAGCGCCGCCGCCTCGCAGTACGAGCAGGCGCCCTCCGCCAGGCACACGGCTGGAATTATATCACTATACTAGCTTGTGGCCGCGACTAACTGCACGCAATCGGGTATATCCCGTTTATTCCCGTTCATTTTCACGAAATGCACTGCATTTCAAATGCACTGCATTTCAAATGCACTGAGTCACTCACCAATAACGGAGAAATTTTATATAATATGTTTTTATTTTAAACGATTTTATCTTCCTGGAACAAATAAATTAGAAAAAAAACGAATAAAAGGAAGAATTTATGAGTTACCCTATTAGTTTCCATGTTGTTTTCATGCAAGATATGTTAGATTTACACAATAATGAGTCTTCAGATTTCCAAACCAAATTAAGGCGAGATCATACTTCTATTTTTGTGAGATCTTCATTGTTCCTAAGCACAATAATTGAAAAAAAAATATATTCTTGAATAGACTTTAGGTACAGTTCGCGTCACGCTAGTTTACCCCTCCGAAGTACGTCGCAATTGATTGCGCAGGATGTCAATTTGTCAAAAAAACATAGGTCAGCGCATGCGCGCGGCCCAAGATGGCGCGTGTAATGGCATCTCATTCGCTCGTATACGTTCGATGTATAATTGTGTCCCGCTTGCTCAATGCAATACGTTGATGCGAAAAGTGTTACATGTTCTTATTGTTTTTAATTAGTTGTTTTGGATATTTCTTACTATTTGATCCGTGTTTTGTGTGTTATTGTGTTTTGTTGTGTGACTTTTTGTAATTGTTGTTGTTACTGGTAGTCTTTGTTCCTTGTTTATAATACAAGGTGTTGTTTTGCATCCTCGACAAATTTCAGGAGGTTGTCATAAAAGACATAAATTATCAATTGAAAGTACGGTAGCGGGCAATAACTAATAAGCGCTGCTTTTTTTGTTGTTGAAATTTAACAGTATTTAAAAAAATAAAAAACCCTTTATTCAATACAAACAAAACAGAATCACCCGACTACGCACACAGCCACAATTCAGCTGAGTGCGTGAGTGTCGACGTCTTACCTACGAAATGCCTATACCTAGGGCGCGCGAGCGCGACCGAGCAATGACCGGTACATAATTTTACCTAATTTTATTTCGAAAATCACCTACATTACTGTCATAAATTTCGCTTGATAACTCATTCTTGAGCTAACTCATTTTTGGAATACGGAAATCTTACTAAAGACAGTAATACTAGTTCGCCAAAGAAAAATTCACTGACCTGTTATGATCAATAAAATGTTAGTTTTGCTTTATCCTTCAACCTAAAGTTTTCGTAGCGATTTTGTTTTATTTGTGGATGGTAAATTGATTGATTTGAAATTTTCCTAACGGGCTTCGAACCGGCAATAATACCTACCTTAGTTGGTGTACCGATCTACTAAGTCTAAAAATGTTTTCTACGTTTGACGGGAATGGAAAGACGTGTTAGTTAAGTGTAAGTACGTGGTGATACTTTCGACTCTTAGGTATTCTGACGTACTTAGTTAAAAATTTTAAATCAACTTTTTTACACTAATAAAATTGATTAAGCTACGTATTTAAAAAATGTACAAATAAATAAATTTCTTTCCCCTAACATCTCTGAATTGGAAGCTATTTATTATAAATGTCAATAAACTAGACATTGTATTAATCTCAGAGTCGCACTCTACTTCAAATAATATATTTCTATGAGAGACTTCAAAATTTATCACACTCCACATCCAGATGGTACCTCTCATGCGGGTTCAGCAATCGACATCAAAAATAACATAAACCATTCACTTTTGGAAAGTTATTCTATGGATACCTCCAAGCAACATCAATTAGCTTAGAAGATCGCTCGAGACCCCTTAAAGTCTCTGCTATTTACTGTCCACCCAAACATAAAGTCTCAGATGCCATATGCTCATCATTTTTTGAATCCAGGAATCGAGGGCCAAGCCCTCGATTCCTGGTGGGAGGCGACTGCAATGCCAAACACGAATACTTCGGCTCTAGGATCACTTCAACCAGAGGCCGTAATTTGAAAAAGTGCATTGACGCAAATCGTCTCCGCGTCTTTTCAACTGGTGAGACTACATATTGGCCAACTGACTCTAACAAATGCCCAGATCTCATGGACTTCTTCGTCTCAAAAAACATTAGCGACATGTACACCTGCATCGAATCTAGCCTTGACGGATCATCGGACCATACTCCAGTGATCTTGACTCTTAGTTCGACAGTAATTATAAGAGATCCTATCGAGTCATTATGCAACCGTAAAACAGACTGGCAAGGCTTTAAGGAATATCTGGAATCTAACACTGTTCTCTGTTTTCCCTTAAAATCGGCTGACGACGTTGAAGAAGCCTGTCTTTACATCACGAACCTAATCCAGGTGGCTGCTTGGACCAACACACCTGAATTGAAGGCACCCCAACTTGCGCCAACAATTCCTATGGAAATTCGACTGAAACTCCAAGAAAAACGTCGTCTGCAAAGAATCTGGCATCTGTCTCATAGTTCAGTGGATAAAAAGCATATGAATTACGCCACCAAAGAATTAAAGAAACTAATCAATGACTCAGTTAACTTAACAAAAAAAAAATCTAGAACTGATGTCACCTCAAAGTAACCATGACCACTCGCTCTGGAAGGCAACCAGAAATCTTACCAGACCTCAGCAATCTTTTCCTCCCTTGAAAAATGGAGATTCTTGGCTACGCACTGACTGCGAAAAAGCAGAAGTCTTTGCAGACCATCTTGCATCTGTCTTTAAGCCTAACGAAGGTATGAGTGACGACAGTGAAATTGACGAAGTTCTGAATCGGAACTTTCAAATGTGTGTTCCAATAAGGCCAATTATTTCACCCAGAGAAATAACCCGCGAAATCAAATCTCTCGACTCGCACAAGGCACCTGGATTCGACCTAATCACTCCATTTATTCTAAAACAACTACCAAACAAAGTCATTGTGTTCCTGGCGAATCTATTTAACGCCATACTGAGAACTTCTCATTTCCCACTCTTTGGAAGACTTCTGAAATAATTTATTATGATCGACAAGGCTGGCAAACCAGAACACCAGGTCTCGTCGTATAGGCTAATAAGCCTCACTCCAATCCTCTCTAAGCTATGGGAAAGGCTATTTCTCACTAGGCTCAAGAATACTATCGATAACCAATCTGTCATCCCATCTCACCAATTTGGTTTTCGTCAGTCGCATTCCACAATGGAACAAGTTCACCGTGTTTACCAACACGTAAGAGAAACCTTTGAGGGAAAGGAATGCTGTTCTGCTGCGTTTCTGGACATTCAACAGGCCTTTGATCGCGTGTGGCATAAAGGTCTGCTGTGCAAAATTAAGCTACTTCTACCTCATTCATTCTTCCAGATTTTGGAATCCTACCTGTCTAATAGGTTTTTCCGTGTCAAACAGGGAAATGCTAGATCTTCATTCCACAATATCTATGCAGGTGTTCCGCAAGGCTCTGTGTTGGGTCCAGTTTTATACAACATATTTATCTCTGATATGCCTATATCTTCTGATGTCACAGTGGCTACTTATGATGATGATATAGCTTCTCTCTCAAGTAATGCGAAACCTGAACGGGCGAGCTACGTACTTCAAAAGTCATTGAACGCGACCCACACATGGCTCAACAAATGGCGTATTACAGCAAGCGCCCAGAAATCCCACCACATCACATTCACACTTAGGAAAGGTGATTGTCCTCCTGTCAAACTTGGCAACCATGCTCTCCCCCATTCTGAATGTGTTAAATACTTGGGATTCCATATTGACAGAAGACTAACCTGGAGTGAACACATCAAACAGAAAAGAAATGCCCTAAACCTAAAATACAAAAAATTGACATGGCTGATGGGAACAAACTCCGTCCTTTCAGTTGACAACAAACTCCTCATATATTGCAGCCTCCTGAAGCCAATTTGGTCCTATGGGCTTCCAATCTGGAGTACAGCCTGTAAAAGCAGCATTATGCGCATACAAAGGGCCCAGAACGGCATTTTCCGGGACATTGTAAGTGCACCGTGGTTTACTAGAAACAACGAAATCCTATGCAAACAATCTTTGAGGAAGACGAAACCGCCAAATCCAAGTATGCATTAAGGCTCTCACTTCATCCAAACCCTTTGGCTTCGGGACTTCTTAGTAAAAGTACCTCAAGACTGAAGAGGAAATCCATATTCTAAGGGATCTGTCAGTGGTGACAGCATCCTCACGTCAAATTCTCACTCAACACATCCGATTATAGTCCTAGATGACTGAAAGCGGATATGACTAAAGGCAAAAAAAAAAAAAAAAAAAAATTACCTACTTAGTTACCCGGAGGTACCTATTGTTCAAAGTCCACTATCATACTCTTCGCACAATTGAGCACGACGTAGCTGATTCCTTCAGCTTACGTAACACTAACACATTCGTTTTTGAAGTGTCGACCGATCCAGAGGTCACCAAAACTTTTAGTCAAGTACTCGCGTACTTGCGGAACGGGTGCTGCAGTTCACGCTTCAGTAGGCGAAACACTGTGGTGTAGTGCACTCCAAAGTGTTGACCAGCCTCCCGCGTGCTTGTCCGTGGATCTCGCTGGAAGTATTCCAGGATGTCTTCCTGCAAGGCGACAGCAGGCCTACGCTGCCGCGAGCTTGAGCATGCCGGGGGACGTCAAACTGCCGATGGTCCCGCAGTCTCTGCGTAGCAGCCAGCATGACGCTCTGTGATGGGGGTTCCCGATCGGGAAACATTTCCGTGAACATCCGGATGGTTCCACGTAGGCTGTCTCCACTGATGGCATACAGGCGGACCATCTCTACCAACTCGACATTTGAATAATTGTCCGTCATCTTGCACTTTGTACCTACGTCTCAACGATGTACCGAGGCGGAATACGCAAAGCGCACGCGCACTTCGGCGACATCAAACACACTGTTAGTTCCGGGGCCGCGGGGGCGGAGCTAGGAGCTTGCGCGGGAGAGTACCCGCACCGTGATTGGGGTGGGATTGATTACCTACGAATGTATCGTTTGCGTACGCGTTGTGTATGTATTGTTTGCGTTTGTTTATTTGTGAAAGCGCGGTTATAGGGCTAGTAACAGACGGGCCGCATTTAAATACGGCTGGTTCACACTTACGGATTTCGGTAAATAAGAAAAAAAATAACTACCCATTTTATTGTTGATTTGGGTCGAGAACCATTAGCATAATTACGTCCTTGAATTTGACTAGGATGCAAATCAACATCTTGTATAATACATCTAAACAAAAAAATGTTCTAGGAACGTAACACTTTTTTCGCGATTGCACCTGCGCAGTCGTCACTAAAACCTAACTTCCGAGCGGTAAAGGACTGTGGACCGAACTTTGATATTTTTATAAAGACTACTACCTACTTCTAAAACTCACCATGTTCAATAGTGTTAGTCTGGTTAGACTTCAGCATCAGACGCAGCAGCTTGGTAGCTTCGCTGCTGACATTCTGACTGTTGATACGACGCTGTTGGAGTTCCATCTAGTGATATAAAAGTCAAAATGAAAAAACTTTTTAACAAAAAAATTAAACAGACTTCTTTTTCGTCGTTTAATCGACTTTTTTTTTTTTTTTGTTAAAAAGTTTATTTTTCACTTTTTAGTAGAACGCAGGAACGCTAAAAAGTGAAACCACAAACAGCGTGCTGGCGTGATGTAATGTTATAAACTGGTGTAAACAATCAACAGACATGCGATTTCAGAAATCGCGATCCATTTGCTATCATTTATTGAAAAGTTCCGTTGCCTACCTCCGAAGTTCTTCATCAGATCTTCACCAAATTTAAGTGGGACCAGTCCGAGATAATACTCTTTCAAACAAAAAAAGAATCATCCAAATCGGTTAACAATTGGCGAAAATATCGCTGAACAAACATTTTTATGGGATCCCATCATCAGATCCATCATCAGCTCGGCAACATGAGATGATGATTACCAGGCACAAATATCTGAATTGCGTTAGAAAGTTTATGAAAACCACTGTATGTGCTTATAAAATTTGAGGGTTTCCCTCGACTTTCATGGGATCCCATTATTAGATTCTAACTTAGTGACAATAGGACCACCTCAGGAGTATAGGCTTTCGAATGAAGAAATAATTTTGACACTGCGGGCTTCCTGCGGCTCGCGTGTGCTGGGGTGGTCGTGTCATCACGACTTTATGGCTCTACTGACAAGGAAGCTTATTAGGGCTCCGTACCCGAAAGGTAAACCACGGAACCTTATTACTAAGCTACCTCCATACGTGCAACCGTCTCTCCATCTCTCCTCAGACAGATAGACGGATCAACTGTCTGTTTATTACGTTTCATGAGATATAGCCCATATGAAACGTAATAAGCAGACAGTTGAAATTTTCACCGGCCATCGGTTATACCGGTTATACCAGCAATCGAAATACTCTGTATTTAGTACTCTTCATTTCGATTGCCGGTATAACAACAAAAAATAAAAATAAAATAAAATAAAAGAGAACATACAAGAAACGTATATTTTTCGATTTATGGTACGGAACCCTTCGTGTTAGAGTCCGACTTGCACTTGGCTGGTTTTTAAATAGAAAGTGAATGTTATAGTTTAATCAGTGCTGTAACCTGTTTGAGCAGTATGTCCAGCATGAGGATGCAGCACGTGAGGTTCTGCGGCTTCACCTGCTCGTCCTTGTCTTTCTTGTCCGTGTCGTTGTTCGGGGACTCTTTCGATTCCTTTGGTTTTGAACCGTCTGTGTGAAAAACAACATTTCTTTATACTTGCCTAAAATATTGCAGAAATATTGGTAGTGCTGTTAACATTCAATAATATTAAGAACTTGAAATAATTGTTTTCAACCAAAATAGATTAAAGATACTTTCGGAAAAATATTTTATTTGTTCTGGCTTCTACCACCGGCTTCGCCCGCGTTAATGTCAAAAACTATCGCAAGGTAACATATTTCCAAGATAAAAAGCGGAAATAACGCGGGCTAAACCGCGGGCAGAAGCTAGTAAAGATATTACTATTTTCGGTACATTAAATTGAACTAAAATTATAAACATGGCAATTTTGCCAATACTGCTTTGTTTTTTTTTCTACAAATCGTAGATGTACGATTAATTACATAAAACAGCGCGTTTAATTATGTCTCTATTAAGTTTATTTTTTTCGGAAAAATATCGTGGGCTTTTAGGTACATGAACTTATTCGTATGTTTATTTTTTACACTAAAAACAACAACTTTATTTCAGGGTACTTTGGCCCACAAATATGTACCTTATAGACTAACATAAATATTATATAATACAATGTGTTAGTACATACGAGAAGCTCGTGGCTAAATAATAACAGCCGCACGGGTCAATCTTGAAGGTTAAGTAACGCTTGCCAAGGTTGGTCTGTGGATGGGTGACCATCTTAACATATCGAGTTTCCTCCGTGCCTCGGAAAGCACGTTAAGCCGTTGGTCCCGGCTGTCATTTGTGGATCTTTGGCAGTCGTTACGGATTGTCAGAAGCCAGTAAATCTGACTCCAGTCTTGCCAAGATGTACGTGTTACCCAGTTAATGGGTTGTGGAGGTCTGGTAGGCAGCCGCTCCACGTAAAACACTGGTATTCAGCTGAATCCGATATGACTGGAAGCCGACCCCAATGTAGTTGGGAAAAGGCTAGGTAAATGATGATGATGACAGTGTGTTAGTATATACATTGTTAAGCCTATGTTAGTACATATTGTAGTTGAACAAATAATACATTACCGAGTGTAGGCGGCTTGAATATCTTTTCGGGCAGGTTGACGACGCAGTGGCTGAACAGGTCGAACAGCTGCCACAGCGGGATGCGCACGTCCAGCATGGAGATGGTCTGCAACACAACATACATAAATCGACTTCAAATTAAAAACAGACATCTCTCTTATTTTTAGCTTCATTACCTATCGATACTCATCATGTCCGTATAGTTTTCGTGACACTTACCGCCCGAAAACAACTGTTACGGACGCGTAACTTAAATTAATTAATGGAAACATATCGGGAATCGCACCCATCGTACATGCAGACAGCACGCGCAGGCGACGTGACCGAGCTACAAGCGAGCGGAGCTGCGGCAAGGGACTAGTCGAACATTGATTCGGCTCGAAGGACCAATGTTCGACTAGCTCGTGGTGGACAAAATAAACGTGGACTGTATTTAAATGTAGGCTGGTATATTGCCGTCTAAAGTTTCAACAGTTAGACCCGGACAAACATTAAGATAATGTAGAGAAAGTTCGAGAGCGCCGTCCGCCGCGGGGTATGCCACATACTCGACCCGCGCGCCGGCCGAGCACGTGCGGTCGGCGTGCTGCGTGCTGCGTGCTGTGTGCTGTGTGCTTGTTGGGTGCAATGCCCAACAGACACTTTTGAGGGCTAAATTTGAATATAACAAAACTATTGCACGCGAGCCCATCTCCAGATTGACTGACCAGATTTTTTTTTTGTTTTAACCATTAAAAGTACTTTAACAAACACTTTAAACTCTTCTTTTTCGAAAAAAACATTAGGAAGCAATAGTCTGGAGTTGCGGATTTGTTCGAAAGAGTCACCACGGCCCTGGGGCGCAAAGAGCATTAGGGGGAACTCGGATGCACGTCGCCGATCATGCAGTGCCCGCTTTGTGCAGACCAGGGTTTGCCAGCGGACCACCGGCTAGGGGGCAAAAAATGTACTCCACGCAAGAAACGGGCCTCGCTTGCTCCAGCCACAGCTCCAAGATCGACGCCAGTACCACTGTGTGCAGGCCCTTCAGAAGAAATGGACACCGCCTTCTCAGCCATAAAAGTACTCCAGTGCAACCTGAATCATTGCCGCAGTGCGCAGAATCTTTTTCTACAGACTATTGCGGAGTGGTCGGTTGCCTTAGCAGTAGTAGCGGAGCCATATGGTCTTAGAGATCATCCTTGCTGGTTCCGAGACACTGTGGACTCTGTCGCCATTTACTGGGCTAGTGGAAGTGATGGGTCTCACTGCTCCCTATTAGACAGGGGACATGGATGGGTTGCAGTGGAATGGGGACTCCTGGCTGTAGTGGGCTGTTACGTGTCTCCAAACATTTCTCTCGTTGAATGCAGTTTGAAACCCTGTCCAGATATTCGAGGAATATCTGGACAGGGTTTCAAACTGCATTCGCTACAAATGTTCACCCCGACCTCGTTCTGGGTGACTTTAATGCTCACTCCAGAGCTTGGGGAACATCCGAGATACGCCGAGGGGACACGCGGTTCAAGACTGGGCAGCGTCGCTTGACCTTCGACTTTTAAATAAAGGGTCTGTATCCACGTGCGTTCGGTGGCAGGGAGAGTCAATTGTGGATTTCTCATGGGCAACTCCTTCTATTGCTCGTATGGTGTCGGAATGGAGGGTTGCGGAGGAGATGGTCACACTTTCCGACCATCGCCACATCGTTTTTGATTTGACACTGCGCCCTTCGGATAGCCCGAGCCGTCCAGTTCCTAGCCCACCGGTGCGACGGTGGGCCCTCAAGCGGCTCAATCGAGACATGCTCATTGCAGCTGCAAACGTCGCGGCGTGGCCGGAACATGCTAATTCGCAGGGGACCTCGCCCGATCCAGAAGTGGAAGCGGCTTGGTTCCGGGATGTAATGACGTCGATTTGCGACGCTTCCATGCCCCGGGTCAGGTGCGCCCAGCGCCCGGGTGCGGTTTACTGGTGGTCAGCAGACATAGCGCAGTTGCGCATTTTATGTATTTGTCCCGATGCCTGTACCAACGCACCCGACGCAGAAGACAGCCAAGAGCCACGGATGAGGAAATAGTCGAAACCTATAGAGCGTACAGGGAGGCGACTATGGAACTTCAACACGCCATCGCCGATGCCAGGTCAAGGTCTTGGAGAGAGCTTCTTGAAGGGCTGGACAGGGATCCATGGGGGAGACCTTACAAGTTGGTAATGGCCAAATTGCGGCCTTGGGTTCCCCCCATCACACAAACCATGGATCCACTCCTACTGGAGAGAGTTATAAACACGCTCTTCCCAGTATCTAGAGAAAGCCCCTCATTGCAACTTTCACCTTCGGACTGGTCTGACGAGCTGGAGGTGACTGAAGGTGAACTGGACCGGGCTGTTAGACGTATGGCGGCTCGAAACACTGCGCCAGGCCCAGATGGTATCCCTGGCCGCGCCTGGGTTTTGGCTCTGGCTTCTCTAGGAGACCGCCTAAGACGGTTGTTCAACAGCTGCCTCCGTACGGGCGTGTTCCCTTCCGACTGGAAGGAGGCTGGATTGGTTCTGTTGGGGAAGATGGGCAGAGACTCGGAGTCTCCCTCTGCATACCGTCCCATTTGTCTGCTCGACGAGGTTTCCAAGCTATTCGAAAGAATAATTGCCGAAAGACTCGTCGAGCACCTGTCGCGAGTCGGTCCCGATCTTGCTGATTGCCAGTACGGCTTCCGGCAGCAGCGTTCTACAGTGGATGCGATCTTACGCGTCCGCTCGCTGTCGGAACAGGCAGTGTCCCAGGGTGGGGTGTTGTTGGCGGTAAGTTTAGATATCGTCAATGCTTTTAACTCCTTGCCCTGGGATGCGATTAGGGCGGCAGTTGTACATCACAGAGTCCCCCCTTACCTGCAGTGCATCGTCGGGGCTTATATACGAGACCGGCACATTCGCTATGTGGGCCGGGATGGTAGTGTTCATCGGAGGGAGATTACGTGTGGGGTTCCGCAGGGGTCAGTTTTAGGTCCTTTCTTATGGGATCTGGCATACGATGTGGTTCTGCGTGTCGACCTTCCCATTGGCGTCAACATCGTTTGTTACGCAGACGATACCTTAGTGTTGGCTGCTGGAAACACCTTCCACGAGACCATCCAGCTTTCCGAGCTTGGAGTGGCAAAAGTCGTGGCTTCGATCCGCGAGTTGGGCTTAGAGATAGTACCTCATAAAACTGAGGCGCTATGGTTCCATAAACTGCCGAAGAGCAGGGAGCCACCCAACTCATTAGTGACAGTTGGAGATGCGCAAGTCCAAGTGAGTCGGCACATCAAGTATCTTGGCCTAACCCTGGACGGTCGGTGGGGCTTTGAAGAGCATTTTAAACGCCTGGTCCCCCGTGTTGGAAGGGCAGTGGGTGCTTTGCACAGATTACTACCCAATCTCGGGGGGCCACGAGAAGAAGTTCGCCGCCTCTACGCAGGTGTTGTGCGGTCAATGGTCCTGTATAGTGCGCCTGTTTGGTCACATAGACTGTCAGGCGTCCGACGCTGCAGGACTAAGATCAACAGCTTGCAGCGGAAAATGGCCATTCGCATCGCACGAGGATACCGAACAGTGTCCTTTGAGGCGGCAACGCTCTTGGCACGCTTTCCACCGTTAGACATCCTGGCGGATATGGATGCGAGGGTTTATAACCGGATCCGGGCCATACGCCAAAGTGGCAATAGCGTGCCAAGAATCGCTTTTGTAAGGCTAAGGCGGCAGGAACGGCGACTCGCGCTCGAACGGTGGCGCGAACGGCTACAGCAACCGCAATTTTCGCGCAAGCGTGTTGTCGAAGCCGTCTTGCCCCACTTCGAAGCCTGGCTAAAAAGAGAGGAGCGCATCTCCTACAGGCTCACTCAAGTGCTGACCGGGCATGGTTGCTTTGGTGAGTACCTGAACAGGATTGGGCGAGCAGCCACGGCAAATTGCCACCATTGCGGAGGCGACCTGAACTATGCGCAACACACACTCGAGGAGTGCCCTGCGTGGTCCTCTGAGCGGCGGGTTTTGGTCGCCAAGATTGTTCGAGACCTGACTCTGCCAGCCGTAGTGAGTACTATGCTGGCAGATAATGAAAACTGGAGGGAAATGGTTGCTTTCTGCGAGGTCGTGATGGTCCAGAAGGAGGCCGCCGAGCGGGATCGTGAGAGGGCTGATCCTGCTCGGAGAAGGAGGCGTCAGGGAGGCGTCAGGGAGGCGTCAGGGAGGCGTCAGGGAGGCGTCAGGGAGGCGTCAGGGAGGTGTCAGGGAGGCAACCGCCTCGACGCCTAAAAGCCTCGCCCCCGCCTGCATTATTTAAGGCAGGCGGGTCTCCAGGGTCGCGCGCGCTCACAGTGGGCTCTCTGTCCGCCAACTCAGTGATCCTAGGAAAGGCGGTGACACAGTGATCACGGGCTGCTGTGCATAGCGATGCTAAGGGGAGACCCCTTTACAGTCTCCCCAGGGATGTGCCCGAACAGGCGTTGCATAGAGGGGGTTCCGGAGTGGTCTTTTAAGAGGTAACGGGGCTCCTTCTTTGTGCTGATGGTGATCACCGGGGTAGTTTTAGTGAGGTAAAAATCCCACACTCCCTGGTCTTTATCCCAAAAGTCCAGGCGCCTTTTGAAGGCTTCCCCGAAAACAAAAAAAAAAAGGGGGAACTCGGATGGGTTTTAGTCAGTAAGAGTCTGAAACATACCTCCCGCTCTGGGCGGAGCGAGAGGGAGAGCGGATGCCAGTGTTTCATAAAGGGACAATGACTTAAAATATCTATAGAACATACTTGGGCTCTTGAACTGTATCATTCTCAAGAAAACTTTGTCAGTAAGAACAGGTCTCTCAAAGCACATAATAATACCTGGAACCACTCCAGCACTGGCAGCACAGTATCAGGAGTGGGCGTGCTGGTGACCTTGAGCACGGCGAACTTGTACAGGTTCTTCTCGTCCACGCCCACCATCGCGCCCTCCGGCTCCAGGATCTTGCCCAAGGGCACCTTTAGCTCCATCAGCTCCTGGAAGTTGAGGAGTTATGGGTGTCGTATATCGAAAATGAAAAAAAAAATGCACTGCTAGCTTTTTCCATGATATAACCGTCGTATTGTAATCCAAAATTTATCTAATCACTATAACATTTCATCAACATTTCATCAAAGTATCAAAAAGGGTGACGTCTTACCTTTTCAGGAACATCAGTGCAGATGGCTTCCATCCAAGCCGGCATGATGTAGTCCCAGATGGACTGCGTGATGATACCGTACGGGATCAGGCAGTACAATCTGTAAAATTAAAAAAGAGTGGGGTGTTACTACGTATAATTAATTTATTTATTTATTGATAGGAAACTCAACAGCTTTTTTTACAACGTTCAAGATATGATAACAATGCCATATGGGGTTCTGAAGCCTATTATAGAGTTTCACAGCATGCATTATATAAAACTAGAAAGTAGAAGAAAATTTAGCTTAAATATTGTAGCTAAAAAATTGGTGGTTATAAAACTTTAACTAAAATGTAAAGAAAATAAGCTGTGATTTCAACAGAAGAATGAATAAAATACTAGCTTTAGCCCACGACTTAGTACGCGCATATCCCATTTTTTCCCGTTCCATAAAACTATTCCATCTTTTAATTTGGATCAAATAACAGATAGTTACGAAGTTTGATCAAAATCGGTTCAGTAGTTGCAGAGTTTATCTAGAACCAACATCGTGACACGAGATTTATATATGTAGATGTATGACTTCCTGTTTATTGTAATATTTTATGTAATGTTTTGACACCACCAGCATGAAAACGTCAAATTATATTATAAGTATACTTAACCTAAAGTAAGTCATTATTAGCCAGCGGATTATAATGAACGGTTTAGTACAATATAATTGCGGTACGGTCATACGCAGGGCCGGTGGCACAGCTGCGGCGACTGTTTCGCAGCGGAGTGAACAGTAAACTATGCTCCAAGGAGAACACAGGTGGCGTTGATGATTATACGAATATATGGACTCAACTATTACTCTAATTACCTGTTGAGTCCATCCTTTAAGTGATGCGTCTTGGAGGCCAGGTTGTCCCAGTGTCCGGCCTGCCTCGTGTAGTGTGGCGGGTGAGGCAACAGACAAGCTACTAGCACAGATCTGTGTGTCTCTGCTATGTTTACCTGTTGAGTCCATCCTTCAAGTGATGCGTCTTGGAGGCCAGGTTGTCCCAGTGTCCGGCCTGCCTCGTGTAGTGTGGCGGGTGAGGCAACAGACAAGCTACTAGCACAGATCTGTGTGTCTCTGCTATGTTTACCTGTTGAGTCCATCCTTCAAGTGATGCGTCTTGGAGGCCAGGTTGTCCCAGTGTCCGGCCTGCCTCGTGTAGTGTGGCGGGTGAGGCAACAGACAAGCTACTAGCACAGATCTGTGTGTCTCTGCTATGTTTACCTGTTGAGTCCATCCTTCAAGTGATGCGTCTTGGAGGCCAGGTTGTCCCAGTGTCCGGCCTGCCTCGTGTAGTGTGGCGGGTGAGGCAACAGACAAGCTACTAGCACAGATCTGTGTGTCTCTGCTATGTTTACCTGTTGAGTCCATCCTTCAAGTGATGCGTCTTGGAGGCCAGGTTGTCCCAGTGTCCGGCCTGCCTCGTGTAGTGTGGCGGGTGAGGCAACAGACAAGCTACTAGCACAGATCTGTGTGTCTCTGCTATGTTTACCTGTTGAGTCCATCCTTCAAGTGATGCGTCTTGGAGGCCAGGTTGTCCCAGTGTCCGGCCTGCCTCGTGTAGTGTGGCGGGTGAGGCAACAGACAAGCTACTAGCACAGATCTGTGTGTCTCTGCTATGTTTACCTGTTGAGTCCATCCTTCAAGTGATGCGTCTTGGAGGCCAGGTTGTCCCAGTGTCCGGCCTGCCTCGTGTAGTGTGGCGGGTGAGGCAACAGACAAGCTACTAGCACAGATCTGTGTGTCTCTGCTATGTTTACCTGTTGAGTCCATCCTTCAAGTGATGCGTCTTGGAGGCCAGGTTGTCCCAGTGTCCGGCCTGCCTCGTGTAGTGTGGCGGGTGAGGCAACAGACAAGCTACTAGCACAGATCTGTGTGTCTCTGCTATGTTTACCTGTTGAGTCCATCCTTCAAGTGATGCGTCTTGGAGGCCAGGTTGTCCCAGTGTCCGGCCTGCCTCGTGTAGTGTGGCGGGTGAGGCAACAGACAAGCTACTAGCACAGATCTGTGTGTTTCTGCTATGTTTCGGAGCCAGCCACAGACATGCTCGCATTTTAGCTTCTCTACGGTATTTGCTGTTTCGCCTGAAATTAAGGATTGATAGTTAAATTATATTGAAAAAGGTAGCTATGACATTTTTTTTTTTGTATGAGCAATCATCGAATGACTCCTCCTATTCTAGGCGGAGCGGAAGGGAGTGTACTCCCTAATACTCTTACTGAGTAACACCCATTCGTGTTCCTCCTAATTCCCGCCGCGTCCAGGGCCGCGTTGACTCTTTCGAACAAATTCCTGTACCCTGGCAAGCACTACCCGTCTACTACGCTGGCATCTCCTTGAGGCGCGCGTGGGAGCCGGGCCTGGCCCTGACCGGACGGCGTGCCAGCCATCGCTTCATGTCCTTGCCCCGCAACCACGGCGGCCGCGCCCGGGCGGTAGCCACCCGCCCCGCCCGGGCGGTAGCCACCCGCCCCGCCCGGGCGGTAGCCACCCGCCCCGCCCGGGCGGTAGCCACCCGCCCCGCCCGGGCGGTAGCCACCCGCCCCACCCGGACGGTAGCCACCCGCCCCGCCCGGGCGTGTCCTCCCGTCAAAACAGGTAGCTTCCGAACAACCGTGTCCGGTGTGGAGCTGGATCAGGCGGATGGTGGGAACGCCTTAGCTATCTTACCATAAACGAGTGGATACCTAAAAAGATTGAGACGTGCCCAGGGCCGTGTTCATATAATAGTCCATCAAGGTTTAGTAACATTTTGCACATATTTTGTGCAAAAAGATAGTAAAATTACTCTACAAAACCAAACTTCAGTTGTGTACCGAATTTATTGCTACGTTCTAAAAGTCGATTGCAAGATCATTTACAATTTTTAACTTAATTTTCCACAATACTTCTTGCAAAACGTTAAGTCTCCTTAGAATCCTACAAACTTACCAGTATAAGAGAACGAAGTGACATGGAACCAGTGGAACAGTACGGACAGCAGTCTGCCCAGGATCTCGTCCGGAGTGTCCGGGTTCGGAGTACACAGCCCCACCATCAGCCATACTCCGTATCTAGGAATTACGTCATCAAAAACAATGGAATACAATAGAAAAACAGGAAACTATACTATTTCAAGAGCCTCTTCGAAGAAATTTGCACAGTGAAATGGTTCATTTTCCAGTTTAGTTAAAGTAGAAAAAGTTCGTAAACTTGTTGTTTTATACACTCTTTATTAAAACAAAATATATACACTTCAAATACAAAATCGTAACTAAGATAAGGCGTCAAAAAATTCGTCCGCATCGCTGTCCACTGGAAGTGAGACCAAAAGACTGGCGGCATTGCCACGTTGTATGGCAATGCTTATCCTCTGTCCGAGGTAAAAGCCAGCCCTTGGGTCACGCGAAGTGTCAACTAAGCGTTTAGAAAGATCTTTAAATAAAGCATGAGCACTGAGAGGACCCCACGATCCACGAGTTTCTTCAACCTCAAACGGCTCAAAAATATAATTACCAACAAGGTTGTTATATTTCCGCCGTTTGAGGTTCTCAGAACCAGCACAGCACGACGCGGACGAGCTAGGAAGATGGGATGGCGAAAAAGTATCGACACAAGTAGTGTTCGTAAACTAGTTTGTTTTTTTTACTATTGATAGGCACGCGTTCGACCACTATTTCACCTGTTGGTAAGCGATGATGTGGTCGAAGATGGAGCACGCTTGCCTAGAAGTAACCTATTCGCTCTTGACTTAAAGACTCCCAGGTTGTAGCTATCTGTAATTCTAGTGATGCGTTAAAAGGAACATATCAAAGGCGAAAAGATAATTTATGGCGATATCTATTCTGCACAGCTACCTTCTGTTTCTCATAAACTGGAACATTCACAGTTCTTAAATGTCACAATTTGACCTGTTTTTACTTCTGAAAATATCCTAGAGCTTTTTTTTTAATGAAAAATAAACTAAACCAGCTCTTACCTTCCAAGCAGCTGTCGATCTTCAACTGAGATGGGATCAGGCAAGTCTACACTGAGCGGGGGCTTCAGTTGTTCAGTCGAGCTGTCAGGATCTTCCATGTTGATCGGCTTAGCTTCTTTTAGCAAACTGTTTAAAAAAAAAGTTTTTCACAGTTTCTATTGTAGCTAGTAAATATTTATATAGTTTATGCATGCAAATATACAGAGGCCACCATAATGCCTTAGGCATGTTCTACTCTGTTAACCTTTAGGTGATGCGGCGACTCTTCTACATCGTAACTTCTTTTTTTTTCTCTTCTTTGCACTTTAGTATCAATTTATAAGGTGATAAATCGTTCAATCGTGCCCCGCTATGTAATAAAACTTGTATGCGCGTTGCTTGTCGAGGAAAATGCGCCATATTTTTATTACTTTCGAGTCGATGGTCAACTTCCAGATTGTTTGAGCCCATTAGGTGGCTGGCTACAATAATAGCAGCATCGGTGGTATTTATTAAAGAGCACAGCAGGTGCTACGCGAAACGATGGGTGACCAGAAGTACCCACAGTTTAAATAACAGTACGAATATGTTAGTTACCTGATGATGGCTTCCACGTGGTCTCCTCCGCGCCGGCTGTTGTGGCGGTTGCCGTGGCACTGCTGGCAGTACCTACACACAACACTACTATATAATTACCTGATGATGGCTTCCACGAGGTTGGTCTGCATGTCGCTGTCCATCTGCCACGCGAGCGGCAGGCGCGTGTGCACCACGTGGTCTCCTCCGCGCCGGCTGTTGTGGCGGTTGCCGTGGCACTGCTGGCAGTACCTACACACAACACTACTATATAATTACCTGATGATGGCTTCCACGAGGTTGGTCTGCATGTCGCTGTCCATCTGCCACGCGAGCGGCAGGCGCGTGTGCACCACGTGGTCTCCTCCGCGCCGGCTGTTGTGGCGGTTGCCGTGGCACTGCTGGCAGTACCTACACACAACACTACTATATAATTACCTGATGATGGCTTCCACGAGGTTGGTCTGCATGTCGCTGTCCATCTGCCACGCGAGCGGCAGGCGCGTGTGCACCACGTGGTCTCCTCCGCGCCGGCTGTTGTGGCGGTTGCCGTGGCACTGCTGGCAGTACCTACACACAACACTACTATATAATTACCTGATGATGGCTTCCACGAGGTTGGTCTGCATGTCGCTGTCCATCTGCCACGCGAGCGGCAGGCGCGTGTGCACCACGTGGTCTCCTCCGCGCCGGCTGTTGTGGCGGTTGCCGTGGCACTGCTGGCAGTACCTACACACAACACTACTATATAATTACCTGATGATGGCTTCCACGAGGTTGGTCTGCATGTCGCTGTCCATCTGCCACGCGAGCGGCAGGCGCGTGTGCACCACGTGGTCTCCTCCGCGCCGGCTGTTGTGGCGGTTGCCGTGGCACTGCTGGCAGTACCTACACACAACACTACTATATAATTACCTGATGATGGCTTCCACGAGGTTGGTCTGCATGTCGCTGTCCATCTGCCACGCGAGCGGCAGGCGCGTGTGCACCACGTGGTCTCCTCCGCGCCGGCTGTTGTGGCGGTTGCCGTGGCACTGCTGGCAGTACCTACACACAACACTACTATATAATTACCTGATGATGGCTTCCACGAGGTTGGTCTGCATGTCGCTGTCCATCTGCCACGCGAGCGGCAGGCGCGTGTGCACCACGTGGTCTCCTCCGCGCCGGCTGTTGTGGCGGTTGCCGTGGCACTGCTGGCAGTACCTACACACAACACTACTATATAATTACCTGATGATGGCTTCCACGAGGTTGGTCTGCATGTCGCTGTCCATCTGCCACGCGAGCGGCAGGCGCGTGTGCACCACGTGGTCTCCTCCGCGCCGGCTGTTGTGGCGGTTGCCGTGGCACTGCTGGCAGTACCTACACACAACACTACTATATAATTACCTGATGATGGCTTCCACGAGGTTGGTCTGCATGTCGCTGTCCATCTGCCACGCGAGCGGCAGGCGCGTGTGCACCACGTGGTCTCCTCCGCGCCGGCTGTTGTGGCGGTTGCCGTGGCACTGCTGGCAGTACCTACACACAACACTACTATATAATTACCTGATGATGGCTTCCACGAGGTTGGTCTGCATGTCGCTGTCCATCTGCCACGCGAGCGGCAGGCGCGTGTGCACCACGTGGTCTCCTCCGCGCCGGCTGTTGTGGCGGTTGCCGTGGCACTGCTGGCAGTACCTACACACAACACTACTATATAATTACCTGATGATGGCTTCCACGAGGTTGGTCTGCATGTCGCTGTCCATCTGCCACGCGAGCGGCAGGCGCGTGTGCACCACGTGGTCTCCTCCGCGCCGGCTGTTGTGGCGGTTGCCGTGGCACTGCTGGCAGTACCTACACACAACACTACTATATAATTACCTGATGATGGCTTCCACGAGGTTGGTCTGCATGTCGCTGTCCATCTGCCACGCGAGCGGCAGGCGCGTGTGCACCACGTGGTCTCCTCCGCGCCGGCTGTTGTGGCGGTTGCCGTGGCACTGCTGGCAGTACCTACACACAACACTACTATATAATTACCTGATGATGGCTTCCACGAGGTTGGTCTGCATGTCGCTGTCCATCTGCCACGCGAGCGGCAGGCGCGTGTGCACCACGTGGTCTCCTCCGCGCCGGCTGTTGTGGCGGTTGCCGTGGCACTGCTGGCAGTACCTACACACAACACTACTATATAATTACCTGATGATGGCTTCCACGAGGTTGGTCTGCATGTCGCTGTCCATCTGCCACGCGAGCGGCAGGCGCGTGTGCACCACGTGGTCTCCTCCGCGCCGGCTGTTGTGGCGGTTGCCGTGGCACTGCTGGCAGTACCTACACACAACACTACTATATAATTACCTGATGATGGCTTCCACGAGGTTGGTCTGCATGTCGCTGTCCATCTGCCACGCGAGCGGCAGGCGCGTGTGCACCACGTGGTCTCCTCCGCGCCGGCTGTTGTGGCGGTTGCCGTGGCACTGCTGGCAGTACCTACACACAACACTACTATATAATTACCTGATGATGGCTTCCACGAGGTTGGTCTGCATGTCGCTGTCCATCTGCCACGCGAGCGGCAGGCGCGTGTGCACCACGTGGTCTCCTCCGCGCCGGCTGTTGTGGCGGTTGCCGTGGCACTGCTGGCAGTACCTACACACAACACTACTATATAATTACCTGATGATGGCTTCCACGAGGTTGGTCTGCATGTCGCTGTCCATCTGCCACGCGAGCGGCAGGCGCGTGTGCACCACGTGGTCTCCTCCGCGCCGGCTGTTGTGGCGGTTGCCGTGGCACTGCTGGCAGTACCTACACACAACACTACTATATAATTACCTGATGATGGCTTCCACGAGGTTGGTCTGCATGTCGCTGTCCATCTGCCACGCGAGCGGCAGGCGCGTGTGCACCACGTGGTCTCCTCCGCGCCGGCTGTTGTGGCGGTTGCCGTGGCACTGCTGGCAGTACCTACACACAACACTACTATATAATTACCTGATGATGGCTTCCACGAGGTTGGTCTGCATGTCGCTGTCCATCTGCCACGCGAGCGGCAGGCGCGTGTGCACCACGTGGTCTCCTCCGCGCCGGCTGTTGTGGCGGTTGCCGTGGCACTGCTGGCAGTACCTACACACAACACTACTATATAATTACCTGATGATGGCTTCCACGAGGTTGGTCTGCATGTCGCTGTCCATCTGCCACGCGAGCGGCAGGCGCGTGTGCACCACGTGGTCTCCTCCGCGCCGGCTGTTGTGGCGGTTGCCGTGGCACTGCTGGCAGTACCTACACACAACACTACTATATAATATTGTTCACTAGGTTCTCAAACTATCTACAGCTAGGAACCAGCTATAACACCGTGGTGAATTTGCGCCATTGCATTCAGTACAAACAACGTTTTCGAGTACAAGGATAGAAGAATAACTTCAAAAGCGTGTTCCTTCTCCATTTTTTGATTTTTTATTTATATTTTTACAAATCGAACTTTTTTTTGCGGATCCAGATATACAGGATCGTCATCAGATGTAGTATACGCGCGCATCTCTAGTGTACGCGTACAACTCTAGCACTCGCGAGTCAGAACGCACACCACTCCACACCGACGTAGCGTCAACGAAGAAGCACGTTTTGTAAATCTGTAAACTTTTACCTATTCAATACATAGTTTGTACCGAAAATACAGTTTGTTTAACTTTTTGACCGCTCGGCCAAATATCGATTGCCGTGCCCCTAGCGTCCGAGCCCACGCGGCTGCAAATCGATAAAATAATAATTACAATGAATTAGGAGGAGCAATCGTTGTTTTGATTAAAAAAAATGTTAATGTCAAAAAAAAGAACTGTGCTACAAGCCTCTCGGTTCCACTTACCATCCTATTCAGATGATCTCTGAATACCGGGGATATGCCAGGTATATGGATGTCGGCTTATATTACTCCTATTTACAAAAAGGGACCGAGAAACTACGTTGATAACTATAGACCAATATCCAAGTTATGCGTGTTTGCTAAAATTTTAAAGAGAATAGTGTACAGGCAAGTTAACTCTGCTTTTAGGCTCAGTTTCAGCGAACACCAGCATGGATTCTTGGGTGGTCGGTCAACGACTACAAACCTCGTTCTCTGTAGTGACTTCTTGTCAGAGGCTATGTCTAATCGGTCCCAAATCGACGTCGAATTGACTTGAAAGATCCATACATCCGACATATTTATTCAATTAAGTTTTTGGGGTTCCGTACCCAAAGGGTAACCAACGGAACCCTATTACTAAGCCTCCGCTGTCCGTCCATCCGTCCATCCGTTTGTCTGTCAGCGGCCTGTTCCTCAAGAACCGTAACAGGTAGAGTTGAAATTTTCACAGATTGTGTAGGTATTACTATTGCCGCTATAACAACAAATTATAAAATTTTAGATTTATGGTACGGGACCCTTCGTGTCCGAGTCCGATTCACACTTGGCCGGGTTTTGATAGTATTCAAATGCTATTTTGGAAGGTATCTTACCTGATAGGGTGGTTTCCATTGTAGCTGGCACACTCATTGGAGAAGCAGATCGAATATGCTGCCTTGTCAGTAGAGCGACAGTTCTGGAATAAAATATATTAACTTTCTGACATGGTACATCTCTTTAGGCATCATAGATCATGTAGAACTACTGTGAGTGTACTAGCGTAAGTCACTAAGAAATAACCGTTAGTTTTGAAATCCAATCATTCACACTTAAAATCACAGTAACAATATTCTCTTACAGAACAGGTACACAAGTTTCTAAACGTGTCCTGCACTCATCGTGTTGGTGAGATTGTATCTGAGCACAAGTTCGGGCGCAGCTGGCGCATCACAATACAAGTGCGCTCAGCTTCGGACGACCATGTTCTAGACCAGGGATGGCGAATCTTTATTGGTAACCGTGCCATTTCTCCAAAAAATAATAATTTGTCCACGAGTGCCACCAAAGAATCTCTTGACTTGGTTATTTAATGGACAAAAACAACAAACTATTAGTCATCGAAATCTAAGAAGTCCGATTTGACATCAGGATACAACATTGCTTTACTAGTAAATATGAAAGAGACATAAAAATAAATCTCTTTCGCACTTAGTGGTAAAGCAATCTTCTATCCCTCTATACTCAGCTGACAAATCGGACTTCTTAGATTTTGGTGACTTTAGTTAGCTATTCATTTAACTCTTTATTGGGAACCTGAAATTCACACTGAAGTCGATTTCGTAGTTAAAAAAAAAAGAAAAATTAGGGTGGTTTTTTCTATTCCAAATTATCTGGACGCTAAGTATCTTACACTGTCGTGCGAATTATTTAGCGGCGTGCCCCCAGCGGCAGCCCGGCCCGGCAGCACGCGAGACAAAGGTTCGCCATCCCTGTTATCTCAGTCGAACGCCACTAGATGGCGTTGACGTCCCGATTAGTCACCCAATAGCATTTTCGACACTTTCATTGAAATTTTGTGGATCAAATTAATCTGTAGGTATTTTAAGGTATAAACAGTATATTTACCTTATTCTCGCACACCATCGAGACCTGTTGTTGAGGATGCAGGATGTCGAAAAAGCGCTGATTCGGATGCTCTCTGTAAATGAAAGGTTTTATTGGTACCAAGCTAAAACTTAATAGGTTGTTTTGAAGACAGGACTTCGTTCCTTAATGGAGAAGGATTGAGAAGGTTCAGTTTTCTTTTTTGGGAGATATACAGAATGTAACAGAAATAGAATACGAAGGTGACGCTGGATGCAGTGCTCTAGTCTGGCACATACCTGTGTATCTCGTTAGCGCACTCGATGCACAGGTAGAGCGGCGGCGGGCTGTCGGACGCGAAGGTGACACTGATGCAGTGCTCTAGTCTGGCACATACCTGTGTATCTCGTTAGCGCACTCGATGCACAGGTAGAGCGGCGGCGGGCTGTCGGACGCGAAGGTGACACTGATGCAGTGCTCTAGTCTGGCACATACCTGTGTATCTCGTTAGCGCACTCGATGCACAGGTAGAGCGGCGGCGGGCTGTCGGACGCGAAGGTGACACTGATGCAGTGCTCTAGTCTGGCACATACCTGTGTATCTCGTTAGCGCACTCGATGCACAGGTAGAGCGGCGGCGGGCTGTCGGACGCGAAGGTGACACTGATGCAGTGCTCTAGTCTGGCACATACCTGTGTATCTCGTTAGCGCACTCGATGCACAGGTAGAGCGGCGGCGGGCTGTCGGACGCGAAGGTGACACTGATGCAGTGCTCTAGTCTGGCACATACCTGTGTATCTCGTTAGCGCACTCGATGCACAGGTAGAGCGGCGGCGGGCTGTCGGACGCGAAGGTGACACTGATGCAGTGCTCTAGTCTGGCACATACCTGTGTATCTCGTTAGCGCACTCGATGCACAGGTAGAGCGGCGGCGGGCTGTCGGACGCGAAGGTGACACTGATGCAGTGCTCTAGTCTGGCACATACCTGTGTATCTCGTTAGCGCACTCGATGCACAGGTAGAGCGGCGGCGGGCTGTCGGACGCGAAGGTGACACTGATGCAGTGCTCTAGTCTGGCACATACCTGTGTATCTCGTTAGCGCACTCGATGCACAGGTAGAGCGGCGGCGGGCTGTCGGACGCGAAGGTGACACTGATGCAGTGCTCTAGTCTGGCACATACCTGTGTATCTCGTTAGCGCACTCGATGCACAGGTAGAGCGGCGGCGGGCTGTCGGACGCGAAGGTGACACTGATGCAGTGCTCTAGTCTGGCACATACCTGTGTATCTCGTTAGCGCACTCGATGCACAGGTAGAGCGGCGGCGGGCTGTCGGACGCGAAGGTGACACTGATGCAGTGCTCTAGTCTGGCACATACCTGTGTATCTCGTTAGCGCACTCGATGCACAGGTAGAGCGGCGGCGGGCTGTCGGACGCGAAGGTGACACTGATGCAGTGCTCTAGTCTGGCACATACCTGTGTATCTCGTTAGCGCACTCGATGCACAGGTAGAGCGGCGGCGGGCTGTCGGACGCGAAGGTGACACTGATGCAGTGCTCTAGTCTGGCACATACCTGTGTATCTCGTTAGCGCACTCGATGCACAGGTAGAGCGGCGGCGGGCTGTCGGACGCGAAGGTGACACTGATGCAGTGCTCTAGTCTGGCACATACCTGTGTATCTCGTTAGCGCACTCGATGCACAGGTAGAGCGGCGGCGGGCTGTCGGACGCGAAGGTGACACTGATGCAGTGCTCTAGTCTGGCACATACCTGTGTATCTCGTTAGCGCACTCGATGCACAGGTAGAGCGGCGGCGGGCTGTCGGACGCGAAGGTGACACTGATGCAGTGCTCTAGTCTGGCACATACCTGTGTATCTCGTTAGCGCACTCGATGCACAGGTAGAGCGGCGGCGGGCTGTCGGACGCGAAGGTGACACTGATGCAGTGCTCTAGTCTGGCACATACCTGTGTATCTCGTTAGCGCACTCGATGCACAGGTAGAGCGGCGGCGGGCTGTCGGACGCGAAGGTGACACTGATGCAGTGCTCTAGTCTGGCACATACCTGTGTATCTCGTTAGCGCACTCGATGCACAGGTAGAGCGGCGGCGGGCTGTCGGACGCGAAGGTGACACTGATGCAGTGCTCTAGTCTGGCACATACCTGTGTATCTCGTTAGCGCACTCGATGCACAGGTAGAGCGGCGGCGGGCTGTCGGACGCGAAGGTGACACTGATGCAGTGCTCTAGTCTGGCACATACCTGTGTATCTCGTTAGCGCACTCGATGCACAGGTAGAGCGGCGGCGGGCTGTCGGACGCGAAGGTGACACTGATGCAGTGCTCTAGTCTGGCACATACCTGTGTATCTCGTTAGCGCACTCGATGCACAGGTAGAGCGGCGGCGGGCTGTCGGACGCGAAGGTGACACTGATGCAGTGCTCTAGTCTGGCACATACCTGTGTATCTCGTTAGCGCACTCGATGCACAGGTAGAGCGGCGGCGGGCTGTCGGACGCGAAGGTGACACTGATGCAGTGCTCTAGTCTGGCACATACCTGTGTATCTCGTTAGCGCACTCGATGCACAGGTAGAGCGGCGGCGGGCTGTCGGACGCGAAGGTGACACTGATGCAGTGCTCTAGTCTGGCACATACCTGTGTATCTCGTTAGCGCACTCGATGCACAGGTAGAGCGGCGGCGGGCTGTCGGACGCGAAGGTGACACTGATGCAGTGCTCTAGTCTGGCACATACCTGTGTATCTCGTTAGCGCACTCGATGCACAGGTAGAGCGGCGGCGGGCTGTCGGACGCGAAGGTGACACTGATGCAGTGCTCTAGTCTGGCACATACCTGTGTATCTCGTTAGCGCACTCGATGCACAGGTAGAGCGGCGGCGGGCTGTCGGACGCGAAGGTGACACTGATGCAGTGCTCTAGTCTGGCACATACCTGTGTATCTCGTTAGCGCACTCGATGCACAGGTAGAGCGGCGGCGGGCTGTCGGACGCGAAGGTGACACTGATGCAGTGCTCTAGTCTGGCACATACCTGTGTATCTCGTTAGCGCACTCGATGCACAGGTAGAGCGGCGGCGGGCTGTCGGACGCGAAGGTGACACTGATGCAGTGCTCTAGTCTGGCACATACCTGTGTATCTCGTTAGCGCACTCGATGCACAGGTAGAGCGGCGGCGGGCTGTCGGACGCGAAGGTGACACTGATGCAGTGCTCTAGTCTGGCACATACCTGTGTATCTCGTTAGCGCACTCGATGCACAGGTAGAGCGGCGGCGGGCTGTCGGACGCGAAGGTGACACTGATGCAGTGCTCTAGTCTGGCACATACCTGTGTATCTCGTTAGCGCACTCGATGCACAGGTAGAGCGGCGGCGGGCTGTCGGACGCGAAGGTGACACTGATGCAGTGCTCTAGTCTGGCACATACCTGTGTATCTCGTTAGCGCACTCGATGCACAGGTAGAGCGGCGGCGGGCTGTCGGACGCGAAGGTGACACTGATGCAGTGCTCTAGTCTGGCACATACCTGTGTATCTCGTTAGCGCACTCGATGCACAGGTAGAGCGGCGGCGGGCTGTCGGACGCGAAGGTGACACTGATGCAGTGCTCTAGTCTGGCACATACCTGTGTATCTCGTTAGCGCACTCGATGCACAGGTAGAGCGGCGGCGGGCTGTCGGACGCGAAGGTGACACTGATGCAGTGCTCTAGTCTGGCACATACCTGTGTATCTCGTTAGCGCACTCGATGCACAGGTAGAGCGGCGGCGGGCTGTCGGACGCGAAGGTGACACTGATGCAGTGCTCTAGTCTGGCACATACCTGTGTATCTCGTTAGCGCACTCGATGCACAGGTAGAGCGGCGGCGGGCTGTCGGACGCGAAGGTGACACTGATGCAGTGCTCTAGTCTGGCACATACCTGTGTATCTCGTTAGCGCACTCGATGCACAGGTAGAGCGGCGGCGGGCTGTCGGACGCGAAGGTGACACTGATGCAGTGCTCTAGTCTGGCACATACCTGTGTATCTCGTTAGCGCACTCGATGCACAGGTAGAGCGGCGGCGGGCTGTCGGACGCGAAGGTGACACTGATGCAGTGCTCTAGTCTGGCACATACCTGTGTATCTCGTTAGCGCACTCGATGCACAGGTAGAGCGGCGGCGGGCTGTCGGACGCGAAGGTGACACTGATGCAGTGCTCTAGTCTGGCACATACCTGTGTATCTCGTTAGCGCACTCGATGCACAGGTAGAGCGGCGGCGGGCTGTCGGACGCGAAGGTGACACTGATGCAGTGCTCTAGTCTGGCACATACCTGTGTATCTCGTTAGCGCACTCGATGCACAGGTAGAGCGGCGGCGGGCTGTCGGACGCGAAGGTGACACTGATGCAGTGCTCTAGTCTGGCACATACCTGTGTATCTCGTTAGCGCACTCGATGCACAGGTAGAGCGGCGGCGGGCTGTCGGACGCGAAGGTGACACTGATGCAGTGCTCTAGTCTGGCACATACCTGTGTATCTCGTTAGCGCACTCGATGCACAGGTAGAGCGGCGGCGGGCTGTCGGACGCGAAGGTGACACTGATGCAGTGCTCTAGTCTGGCACATACCTGTGTATCTCGTTAGCGCACTCGATGCACAGGTAGAGCGGCGGCGGGCTGTCGGACGCGAAGGTGACACTGATGCAGTGCTCTAGTCTGGCACATACCTGTGTATCTCGTTAGCGCACTCGATGCACAGGTAGAGCGGCGGCGGGCTGTCGGACGCGAAGGTGACACTGATGCAGTGGTCGTAGCAAACCTTGGCCGCCTCGGCTGAGCCCGCGTTGGGGCACATATCGCGCTGGCACAGGAACGGCACCAGATCGTCTGGAATTGGAAATGCGGAGCATAACTTCAGTAAAGAAAATGTCAGACATATATGGATTGTGGTATTGTCAGAGATGGTATGATATCAGAACTACTTTGGGCTATAAGTACTATGGGAAGAACACTTCCGCTGTGGTGTGTCACACCACAGCCATCGGCTTTAGAGTGAATTTCAGAAATAGTTTTAAATCATCGGCATATAGTAGACTTTTGGCGGAATCAATAATTAATGGAATGTAGTTTAGAACTGAAGTGTACCCAATATTGATACTTGAGGGACTCCGAAAAGCGTATGATAGGTTTTGGATTTATAAATGCCTAATCTGATTAACTACTGACCATCGTAGAAGGACTTAGCAAGGGGCCGCACTAGACCTGGTGAAATAGTGACAGCGCACGGCTACCCAAGCACAATTTCATTATTGACCCTATCAAAACCTTTCCACAAGTCAAAGTTCATGACTTCAACTTGACCCCCACACGGTCTTAACGTTCAGATTGTGATGTATTAATTATTATTATGAGAAGCTATGATGATCGCCAACCCGCCTGCTAAGCATGGCAAACCCCCCGTCTTGGGGGAGGCCTATGTCTAGCAGTGGACGTCTTTTGGCTGATATAATGATGATGATGTGTGGTATATAACAGCCAATTAATGACAGATACTCACTAGAGAACTTGCACAGCAGTCCCTTTCTGTCGAACAGCTTGGCGTCGAATGGCGGCCAGTAATAGAACAGCAGCTTGGCAGCAGACAGCCTGGCGCCCCAAGTTCCGTATGCTATGACGCAGAGGATGTCCTTCACGACTGACTGCTTCATCGACATAAGGCATTCGAGGAGTTGGCAGTGGTGGGCTGAAAGAGACACAAATAGATACATGAACTTAAATCTTTCTGATGGAGGTCTCTAGGCTAAAAATAACATACAAAATACAAGAATTATTCGGTAGGTTAGGTAATAAAATGCTTCTCCATCTCTAAATAACATAATAGAAAAACCGATATACAAAGAGGATTTATGTGTATAATTTCAACCCTTGCGAAGTCGGGGTGAGTCGCTCGTCACTACATAGTATACTATAGTAAACAAAGTCGCTTCCCGCGTCTGTCTGTCCCTATGTATGCTTAGATCTTTAAAACTGCGCAACGTATTTTGATGCGGGTTTTTTTAAGAGATAAAATGGTTTTCGAGGAAGGTTTTAGTATATAATTTGTCGAATGGCTGATGAAGGTATTTATAAAATAATTTCATGGTTGTTTACTAGAGCTAATAAGTATTACGTTTTGAAAATAAAAAAATCGCATGCATATTCCCTATTATAACGGAGGTAGAGATGTCCCGAATTAATAGACACCTGATAGCAGACGTCGTTGACGGTTGTCTATTGCACTTTTTATTTCAGCTGAACCGCAATATTATTGACTCTGGTGATTATTATTATTATTATTTTATTAGATGATCATTTTTTAGTTTGGGTTAAATACACATTTGCACCCGTACGAAGCCGGGGCGGGTCGCTAGTTAACAAATAATTAGCAGTTGTAGTAAACATTGTAATTTAAATTGATTAAGTTTCAAGTCTAGTCGAAAATAATAATAAGAAATGTTAAACTTGAACTTTCAGGCAATTTCAACTTTCCAATTTCAAAGCGTATGTGCTTTGCATTAGTGGAATATAAAATTTATTTTTAAGTAATAAAAAAAATTAAAAGAATTTAAAGTTGGAGAAAAGTATTCAAAACAACCAAACTATTAACCCCACAATTACTCAAGTATGGCTTCAATAAAGCATTAACTCAGTACGAACGAAAAAGCAGAAATCGACCCTAACTTCAGTACAATAAAGCCACAATACCATTGCACGAACCAGTTACTTAAGTCCTCGAAGGGTGAGCAAACTCATAAATCATTTTTACAGTCGCTCCTGTCACCGTTACATGGCGTTACATAGTGATGAACTGCCGCATTGCGGCAGTACATCACTAGTAGCGCCATCTACTTAATGTAACAACAACTCTCATAACAGTTAATGTTTAAAACGTAACTAGATGGCGTTATACAGAAATTCGGTTCTATATTTCTAGTGGTGGCGGTGAATACGTACATTGAGTATGTAAAACGTCATCCTTCTTCAAACTTCATACATGGTGAAGTCCCAGCGTGATGGCGACGGCGGACGCGAAATATGAAACGTAAGAAACCTTCGCTTGCTTCCATAACGGCGGGCGGGACGTAGGGTAGGGCCGTCACCAATTTTCATAGCGCGCAGTAAATTCAAACGGTTCAATTCGGCGATGCGACAGCGACTTGGCAAGATATATTCAAATAAGCAGCAACGCATCTGGTGGCCGCACTGCCCCGCTCAACTGAAGCGACAGAGCAAGATGTACATGCGCGAAGAGTTGCGACGAGTCTTCGCGCGATAGAAACAAGTTTGTTTTTGTCACTCCAAATAACTAGAACGGTGCAACTGTGTTTTTGACCAAAGTAATATTTAGATTAAATATATACTAGTATATAATTATAAAGCTGAAGAGTTTGTTTGTTTGTTATTTATTTTTTTATTTTTTTCTTTTGGGTTTGCTCTTGACTCTAGTCTAGATCAGAGATGACAGAGACAAAGTCTGACGATGGAGCGAGCTTACCCAGAAGGAGCCTGTTCACTCTAACTTTGAAGAGTTTAAGATTGTAAGCGTTTGGAAACACAGACTCAGGCAGCAAGTTCCACTCCTTTGCTGTGCGCATTATAAAAGACGTTTGGAAACGCTTAGTGAGAATTGGTGGAATAGCAACAAGGAAGGGATCGTAAGATGCAGTACGTCTGGTTGTCCGATGATAGAAGGGGGCCGGTGGGATGATGTCGTGGAGTTCTTCGGCACACTCACCGAAGTACAATCTGTAGAAGACCGACAAGCAGGCAACCTTACGGCGATGAGACAAGCTATGTAGCTTGGCATCCACCAGTTTTACGTCACCGATGAGCCTCTTAGCTCTGCGTTTCACCGAGTCAAGTGCGGCAAACTGATACTTAGCTGAGCCATCCCAATGGTGGCTACAATACTTCCTGCAGGATCGGACTTGTGCTTCGTAAATGGGTAAAAGTTTGTTTGCTTGAACGCGCTAATCTCAGGAACTCCTAGTCCGATTTGGAAAATTCATGTGAATAGACTGTAAGTCACGTGCGTGAATCACATTGACTGTGTTGGTGATCAAATGGGTGAGAGTTGACTGTTTTATTCTTCCTGATTCCTTTCAATGACTTGAACGAGGTAACCTACTCATGCGTTGGGTTTTAGGTACTCGGAGAAAGCCTTTCTATAGAGATAGTGGTTCTGACGATGACTGCATGTAGCAATGACTAATAATGTGACTAGAAAACCAAGGCACTGCCTACGAAAGGCTGAACCAAATATTACTCGCAACAACCTAGAGCCAGGTTGAGCTATGATGCTACCTTATCATTGCTTAAGAGAAAGTTAAATCAACTAAACGTTAAAAGTGGTAACCCGACCTAATGGACTGACTGATTGCAGGATACTTTGCACTGCTCTTGAAGTACGGAAACTTCCTGGATGGCGGTAGGCTTCACCAAGTATGGGTTAAACTGAATTGATAGCCGTTCTAATGGACGCTAGGGATCTTATCTCCGGAACGAGCTTCGTACCTGGGCCCAGAGACACAGAGTTTGACACAGAGTCTCTGGCCACAGCTGATGGAGTAGGTAGTGAGCACTCTGTTCCCTTCAAGAGGGGAGCATACTCCTCCACTATGGCTCTGGCGCCTGTGGTGCCCGATGCGGACCACACCGACGACGACAACGACGACGATGTTCCGGAGGTGACTGATGTAGACCTGAGAGTGGCGGTTAACAGGCTGAAGGCCAAAAAATACCGCTTACCGGGGAAAGCTTGGGTTCTGGCCTTGGAGGCTCTCGGGCCTCAACTAAGAGGGGATTCTTAAGCGCATACTCATCTGTCCATCTCACCGTACTGACTTCATTCACAATTCCTTTTTCATACAATCCATTTCTCTGTGGAATGCCCTTCCCCAGGAAATCAGGATGGCAACCAGCCGATTAACCTTCAAAGTCAAGGTTCGAGAGCACATCCGTAAGAAGTTGGCAGTAGTATCGTTACAGCGATAGTTATAATTCATTGTTTGCTTGCATCACTTGTTCAAGTATAATTGTGTATTGGTTTATTAATTTGAGTATATATTATAGTATTTTATTGTATTTATAGTTTATATATATGTTTATATATCTTTGTATTAATTTAAATATTAATCGCGTTTCTGTTTTTTTTTTTCACAATTTGCACCTACTAGTATCTGCATCACCCAAAGGTTGACTGGTAGAAAATGCCTCAGGCATTAAGTCCGCCTCTGTACATCTGTGTGCGTAAAGTGTTAAATAAATAAATACTCAGAGGGGGGCCAGTTCCCACTTCGTTGGAAGACAGGGAAACTGGTCCTCATTAAGAAGCCGGGGCGCCCAGCGGACTCTCTGTCCGCATACCGGCCCATCGTGCTACTCGACTAGGTGGGCAAGCTCCTTGAAAGAGTAATTACGAACTGCCTTGTGGGGCATCTAGTGACGGTGGGGCCGGATTTGGCGGAGAACCAGTTCGGTTTCGAGCCATCATCGAGTGCCTCCCTACCTCCGCTGCGTCATTGGGGCTTATTTGGCGGACAGGCGTGTCACCTATCTGGGACGTGATGTGGCAGACACCGGCACCCCATGTCTGCTGAGTTGCGAGCTCGTCACTGCTGACACGCTGGTCACTGCCCGGGGGAGCTTGTACAGGGAGGCAGCGTTGCTGGCGACGGCCGCGGTCTCACAGGTGGTGAGCCGCATACGGCGCCTTGGACTGGAGGTGGCACGAGACAAGTCGGGGCCATAGCCTTTCATGGCTAGCGGCGCACATAGTTGTTGGCACGGGCCCCCGCCCGTATCGCTGTTGAGTCCACCATGAAGTGTCTAGGATTGGTGCTCGACAGCCGTTGGGATTTCGGCCCCTATTTTTGGCCTGACCTGACGGCCAGCACCATCACTATTCTGCGGAAGCCGCAGAGGGTGATGGCCGTCAGAGTCATCACGAGTTATCGTACGATCTCCTACAAGGCGGCTTGCGTACTGGCCGGAACTCCGCCCTAGGACCTGGAGGCAAAAGTCCTCGCGTCACTGCTTCGGTGGCGTGAGGACGCGCGGGCGCGCGGCGAGCGACTGATGCAGCGGCACATTGAGCTGAGTCGTTCGCAGCTGCGCGAGGCACTGGTGGCGGAATGGCGGGACAAGCTCTCACGCCCTTTCACCGGCCTCGGCACTATTGAGGACATCCGGCCAGTGCTCGACCTGTGGCTCGGAAGAAGGCTCCCTGTCGTTTCGTGTGACGCAGGTCCTTTCGGGGCATGGCTTCTTCGGGAGGTTTCTGAGTCGCATATGCAGGGAGCCGAACGCTCGGTGTCACCACTGCGTTCACTGTCGGGAGGACACGGCTTGGCATACGTCGGCAGAGTGTACCGCTTGGGTTAAGCCACGCCGTGCCCTCATCTCTGTGGTAGGCAGTGATCTATCGCTGCCGGCCGTAGTTCGTGCTATGGCGAGGACTGGGACGCGGTGGTCTCCTTCTGCGAAATAGTTATCGCGCAGAAGGAGGCTGCGGAAAGGGAAAGGGAGATCTTGACCTCTCTCCCGGCCGGGCGTCGCAGAAGGGCATACGCTGGCCTCTTCCGGCCCCACTAACTGGGTCCAGGGGCAGCGGTCCTGGGGATGGCCATCGCCCCCTATTCATCCGGACCCAAGCTGGCGGCGCGTGGTGTTCTCGTGCGCCCCTCTTTGACGTCGCGGGTGGAGTCGGGCTGGCACCAGTCGGGGACCACGGAAAGCCAAATCATTTCTCGCGATCCCCGGCGTAAGTAAGAGATGGAGCACCGGGGTGGTTTTAGTCGGTAAGATTCTGACAGACCCCTCCGCCCGCCCCAGGGCGGAGGACATCCATGAGGATTTCCCCTCTTTAAAAAACAAAAGGGAGGCACCTCGATATCACCGGATGGCCGACCTACCACCGTCGCGTAGTCGAGGCTTTTCTGACAGGCAGGGCCGTCATCTACCCTGGTCACCTGAAAGAGTAGAATCGGCGAGAGATGTCGTGCGGTGTTCCACAGGGTTCGTTTCTGGGGCCGCTCTTGTGGGTTATCGGCTACGACTAGGTGCTGCGCGCCGACCGCCCTGGTGGCGTCAGCGTGGTCTGCTACGCTGACGACACGTTGGTCCTGGCGTAAGGAAGGTCGCACCAGGCGGCGGCCGACGCTATGACAGGCGGAGTTGCGACAGTAGTTGAGAGAATCCGGCAATCGGGTCTAGAGGTGGCTCTACAAAGTCCGAAGCCATGTGATTTCATGACTCTCGGAACAGGCCACCATCGGGAACCCAAATAACGGTAGGAGGGGTTCACATTGGCGTCACGTTGACGATGACATACCTGGGTCTAGTCCTCGATAGCCGGTGGAACTTCGTCTAACATTTCTAACGTTTGGCTCCCAGACTGGGGACGGCTGGGCTGCCTTCAAGCGGCTTCTGCCCAATCTAGGGGGTCCAAACGCCTCCTGCCGGAGCCTTTAAGCGGGGGTCGTGCGGCGCCATGGCGTCCTCACCATCCGCCTGACGCAGGTACTAACCGGACACGGTTGTTTCGGAAGATACCTGTTTCAGGTTTCGCGGGAGGATACGCCCGGGTGTCAACACTGGTAAAGGTCTGCCCTGTTTGGGCGGAGCTCTGCCGGATCCACGTCGAGGCGATCGGCGGTGGCGACCTCTCGCGACCGGCCCTGGTTCAATCTATGGTCTGGAGCGAGGAGGCATGGGAAGCGGTCACCTCCTTTTACGAAGCAGTAATGCTAGCGAAGGAGGAGGTCGAACGTATGAGAAAGAGAGAAACCTCACGCAAAAAAAGCGAGTAATTTATTTGAGGAAACCCAGATGAAACGCCCGCTGCCAGACGTGGCACGGTTGCTGCAGTTCTGTGTGCATCCTCGGAATGTGCAAATTAAGAAAGTGAAAGGTGACGAGTTCCAAAACCACATCAGCGTATAGCAAGCAATTGTACAGAGTCAAGAGCAAACCCATTATTAACAAAAAAAAAGTAAAAAAGAGTTCTGCACCCGACTGACGATGCGGTACGCTTGTGCTACACTTATCCAATTCAAAAGGAATGTATATTTCCTATGTTAGGGTCGGCTTCCAGTCAAGCCGGATTTAGCTGAATACCAGTACCTTACGAGGAGCGGCTGCCTACCAGACCTCCACAACCCATTAACTGGTTAACACGGTACTTCATGGCAAGACTGGAGCCACATTTACTGGCTTCTGACTATCCGTAACGACTGCCAAAGGTCTAAAAATGACAGCCGGGACCAACGGTTTAACTTGCTTTCCGAGGCATGGAGGAAAATCGGTTTGTTAAGATGGTCACCCATCCACAGACCAACCTTGATAAGCGTTGCTAAACCATGAAGTTCGACCCGTGCGGCAGTTATTATCTAGCCACGAGCTCCTCCCTATTCCCAACCCCATTTTGTATTATCTGATCTTTTCACCCCCTCCTTGTCCCTTAGGTTTCTGAGTCGGGATAAGATGAAATATTCTTAGGAATTCATTACAAACCGGGAGAGTGACCAGTCTAGGACGAGCACTACGGGGCCATGCGGAAGGAGGGGCACGGCTTTTTCCCACAAGGGGAAACCGACGTCCACACCAAGTGTAGAATTTAGGAAAAACTAAACTTTGGAAGTCACAATAACATGACTAGCAAATTCAATTTCCACCTTGGGCTCTACACAAGTAAAGAATTTGGATGATTTTTCAAAATTTTTAAGAGAACCACGGGATAAGGATAATCACAGCAAAACGAACATTTTTGTTATTGGAAAGTACAAGTTGGATACTTTATTTAAGACAAATTCGAATTGAATTCATTTTCAAACCAACACATGGGAAATCGTGAGGGAGGTAGCAAGTGATGAGTATGTCGTAGCCAACTAGCTAAATCAGCCGTTTAATTAGCTGCCTAGCCTTTTCAATGCGACATACAGCGGCCGCGGTATCAAACTCCATAGCGCGCAGAGAATTCAAACGGTTCCATTCGCTCGTTGCGCCCTCACTGTCAGGCCTAGCTAGCGCGTCGTGGCGGGGATAAGAAATAAAAAAGAAAAGGCACATAAAACAAGTTTGATTTTGTGAGTACTCTTAAACGTTACTCCTGTGGCACCACACACAATCTGGTTTGGTGATTTTGGATTTCACTTCATTCTAATTATAGTGAAATGTACAGCCGTATTCTTCCGAAGATTTTTTCAGGATACGATTTCAGCTTCGTTTGGTATAAATCAATAAATCACCACTCCTTTCTCTATTTATGTTTAATTCGTGCACTGTCTTGAGTATTTAACACTTTTTGCCCAATATTGCGCTTTCTAATAACGGTAACGAAAATATGTCCCTTGGTTGTTGCTACCTCTGGACAAAACAACGAAACGCGCCTTCCCGCTACAACGATTCGCGACGCACTGCAGAGGCACTGCGGCACCCGGTCCCTCCCGCAACCCCTCCCTCACCCACCCGTGGGCGACGCAAATCAATAAACACCGCAACGATATTCTGCACTACTAGTGGCGTCCCCTACTGGCTCCTCCAACGACGCGTATATCAGTTCGAAACTAAGAGCTCGCCAGCTTACGTTGCCGTACTTCATAGCGCGCAGAGACTTCATACGCTCATTGTAGCCTCACTGTCAGGCCTAGCTAGCGCGTCGTGGCGGGGATAATAACCAAAAAAAGATTCATCGCACATCGTTATAACCTCTGATCTAAAAAACGAAACGCGCCTACCCGCTTCAACGCTCCGCGAAACACTGCAGACGCGCTGCGGCATCCGGTCCCTCGCGCAGCCCCTCCCTCACCCGCCCGCGGGTAACGCAAATTCTATTTTTAGTTTCAGCTCTATGTAAATGACTGAGGTAGACCTTAGAGTGGCGGTTAATAGGCTGAAGGCCAAAAATACCGCCCCAGGACCCGACGGCTTACCTGGAAAAGCCTGGGTCCTGGCCTTGGAGGCTCTCGGGCCTCGACTAAGAGGGTTCCTAAGCGCATGCTTGGAGAGGGGCCAGTTCCCACTTCGTTGGAAGACGGGGAAACTGGTCCTCATTAAGAAGCCGGGGCGCCCTGCGGACTCTCCATCCGCATACCGGCCCATCGTGCTGCTTGATGAGGTGGGCAAGCTCTTTGAAAGAGTAATTGCAAACCGCCTCGTCGAGCACCTAGTGAGGGTGGGGCCGGATCTGGCGGAAAACCAGTTCGGTTTCCGCACGGGTCGCTCGACGGTGGACGCCATCATGCGCGTGAGAGCCCTCTCGACGGGGGACGCGGTTTCCCGGGGCGGGGTCGTCTTGGCTGTGTCTCTAGACATCGCCAATGCCTTTAACACCCTGCCTTGGAGTTGCATCAGGGAGGCACTTCGGTATCACCGGGTGCCGAACTACCTCCGTCGCGTAGTCGAGGCTTACTTGACGGACAGAGCCGTCATCTACCCTGGTCATCTGGGAGAGTGGAACCGGCGAGAGATGTCGTGCGGTGTTCCACAGGGTTCCGTTCTGGGGCCGCTTCTGTGGGACATCGGCTACGATTGGGTGCTGCGCGCCGACCTCCCTGGCGGCGTCAACGTGGTCTGCTATGCTGATGATACGCTGGTCCTGGCGCAGGGGAGGTCGCACCAGGCGGCGACCGACGCTATGACACGCGGGGTTGCGATAGTCGTTGAGAGGATCCGGCAGTTGGGTCTCGAGGTGGCCTTACACAAGTCCGAAGCCATGTGCTTCCATGGTTCTCGGAGCAGGCCACCATCGGGATCTCAAATAACGGTGGGAGGGGTTCACATCGGCGTGGGGTCGACGATGACGTATTTAGGTCTCGTCCTTGACAGCCGATGGAACTTCGTCGAACACTTCCGACGTTTGGCTCCCAGACTGGGACGAGCCGGGGCTGCCTTCAAGCGGCTTCTGCCCAATCTAGGGGGTCCAAATGCCTCCTGCCGGAAGCTTTACGCGGGGGTCGTGCGGTCCATGGCCCTTTATGGGGCGCCGGTATGGGCGCCTACTTTGAGGAAGCGACCTGCCCGTTACCTCAACGCGTCTCAGAGGGTCATGGCCATCCGGCTGGCCCGGGGATACCGCACGGTCTCTGGCGAGGCAGCGAGCCTCCTTGCCGGACTGCCGCCATGGGATCTGGAGGCGAGAGCCCTCGCGCACATTTACGAGTGGCGCGTGGAGGCGCAACGCTGGGGCGAGACACCTCTGCCGCGGCAAATCGCAGCAAGACGGACGGAGCACCGGCAAGATCTCATGGCGATATGGAGACAGCGACTGTCGCAACCCAGCGCTGGGCACGCAACAATCCAGGCGATAAGTCCCCTCTTTGAGGAGTGGCTGGAGCGGCGCCACGGCGTCCTCACCTTCCGCCTGACACAGGTACTCACCGGACACGGTTGTTTCGGGAGATACCTGTTTCGGATTCGGCGGGAGGACGCGCCCGGGTGTCATCACTGCGAGGATCGCCCGGAGGACACGGTGGAGCATACGGTGGAGGTCTGCCCTGCTTGGGCGGAGCACCGCCGGGTCCTCGTCGAGGCGATCGGTGGCGGCAACCTTTCGCGACCGGCCTTGGTTCAATCTTTGGTCCGGATCGAGGAGGCATGGGAAGCGATCACCTCCTTCTGCGAAGCAGTAATGCTAGCAAAGGAGGAGGCCGAACGTGTGAGAGAGAGGGAAACCTCACGTCCCAGTCGCCGCAACTGAAGAAGACGCCCCAGGCGTCGGGAGTCGCAGGACGATTCCCGGCCGCCGTAGGCGCGGGCCTGCGGACGGCGAGCAGTGGGTGGCTCGCCGTCTGATCAGAACTAGGCCCGGGTCGGCGGCGCGCTGCGATTCCAGCGCGCCTCAAAGAGATGTCAGCGTGGAAGACGGGGCCCGCTAGGGCAGGTGCCTGCAGGGGCTGCGGATTCTGTTCGAAAGAGGTGCCGTAGCCTTAGAACGCAAAGGGCACCAGGAGGAACACGGATGGGTTTTAGTCAGTAAGAGTCTGACACTCCCTCTTGCTTCACCCAGAGCGGGAGGAGTCATTTGATGATTTCCCATCCTTAAAAAAAAAAAATAAAAAAAAAAAAATGTAAATGACAAAATTGGATGTTTTTTTCCAAAATTAAGACAATTATAACGATCTTCACAGCTAAATGAACTTTTGGATGTTATTTGAAAGTAATTTGGATACTAATTAAAGAGAAAGACGAATCCGAATTGAATTCAATTTAGAATTATTTTCAATCGAACACAGAGGAAATTCTGAGACTGCTGGTTATGTCGCAGCCAACTGGCTTAATAAGACAAGACCGAATATCGAATATAATCTGCCCTGCTACTTAGCGTTTGTGAGAAAGCCTTCGGTTCGTTCGATACTGGGGATTTGCTGCAGTCTCTCCAACGGTGCCAGATCGATTATCGGTACATCGAGGTGCTGAAATGTTTGTACAAAAACGTCACAGACACAGATCCAGAAACAGAATCAGACCTCGAAGCCTATTCTCCTGCAGTGGGGTATGAGCCAAGGAGACGTCATTTCTCTGAAACTGTTTACGGCCACAATGGACGATCTCTTCAAGGTTTTCGATAGTTTTAACTGGAGAAGGATAGGCATTATCTCTTTTTTTTGTCGTCATGGCTGGGACTACGGAGGACAGTACAATACTCGATGACCTCAGTAGAGCTTCTGAAACAAGAAGCCTTAAAAAGAATATGGACAGACCAAGATCATGGTATATATCCATGTAGCACTCACCCCTATTAAGATCGGAGACACTACACTTGAGGTTGTAGACGAGTACGTCTATCTGGGACAAACGGTCCAGTTAGGTAGGGCTAACTTCGAGAAAGAAGTCAACCGTCGAATCCGACTAGGCTGGGGAGCATTCGGAAAGTTGCGTGGAGATACCACGCAACTTTAGTCTCACATACCAGTGTCCTAAGACGAAACTCTATGACCACTGACCAGTGACTGACCTGAAACCCTGCAGACTGAAATAGGAGCCCGGCACAATATCATCGAGGTTAATTAAAAATTAAATTGATTGTTGTTTGAACTTAGAATTCCTAAAATTAAACATTGAACACATTTTCGTCACCCGGTTCCTCCATTCTATGAACAGCCTAAGCATCTGGCACCCCGTTCATAAAATATCGTTTAAGACGGCTGGATGTCATTAAGGCCGCTGACTAAACAGCGCCACTCAATGAAAAGGCTAGGCAGCCAAATAAACGGCCGACTAAGCAAGTTGGCTGCAATACGTACACAAACTTTACTTGTATACAGACTCGTTTGGTAAATAAATTTAAAGGACTCTGTACGGACTCCGTTTCGAGTTGTAACAAGTTGTGACATACGTCCTTTAAAAGGCCATAGGTTAAGCCTCACTTTATTATATGACACGAATAGTCAAACTCGAACAGGGAAATAATTATGACTTATGACTGTAGAAAATTGTCTATGTAGACAATGTTTTCATACCTATTTTGTATTATCTAACCCTTTCAACCCCTTCTTGTCCCTTAGCTTTCTAAGTCGGGACAAGGTAATTCTTGGCAATTCATTACAAACAGCGGGAGAGTGACCAGTCGAACACTACAGGGGCCATGCGCATGGCTTTTTCCCACAAGGGGAAACCGACCTCCACACCAAATGTTGGATTTAGGAAACACGAAAATTTCGAAGTCACAATAACATGACTAGCAAATCCATACCAGCTTGGGCTTAAAGTAATTTGGATACTTTATTTAAGAAAAAGACGAATTCGAATTGAATTCATTTTAGAATGATGGGATAAGAAAACGAAAAGTTTCAACGCACATAAAACGCGTTTCATATGTAACACTACACGCAAACTGGTTTGGTGAATCTGGATTTCGCTTTCAATTTATTCAAAATATAGTTTTTTTTTTTTACTATTGATAGGCACGCGCTTGACCACCTGGATGGTAAGCGATGATGTGGTCGAAGATGGAGCACGCTTGCCTACAAGTAACCTATTCACTCTTGACTTAAAGACTCCCAGGTTGTAGCTATCGGGAAACACAGACTCCGGCAGGGAATTCCACTCCCTAGCTGTACGCATTATAAATGTGTTCCCAAAACGTTTTGTGCGCGTGGGTGGGATGTCCACCATGTACCGGTGGCGCATCGCCGTTCGAAACGTCAAGTGAAACGTCTACAAGGACATTTTTTTTCGAAGTTCTATCAAGATACGATTTCAGCTTTGTTTCGTATAAATCAATAAATCACCACTCCTTTTGTCTATATATTGTTATTTATGTTGAATTCGCGCACAGTCTTGAGTATATAACAGTTGTTATCGCAATATTGGGCTGTCTTAACGCCATCGAATATTTGTCTCTTCTGTTTGTTGTAACCTCTGGACAAAATAATGAAACTCGCCTACCCGCTTCAACGATTCGCGACACACTGCAGACTAGTGCAGACGCGCTTCGGCATCCGGTCGCTCCCGCAACCCCTCCCTCACCCGCCCGCAGGCAACACAAATTCTATTTTTAGTTTGAGCAAATGACAAAATTGGACGTTTTTTTGTAAAATTATAAGACAACTATTACGATCTTCACAGCAAAATGAACATTTGAATGTTATTTGAAAGTAATTTGGATACTTATTAAAGAGAAAGACGAATCCGAATTGAATTCATTTTAGAATGTTTTTCAACCCAACACATAGGAAATTTTGAGACAGTAAGTGTTGGTTATGTCGCAGCCAACTGGCTTAGTAAGCCATTTACTTGGCTGTCTAGCCTTTATATCGAATAGTTTAATAAACGGTCTAAATGACTAAAACAATATTTAATTAACAGGCTTCGCAGATACTTTGGCCATTCATTCAAGAGTTAACTGTGCGACGAAAAAATATATAACTTCACTTTGGGAATTCTAATTCAATCAACAATCAATTTCAACATTCTAACCTCGACGACGTTCTGTATGGTGTCAGAGTAAAAGAATAGCACCATCCCAAATCTCAAATTGTTTATTGCAATCCATAATGAACACATACAGGTGGAAAAACGAATGAATAAAAACAATTATGGACCCTGTCGGGCACAGCAAAACTTAAAATAAGGGATCACCAGAGAATAGGCAGCAGCATTCTCTGTTGCTAAAAAGCAACATCTACACTGCGATCGCCAACCCACCTGCCAAGCATGGCGATTATGACAAACCCTCAATGACAAGCACAATAAAAAATGACCCCTAGTGCCCGGCAGCTGGTCTACCCTTGACTCCGATAGCGGTCAAGGTCACGACGAAGCAAAGGGTGCTTAGAGTTCCTGGAGTGGATCCGGCTACCCCAACAAACACTGACTAGACTTAACAACAAAGAACACTCCGGACCGACGAGAAAATCACTGAACTTGAGGAATTGTGCAGGTTGCGATGAAGTATTGTGGTTTTGTCCAAAGTCTGAAGAGAGGGGAAAGAGAGGGGGGTCAATCTGCTCTATTTCCGAGAGGGTACTAAAAGACCCAGGGTGGTGTCGGGTTTATCGTTCACAGGTCCCTTGGTTCCAATGTGGTGAACATCGAGAGTGTGTCGATCAGGATGACGTACCTCATACTCGTCAAGATATTCGTTGAAGGTCGCACAGGTTTACGCCCCAACCTCGACACACCCCGACGACGAAACGAAGACCACGAATGAGGATATATGCAGAGCCATGCATGGCCATAATACTTACTTCACCGTGGCCATAATACTTATTTCAACACGAAACTGGGCAAACGAGACGGTAACGAGCTGCAATTTGGATTTGGACGTCGGCACCACCGGGGACACCCACTGGCCAGTTTTATGGGGGGCTTCTATATAATAAACTTCTTCTTCAGAAAGTCTGATCACAGGAAGAGGATCTGGCAGACCCCCGAGACGGTGCAAAAATGAGATCAACTTCATCAAGTCGACAAAGAAGCAGATATTCAATGTTGTCTCTGTTACCAGCGCGGTGAAAACCGGAAGTGATCACCGCATTGTAAGAGGCATATTAAACCTAAATATTAAGCTGGAAAGGTCTGGACTGATGAAGTCTACGCTCCAAATCAAATCTCTTGTCCTTGAAAAGCGACCTCCACCGGTTTAATACTGAAAAGATCAGAGACGCGATAGAGCGGAATGCTTATTCCAAGCGGAGCCCTTGCTCCAAGGTCTTTGTAAGAGAACTGTCTTTTGGGCCAGCTCACGAATCTGAAGACCGACAATGGCAGAACCATTTTCGCCAAAACGGAACTTCTGAGGGATATCGAGATATTCTATGAACAACTATGCACGTCACTGACTAAACTTGCTAGGAATCTAGCTAACGACCCCAGAGCTAGATTGACCCGGCACTATACCGAAGACATCCCGGTCGTCAGCTTGTATGAGATTAGGATGGCTGAAGACGGAATTACGGCCGAACTCCTGAAGGCGGGTGGAAAACCGGTCCTTAAGGCCCTTCAGGAACTGTTCAATTCCGTCATACTCGAGGGGAAAATGCCACAGGCATGGAGGCTGGCAACAAGCTCTGGGCAAAGATTATCCTTAAACCACTGCAGGTATTCGTTTTTACGAATAAAAATATGCAAAAAATCACGTTCGGTCATCGCGTAAGGCATATAATGTACGACTAGTCCATTAGATGTTACACAGGATTTTTTAGGGTTATTAGGATTTGGCCATGAAGGCACACTTTAAAATTCACCCTGTATACAAAAAACCGAAGATATGTAACAGCTGTGTGTGACTGTTCGTATTATATTATACAACTAGTTGACCCGCGCAACTTCGTCTGCTCCGCTCCTATTGGTCTTAGCGTGATGATATATAGCCTATAGCCTTCCTCGTTAAATGGGCTATCTAACACTGAAATAATTTTTCAAATCGAACCAGAAGTTCCTGAGATTAGCGCGTTTTAGCAAACAAACAAACTCTTCAGCTTTATATATTAGTATAGAGTATAGATAAAATTAAGCTTTAATTATGGCCTTTTAAATGCCATATGCCATAATTTGTTACATTTCTGGGTCCAAATCGCTCATACTCTTTTGACATTTCGAAGACCTCACGCTACACTAGCGCCTATAGTGGCCAATTTTCTTGGACTTGGAGATTCAATTAAACATTAACACAGATTATCTTCCCATGAGCAGATTTACTTGAAGATTCCAGAGCTATTGAGAGAGTTTCGTGAAAATTATGAATTGTGAGGGAAAAGATCAGCAACTCAAAGCACATGTAAAGATCCCTAACTTCAGCACTGTACGTCGTGCACTGTCTCTAGAATTTAACACATTTTATCGCAAAATTAAACTAAAAACGCCTACCCGCTTCAACAATTCACGAGGCACTGCAAAGGCAGGTACTGCGGTACCCAGTCCGTACCGCAACTTCTCCCTCACACGCCCGCGAGCGACGCAAATCAATAAACATCGCAATGAGATACTGCATTACTAATAGCGCCATCTACTGGTTCTTCTAACGACTAGTGTTAAGACTCAGTGCTTGCCAACTCAACTAGATGGCACCACCAATGAAAAGTATTTCAATGTGGCATTACTAGTAACGCCAACTACTGGACCAACTAAAAGCCTAGATAACCAATTTCCGGCTTAGGCTCCGTCGCTTGTTGCAAGTTTTTCAAAAATAACGATCTTCATAGGAAAATCAACATTTTTGTGTGATTTGAAGATATTTTGGATACTTTACTTAACAGAAAAACGAATTGAATTTTCAAGACAACACAGAGGAAAAATTAAAATTCCATTCTGAGACACCAAGTGATGGATATGTCGCAGCCGAACGGCGCCACCGTTTAATCAGTGGCCAAAGTGACATCCCGGCATCACGACACGAATTGGTTAAAATCGAATGCCATTCATGTTAGGTTTCTTTAAAAACCCTGCAGACCGAAATACGAGACCCGCACAGCGTCGCCGAGGTAACAATGTTGAAATTGATCGCTGTTTGAATTTAGAATAGGGTAATTCTACGAGTATTTAAAAAATATTAGACACATTATTGCGATTTCAAATTGTAAAAAAATGATAAAGATAAAGCGCATCAAAGTTGAAGAGAGGGGTCTGATGACGTCACAACGACTGGTAATAATTGTACTACCGTAGTGTCGTCACGCGAGTTTCCAACGCACTGTAGCGTCTTAATTTTTATTTACGGAAAAAAAAGAAAACATAAACAGCGTACTTAGTGGTTTTTAGTGCAAGCGGGCGCAAGTTCTTTATCAACAAACACTTACCGGGATTGCTTGAGTGCTGGAACACCATCATGATGATGGCGGCGACCGACTGCGACGCCTGGCTCTCCTCCTCCATGCCAGCGTACTTGCGAGCTAAAGAAATCGCTACGTTAATCATTTCGCTTCCAAACAAAATAAAATGTTAATCATGGGACTGAGGAAGCCGGTACAATTGTAGAGCTACAAGGTTTTTTTTTATGAAAACGATGCAATACGTTTTTTGTCTTAAACTAAAAAAAAAAATATACTAGCTCCACTGCTGTTACAGGTATCTTGAAATGAATAAAAAAAAACAACTGTCTACAGACAGATGGGCGGACGGACGGACAGCGGAGTACCTACAGTCAGAGCCCCTTTGAAGAATATATCCTTACCGTAACGTTAAACTTTGTTGGCCACAAATATTGTGTAATCACAAATTTTACCATTTAAAATTGTATTGTTTTTTACACATCCACCACAAAGCGCAAAGTTGCCGTCACTACATGACGCTGATAAAATAGTAAAAAAAAAAAAGATTTTTATTAACAATTAAGTTAAAAAACAATTTTTTTCATTGTTTTTTTTTTCATTTTATTTACAATTTAACAACCCTCGGTTCCTCTCAACCAGCTGCCACCATCCACTCTGCGACGATCTTTACTCCATCTACCCTAAAGATGAATCAATCATATCAACAGTAAATACTCACTGATGGTAAACGGCAGGATGTAATACGAGAGCAGATGCAAGATCTCCTGATGAAGAGCAACCGGAAACATGGCGACGCAGTAGGCCACCAGGAATGGAAGGTTGTCGATCATGTCGTACTCCAAGAAAGGCAGCAGGCAGCCGAGGCACTGCAGGATGGCCTGACCGAATGCTGTTGAAGTATTCCAGTGTTAAAAATCTTTGTTCAAAATGTAAAATATTAAAAGAGGTATGGTGTTTAGAATGATCAAAATAAAAACTGTCTTTCAATTTTCGAAGAGATAAAATATTTTTCAATGTTCAAATCTTCAAAATAATTGATTAATTTTTCAAGTGTTCAAAGCTTGTTTTTGTCATCTAATTTTTTAAGTGTAACGTTGCTATTCAATAATCAGCGGCGTTGTTATCGCACTTAACCTTCCATGACTACCACAAAGGCACGTACGAGAATACTCACAAAGTAATACTCATAATATATTAATTACCATAATAGCACTCAATAAAGCTGATATTCACAAAAGATGACCGAATCAGACTTCAACTAGAAACCTTAAAATATGACATCACTAAATGCTACAAAACAAAGCAAAAAATTGTAGGTACTTACGTAGCGTCCCATACTGCAGATGCGGCGTGGAGTCAACGAGCCCAGAGAGCGCATTGAACAGGCTCTTATAATCCAGGTTAGGGTACAAACCCATCCTCTCACTGTCATTATCAGCGTCCCGAAGCATCTCAAGTGGGGAACGAGGGACATCTTTGAGAACGCCTGCAGAAATTGTGGAGCAATCAGTGACAGTTTGACAGTTTATAATGAAATTTTAGAGGCGTCAAAGTTTCTTAAAATCTGTGTAGTAAGTTCTAAAGAAGAGCTTTTTCTTAAATGAATCTATCTCTTGATCCCGCACATAAGAGTAGCTCTATAAGACTAGCATAGAATGCGTTATAAACCGCTCCATGAAATCAGTTTCTCTTAAGCTGCGTTTACTGTACCGTGTCGTGACGCTTCCTGGCGTAGTTGATTGTCTATAAAATCGCTGTGACATGACGTATAGATAAGTTTGATTGGTGTATCCGGCGCCACGACGCCCGGCAGTAATTTAAACCTAGTTTTATGTGTTTAATAGCTGTGCCAGCAGTGGCTTGTTGGCTGGATTAGACTATCCTACCTACTAAAACTACCATATCTATGAAGTAAAAAAAACATCAATACGAAAGAGGATCTCCAGTTGTAGACCACTTCAGGCCTAACGTATACTGGTAAAAGAAAAGCATCTCAAAAAACTACTAACATCCTAGAAAAACGACTTAAAAAAACTCAGGATACTTACTAAGAAGAGTCTGAGAGAAGTACTTGACAGTGTTGGCAATGTCAGTGCCGAGAGGCAAGGGCTGAATGTTGTGTTGCAGCCGCAGCTGGGCGTCGTACAGGCTGCGGATCTTTGCTGTAACTGTATATGACGACGCTATAGAGTTATCGAGTTAGTATGATGGCCTTTTGTTCTTTGAGTCAAAGAAGGAATGATTCGTTAACTTAAAATTAAGCTTAGAGTTGAGAGTTAATTTGTCTGTTTGATTGTTAAAACTATTCCATTACTGTTTAAAATCTGAAGAGGCTAAGGGTCAATTACAGCGGAGAGGAGAAACAGAGAAACCAATGGAATTGCATAAAATTCTCGTACCTAAAAAGCGTTTCAATTCAAGACGTATCATTTCGACAAAAATCAATTTCAAATACTTGACAAATGTAGAAGTGTAGACGGCTTGCGTCTGCGAACGTTCTTTAAAAATACGAAAACTGTTCCTCAGTTCGTTACCCACTACGATATTTAGAGAAGAAATCTACGACATAAAAAAGGTGCATGCCGTGCATGTGTCCCACATTGAATTCCGGCAACTGTTAAGGAGTATATATTTATTGACGAACTAGCTGACACGTGCTCACTTCGTTGAACGGTATGTTTTGGGTATGATACTCACAAATAACGTGGCTTTCTATTGGTAAAAGAATTTTCTAAATCAGTTCAGTGGATCCAGAGATTACCCCCTATCTACAACCTCACAAACTTTACCTCTTTATACTATTAGTATAGAAGTCTAGATAAGTATTCACTCCTTTCACACGTAAGTGCCTATTACATTATTCTTTTATTTCAGCTTAAGTTCAACACTAATCCCTTATCTGCCTCCAAGTCCAGCTGTAGGTACCTCGAATATTTTCCTATCCTTCGTTCAACTCGCGCAGTAAGTGGCAAACCTTCTCTCTCCTTCGACGCCGTAATTTGTAAAATTAATAATAGCTCCGCAGCGTCTCCTTTCGACCGTTAACTATCTAGTATAGGTAATAAAATCTATACTATCAAATACACACAAAACTCAACACACACGAACCGAACACTCGCTGCTCAGTACCAGATTCATGTAATACTCGTACAATCCCTCTTAATTAGTTCAACTCTCCAGAATTGTAAAAAGTCAATCACGACATAAAAGCTCTCATTGTGAAGGTCTTAATTAGGAAGCTTTCATTTTAATAAACAAAATTACAAGCCCGTAGGTACATTTGAAAAGGCAGCCATACGAGGGATGGTGTTTCATCAAACTAGAGGGAGGATTTATTAATAATGAACTCCCCTTCAAAGCTTTATTGAAACGCAACCCTCAAAGGCCCGAGTGCATCAGATTACATTTCAGTACCAAATAATTGGACGGGCTACATAAGGGTAGATTACCTCCGTCACCGACAAACAGACCCATGCCAAAGGGTGTAGTTTTATTTTTTTATAAATGGCAACCCTCAAAGCCAAATTAAGTCTGGTACATAACTGCCACCCTCGAGCCGTTCACTCTATGTACCTATTGCATTTAAGTGAAGCGTACGTACGCGCCCCCTCCGGATATTAATACTGTTATTTGATAAAAAGCTTTAATAAACGACGTACTGGCATTCGCTTTTTAAAAACAAGTGTTACTTGGGCAAGTCTTTGTTCCGAGATTTAATTACATAGGTATTTAATAATAGTTTACAGTAAAGCCGCCATTTTTTTTCGTAGCACTGCAAGCGCGAAATCACCGCAGCGTAGCACCTTGGCTAACAGGCTTTTTTACTAAGGTATTTTAAAACTGAACCTAAAACCTAATATAATCTACTGACACTTAAGTTTTCACGAGGTTTGCATCAGATAAAGGATTTTGACATGACATGACGATGTCAAGCAAGACAAGTCTCAATCTTGAATTTCACCAACGATCGCGATCAGTATCGGTCGCGATCATAAATCACGTTTAGGAGCTGTCAGTGTCGTTGTTTTTTGTGGAATATTGACACTGACAGGTCTTGAACGCAGTTCAGATGTAGGTACTGATCGCGATCAGTTTGAATTGGTAAAAATGGCCCTTAGAAAATCAACAGACAGATAGGTACGTTATTGGGTTCGAACGATAATTGATATTAACAAGTTAACATACCCAGCCATCCAACTCCCATCCTTTAAAAAAGGCGCACCACGAAAAATACTGGTATTCAGCTGAATCCGGTCTGCTGGAAGCCGACCCCAACATAGTTAGAAATAGGCTAGGTAGATGAAATGATGAAGAAGTCAACAAAATATGTAAGGTAACTCTACAAAATAGAATAAAATATTGCTTTGTAAACGTTATTTTTGCGTTCTTATTAAACGATATTTTTCCTTCAATTTTGCCCATCGTATAAACCTTCCGATCTAATTAGGAAATTGAAACGTCTCAAGTTGGCGGCGGGCGACGCAAATTCCTAATACCGACAACATTTTCCAGGTACCTAATTCTACATACAGTTATATCACATCAAAGGAATTTTCCTTACGTCCCATACCTCCCTAAACGAACTAGTTGTTATTGAAATAACACAGTGAAAGTTAAAACGCCATTTTAAACGTACAGAACGGAAACTGGCGCGGGAGTGCGGTCGAGACGTTCAGATAACGTTAGTGTTGGGGGATCTAAACAAAAGATAAACAATATTAATTTCAAAAGCCTCACAGATGTTCTTTATTGTAAAACATAAATGGACTGATATCATTTCATTAACTTATAAGTAAGTACAAGCTATAAAGCAACCGCGACAAGCGGCAGCCACCCTTCATCTCCATCATCTAAGGTATATCGATGCATGAGCACCTGTCTACCTCCCTTTCTACACCGCAGTCTAAATCCTACTCTGCAATCGACCAAGGTACCTACAAGTTGAGTGATCATAAATGTTGTCTGTTTGTTATGGTTAAGAGCGTTTACGCGGTACCTACAGCATTTCATACAAAAATTAATGAACCGATTTTAATTAAACTTCCTACGCATGGAGAATACATGATACATAGGAACCTAGGACTAGTGATATCATACATAACCTAAGTCTAAAAAGTTAGTAGAGAAGATTTTCGAAATATCTTATTTCTCTTTTTATTATGGAAAATTTAAAATCGATCGAATTAAGCTGTACCACTTTTTTTCGTAAAAAAATCTATACTAACTTTTTAGACCTATGTAGGTATACTGCTTATGCGCTTGCACAGGAAGTTTAATTAAAATTGGTTCATTCATTTTGAAAAATAAGGACTTTAAGTTTGTATAAAATGCCGTACGGCGTAAACGCTCCTAACAATAAAGATCTATCTACTTATCATGAGTTCATGACTTAAGGCACCAGACAAAAACTTAGTTCGTAAACTTAATCTGTCTTTGGAACCCTAGTTCGAAAAAAATATCTCTCATTAATATTTTAAAGAGGTAAAGTTTGTGAGTTTGTGAGGTTGTAGGGGGTAACCGATTTTGAAAATTCTTTTACTAATATAAAGCCACGTTATTGTGAGTGTCATAGGCTATAGCCGGTTCCTTGGACGGTCAGTAGGAAGTGGGCACGGGTCAGCTACTTAATAATTTAAGTCTTGGATGTTTTAAGCTCAGTCTTATTGAATGAAATTCCTCGCTCGTAAACGTTATTTTTAAGGTGGAAGCGCCAGGTAGCCCCCGAAATTCAAATATTTTTCATGAAATGAAAAATATTTGATATAACCATTAAATAGGGCTTAATGAACTTAGAGGGCTATATTGATGATTAAATTGGTTATAATTGTTTAGATAAATATGCGTTACGGCCGCGAATCGTATTTTGTTCAACATACAGCTTCATACTGACCGGCTACCTTTTAACGAGTCTAATCTTATTTGGAAATTGGAAACACGCTATCTTTGGCAGTTTCTATACGGCGGCTTTTCCGTTTCCTAGTAACTCATATATGTAGTTCGTTTTTTTAATACCCAGACATACCCTTTTTTAAAAGCTTTTATTTAATTTTCAATGTATGTAGGTATGTTTGTTCGGATGGAATCTTGCTACTCAATTTGAAGCAGATATCTTCAACCGATTGAGCTGAAATATTGTGTACACGTTAAGTTTGTACGACAAACCAGAATAAGCTGTGTGACGTCATTCTAAATCCAATATGGCGGACCATCCAAAATGGCGGAATAGTTATTTTTAATGCATTTCTACTACAGGGGTATCAAATGAAAGGGCTTGTTGAGAGTAACTTGAAAAATAATGTGACGTCATTCTAAATGCAATATGGCGGAACATCCAAGATGGCGGAATAGTTATTTTTTATGCACTTCTACAATATGGGTAGATACCAAATGAAAGGGCTTGTTGAGAGTAACTTGAAAAATAATGTGACTTCATTCTAAATGCAATATGGCGGAACATCCAAGATGGCGGAATAGTTATTTTTTATGCACTTCTACAATATGGGTAGATACCAAATGAAAGGGCTTGTTGAAAGTAACTCGAAATAACTAACAAGTAAAAAATGAATTAAAAGGAAAAAAAACTTTTAATATTTTATTTATTTAAAAGCACTAAAAAGAAGCAAATAAAATTTTCCTTTGAAATTGATCATAAAAGCTTGTCACAAGGTTTGCGTAAGTATCTATAAGTATTTAATTAATCATTATAAGTATTTTTTGCTTTTAATTTTTCAATTTGAAGTTTGACATTTGCACCTGTCAAATTAGTATCTGGGATTAAAAAACGAACTTTAATACTTTCGAAGTACTTACATCAAGAACCAGAGGGCTCTAGTTAGACACATTGAAATTCTGTCAACGACAACGATTGTCAAAATGTCAAAATGAATATGATTGACCACGTATCATGTCGACAGCGCAAGTTTGACTTTTCGATAATCGTTACACTGATAAAATGTTACCAAGTCTAGAGCCTCAGGGCGTCCTACAGGTACTTTCTAATGAAACAGTTCGTCAATTCAGAAATTAATTTTGAATTTATGGAAACGTCAAATTGAAAGCCGACGAAGTCTTTACAAGATGCTATTTTTAGCGGGCACGTTTTATAAGAACAAAAAAACGAACGAAGGTATGAACGAAGACCGCCCACTCAAACATTGTGGCACCCTCAAAGTCGCCATTTTGAAAGGGCAACGATGCGTATACAAGTACCTACCCTGCTACCCATACCCGCGCTTACTTACTGTGCACGAAATGCACGGTCACATTCCGAGCCTTTTGTTTAAAATAATCTTACTGTTTAGACATTAAAAATAAGTTTAACAGTTGAGAACCTATATTCCATTTAATAATTTTTCCATTTAATTGGGGTGTATGGGGTCCGTTGGGGTGTATGGGGTCCGTTGGGGTGTATGGGGTCCGTTACCTTCTTAAAGACCAAAGCCAACCTCACCTGCTGGCGGTGCACCCTGCTGTCCAACGGACGAGGCTCTGGTGAACCTGGTTTCCCTCTCGTAGGGTTATGGGGGTCAGACGGCTGGTCGCCCCACGTAAAACCAACTTCAGTCAAATATTAATATGGACAAGGACAAGTCGAGAAAGGGTTTTCGGGCTAGGGCGTCGCCGCATAACGACGCACAGGCACATTGCCCTAAACCTGCGATAAGTGGGCTAGGGCTACCGTGTCAAGTACGGGCACGGCTAAAGAGGATAGTACCCAAGAAGAAGTTCCGCTTTGCCACCTGGAACATTGGCTCCCTAACCGGACGTTGCCGAGAACTCGCGGACGTACTTGCGAAGCGTCGGGTCCAGTGCGCCTTCCTTCAGGAGACGCGCTAGAAGGGAAATAAGTCACGTGACATCGGGCAGGGGTACCGGCTAGTGTACACCGGATCACCAACGGGCAGGGGCGGAGTGGCCGTGGTGCTGTCTAAGGACCTTCAGGATGGACTCCTTGAAGTAGACCGATGCAGCGACCGGTTGATGCGAGTTAGGGTGCTGATCGAAGGGTCGGTAACGAACCTAATCAGCGCCTATGCTCCTCAAACTAGTTGCTGTGAGTCTGAAAAGGAGGCCTTCTGGGATGAGTTCGAGGACGTATTACGCGCTATTCCGAATCCCGAAGGTGTTTTGGTTGGGGTCTCAACGGTTACGTAGGTCAGTTTGCTGGAGAGTACGGACGTGTTCACTGTGGTTTTGGTTATGGCCAGCTAAATGCAGAGGGAGTCAGTATACTCAGCACCTGCGCTGTGTCTGACCTAGCCATCGCAAACACGTTCTTTCAGAAGAAGCCCCAGCATCTTATTACGTACCGTAGTGGTGCCTACTCAACTCAAATAGATTACCTGCTGGTGCGACGGTGCCACATTGGCAAGGTTACCAACTGCAAAGTCATCCCAGGCGAAAGCCTAACGGCTCAACACCGCCTCCTTGTCCTGGACTTTGCGGTTGTACCGAAGAAGAAAGTGATTGAGAAACGCAAACCCCGCACTAAGTGGTGCTTACTTGATGGTCCTAGGCAGTCGGACTTCATCGTGGAGGTCGAGCATCTCGAGATCAGTGCTCCGCATGAGTCCGCTCAAGAGATCTGGAGTAGGATCCATTCAGCAATCACCGATGCGGGTAAGCGCGTCCTTCGCACTTCTCGTGGTGGCCGCACCATAGAAAAGGAGACGTGGTGGTGGGATGACGGGGTGCAGGAGGCGACTCGGAAGAAGAAGGTTTTATTTAAACAGTGTCACTGTTTAAATAAAACCTTCTTCTTCCGAGAATCTTCCGAGGGTCCAACTCTCTGGATGACAGGGAGGCATATGGAGCGGCTAAGCGCGCTTGCAAAAGCTGTAGCCAGAGCCCGCAGCAAAAGTCTGGCGCCCTTATACGACAAGCTGGAAACTGCGGAGGGGCAAAAGCTTATTTTTAAGCTGGCGCATGCCCAGGAGAAAGCTGCACGGGACATTAGCAAATGTCTCTGTGTAAGGGACGCCCAGGGTAAGCTGCTCTACGATGCCCCCTCTGTTAAGGAGAGATGATGTACATACGCGGAGCTGTCTAACAAACAGCATCCCCATAACCTTTCTCCCGAACCGCCTCCTAACATTGGAGTTATTTCCCCTATTTCCCCCGACGAAACCCACATTGCTCTTCGCGACATGAAGAACCGGAAAGCGGTCGGGCCTGACAATGTGCCAATTGAAGTGTGGAAGGCGATGGGCCCACATGGTGTGGACCTTCTGACGGATCTTATTAACCGTATCCTGATCACCAAGGAAATGCCGAACCAGTGGCGATTTAGCCTGATTATCCCTGTTTACAAAGGCAAAGGTAGCGTACAGGATTGTAGTAGCTACCGCGGTATCAAGATCATGTGCCACACCATGAAGCTCTTCGAGCGCATCATTGACACGGCTCCGTAGCGAGTGCACTGTCTCTGAGTGTCAATATGGCTTCCGGGTGGGTAACAAGACCATGGACGCAGTGTTCGCCTTACGGAATCTGGCTGAGGCTTACAGAGAGAGAAGGAGAGCTTTGCATATGGCCTTTTTAGACCTGCAGAAGGCCTTCGACTGTATACCTCGGCAGTCCATCTGGTGGGCACTGCGCTTCAAGGGCATTCCTGAGGCCTATATTGACATTATCAGAGACATGTACCGCGATTCCGTGTTCTCTGTCCAGACCGCTGTTGGCGAATCGAATGGCTTCCCAATATCTGTTGGCGTTCACCAAGGCTCGGCTATTAGCTCGTTCTTATTTAACGTAGTGCTCGATGTAGTTACGGCAAACATCCAAGATCAGCCTCCATGGCTAATGATGTATGCCGATGACATTGCCCTCGTTAATCAGAACAAAGCCCATCTTGAGCGCAAAGTCAACATTTGGAAGGACACGCTTGAAAACGGTGGTCTGAGATTAAATGTGGCGAAGACTGAGTACATGTCCTGTGGCAGCGCGGATTCAAACACCATCCGAATAGGTTCGGACTTGATCAGAAAGTCCGATACGTTCAGGTACCTTGGATCCGTGCTGCACGAGTCTGGCAAAGTGGACGACGATGTCCAAGCACGTATAGGCGCGGCTCGGGCGAAGTGGCGCGAGGTAACGGGCGTTGTATGCGACCACAAAATGCCCCCGAAGCTCAAGGGGCAGATATATAAATGCATCATACGGCCTGTCCTACTGTACGGGGGCGAGTGTTGGCCAGCACTAAGCAGACACAGGAACTTCGCGTCACGGAGATGAAGATGCTGAGGTGGATGACGCGATCCGATCGCATACGCAACTCTTTCATCCGAGGTAGTCTTGGTGTCCGTGACGTGGGGGAAAAACTGTCTGCGATGGTATGGCCACATCATGCGCCGCCCTATGGAATACGTTGGTCGGAGATGCATGAATATGGCTGTTTTTGGCCCGTGGTCGCCCTCCTAAGCGCTGGCTGGACGTCGTCAAGTCCGACATGAGAGCCAATGGCCTGACTGAGAAGGATGTTCAAGATCGGGCAAAGTGGAGGAAGCTAAGTAGGAAGGCGGACCCTGGCAATAGCCGGGATTAACGCCAGGGGGAAGAAGAAGTCTAGGCTAATTGGAAAAAAATAGGTACTCATCATACTATAAGACTTCGATTACGTATATTTTATGATTTCGCGCCTACCAGAACCAAAAGAACACATACGTCTTTTACGTCATGTCATTTCAAGACAGAGAGTTGAAACATGAGACGTTCCTAATGCCTTATCTGTTTCGACTTGAACCATAGTACAAAGGGGTATCACACGCACAAGCTTCACCACACAGTTGCCTGTATTACCAACTACATGCACGGTGTTCCGTGCAGAAACCGGCCTGCGCACCCAATAAAAAGATATAATGTAAAAAGACCACTTAATCAACTATCTCAACTGTGTTATTCAATAATTTACTTTAGCAGTAAAAAGCAAGTCTATACCTATTTGGAAAGAGATACCTGTCAAGTCAGTCTTCGACGACTTCTTAAAGTTTCGCGCCTAATAAGACAAGGACGCATGCGCCAATAACGTCAAGTGTCACTTCAAAACAAAGAGTTGAGACGTTCCAATACCTAATATGTTTCGACTTGGAAGAACCATAGTGTAAAAAGATATCCATCCATATACCATATAATCATTAACTACTTCAGTAATTAAGTCAAGTTTACACCTGTTTAGAAAAGATACTTGTCATGTCAGTCTTAAGATTTTGCGCCTAATAAGAGAAGAAGGGCGCATGCGTCAGTTACGTCAATTCAAGACAAAGAGCTACATTCAAAAACATCCTAATCAGTTTTTACTTTGAATAATCAAAGCGTATAGTTAGACCAATTAACCAACTATCTGAACTAATGGCAAGTCTACATAACAGCAAAGCCCCGCTTCGCGCTTCGGCGTAATTTAATCCGATGCGGCAGACACGTCAGGGGCGGGGCGAAGCCTCCCGAAAGAGCCCGAAGGGCGCAGCCCACGCGCCACGATGGCACAATCCGCGGGACGCATGCGCGGGCTTGGCTATCGATCGGCGTTGCCTTCTAGGGGAGGGCGCGCTCGGGGAGATGAAGGGTGCGGGGGAAATCCGCTTTGTTCTACCTTCTACTTTTGAAATAAAAATAGATTTTTGTATCGATTTTCCGTTACGGATTTAGTTTTAATATTTTTTGTCTGAAGGCGATTAGTTTTCTGAATATTGAAACGAATATTTTGGCATACACATAGAAGTCTATTGCAAAATGAGTATTTTTTTTTTTTTTGATTTCTAATTTGAAAATATTAGCATTTTAGATAAACAGTAACGGGATATTTTTAGCTATTACAACAAAACGGAGCTTGTAAATATCATTTTAAGAGGCAATTTTCTAAACCTGGTCTTGCCATCATTGGCAAGAAATACATAGACACACTGGTAAAATAAAAAAAGCAGCATTCATCATATTTTTTTTTTTTTATATTTATTGACTACTCAAAGATACATCATGCAAGTAACAATACAATCTACCATCAAGTACAATGACTACATTTTTAGACTTACTTAATTTACTAAAACAGACATATATCTATTTCTTACACTTTTGACATCAAATCTACAACAACAACAAACACATTTTGTTAATACAGTATGTAACAGAAACCAAGCAAGAGCTCAAACAAAGGTTTTTTCTCTATTTCCCTCCAACACATTTGAAAAGCAATCTTATACCATAATGATAAGGTTCAATATTCCTTAATTTGACTAGCTGGTTGACTTTATCATATTTTAGGGAAAATTCTCAGTAATAAGAAGTAACTATTTATAGGTCTTGCTGATATTGTATTACACAAAGTATTATAGATATATTTGAAGCTAAAAAAATATTTCAGAGGGCCGGCAGATTAATGTAGACAGTTTAGTTTAGTAAGCTTTTTGTAATATATATAGATAGATAGAAACATTTTTTGAACAAAGAAAAATGAAAAGACATGATCCACAAGTTTTTTTTTTTCATTTTATTTTACAAAGACATTAACTTTAATTTTGTAGCAATTTTAATTTTCTTAAAAAAATAACAATGTGCAAGGTGATTGACAAAGGATAGGTTTTTAATACAAGATCACTTTAACTTTACTCAAAATATCTTAAAAAAAAAATTGAAAATTTTATTTTATTTTGGAAAATTTTAACCGACATATACATAAAAGACACATAGAGGCAGGACATTTACATACATATACATACACAGAAGGCTAAGAACAGGTATAGAGTATACATATAGATATAAAGGAGATATGACAGACAAAGCCACCCCGGAAACCCCACACCAGGATAAGCAGTGGAATGGTACGGACAAATATATACTGGTTTAGGCAACATTTTAGAAAGGTGAGCCACACAAACAGGAAGCCTGATTCTGTTAAGTTACTTAATTAGTCAAAATGCATTAAAATAATCATATAAATAAAGACACTTAAGCAGAATAAGTTAATATTAGTACCTAGTGTCCGTCCCTGGCACAACTGCAATGCAGCAAACCGCTCCCCATTGTTCAAGATGGTGCACCAAAAATTAAAAGTTGACACGACTTGCTAGCTAGGGGCCTGCACGGATTGTGAGCCCCGGCCAAAGGTGCCGCATGGATGCCGCAGTGTGGCGGGGAGCCCCTCTCACCTGCGCGCATGCGTACTGGGGCGGACAGTGTTGCCAACCGTTGAACCAACTTAGCCATTTTACCTCTATAGCTGACCTAGCTCTTTTTAGGCACTGTCAGCTACAATTTTTTAGCTATTTTACACAGACCTACTTTTTATTTATTTTAGTGAGGGTATTCCGAAATAAAATTTTGAACGAATAAACAGAGGAATCGAATGAGTCTGGATTACTCTAAAATATATTGTCTGAATTTAAGACTGAGAAAAAGGCGATTTTCGTTTAAGAGCACTTTTACTTCTTCTCAATAAAAAAAAGCTTACAAAACAGTCACTGTTTATAATAGGATGGTCTAGCGCAACGATCAACACTACCTTCAGAAAATTAAGTATTAAGTTAGCATTTTGTACACGTACCAGTCAATCTGCCGGGCAAGGAGCTCGTGGCTAACTAACAACAGTCACGGATATATCTTCGAGTTTAAGCTACGCTTGCTGAGGTCGGTCTGTGGATGGGTGACCATCTGTTTCCACCGAGCCTCTGCTGCAGCTAAAGTGGCCCCGGTTGTCTTTACACCCCATGGCAAGACTGATCTCAGATTTTCCGGCTTCCGAATGCTTATCTTAGATATGACAGCCGGGATCTACGGCTTGTCTTATCTACTTTCCGAGGCACGGAAGTGTCTCGTTAAATAATACCTAGATGAAGTTGATGACACACCTACGGACCTACCTCGGGAAGCGTAACTTAACCTTAAAGGTCTACCTCCACTATTTTGTACTTATAGCAACAGTATAAGAATATTAAATCAAAAAAATCAATCTATCAAAAAAATCAAACTAAATTTTATTCAGGTATATCTAACCTATGAACAAAAGTGATATTAACCTTCAAGCGGTCGCGCGGCGTCGAATCGACCGCGCTCGATAAGTTTTCGCTGATTACATCGCGATTTCTCGCCACAAGTGTTTCTCTTTACCAGTAGCTTTTCATTAATTCACTATGCACGAAAATGAATGCATTCCACTCTTCTCCGAGCCTTTGTAGTTGAATAGAATGCATTTGTTTAGGTCGCGGCGCAGGCGTCGAAACGACTACACGCGCCTGGCTCTTTCTTTTACCTTGACGAGAAGACTTATTTCGAAGTTAAATACCTCAGTTATTAAAATAAACACTTTAATAGTAATGATTCGATTGCATAGTAATAATAAAAACAAAAACAACTAAATAAAAATGAGAACACAAATCATTCTCCCAAGAGAATAAAACTTTGGTTTGGTGGGTCTGGCGTGCATAGCTGGTTTGTAATCGAACGATAGTGGGTTGTTTTAATTTTAATTCCAAAAAATTGTTGCCTAGGTAAAAATTGATAATGTCTGAATATAGAATATAAATAATTATTAGTTTACCAGTATTCTAAATTCCTGAAATCTCACATAGGTCTTTTAGGTTACGCGCGACCGCTGTCGCTACAAATACCCACGCGCCCGCTTGAAGGTTAAAACCGAATATTTTCTTATTTCAAGAGTGTTTTTTATTCCGCTACAACAAAAAGATCTGAAAATCTAGCTTTTTGCAAATCTCTCACTACAATGTTAATAGTACAGTTGGCAACACTGCTGGCAGTATCGATTAGGGCGCGGCCTCGGCCGACACTGCCGCGTGGCTGTTTACGTAACCATCCGCCATTTTGTCCTCGCCCACCATTTTCTAAGAACTCCCGGGGATCGATTTGTGAAGTACACAGTTGCCCAGTTTACGTAACGCTAGGAAACATCTGAATTAAGGCTGAAATTTTACTGCACTGTTTGATTTTTAACTCCTAGCGCTGAGGCTAGAGTTGAAAGACCAACAGTGCGCCTTTTATCTGGGGGCACGGTATTGTCCTGCCAAGACGTTAATGTTGTTTTACTTTTATTTATGACGTTAGGTTAGTTACCCTGGAGTGGCGACCGCGTACCGGAAGACGCAACGTTGAAAGGCCTCCCACAAGGTGGCCCGATTACCTGGTGAAGGTCGCGGGTAGCCGATGGATGCGAGACGCGCAGGACTGGTCGTTATGGCGACGCTTGGGGGAAGCCTATGTCCAGCAGTGGACGTCTTTCGGCTGATATGACGATGATGATGAGGTTAGTTACCCGAACCGAGTCTCAACCTACATCCCACCCATGCGCACAAAACGTTTTGGGAACACATTCATAATGCGTACAGCTAAGGAGTGAAATTCCCTGCCGGAGTCTGTGTTTCCCGATAGCTACAACCTGGGAGTCTTTAAGTCAAGAGTGAATAGGTTACTTCTTGGCAAGCGTGCTCCATCTTCGACCACATCATCGCTTACCATCAGGTGAGATGGTGGTCAAGCGCGTGCCTATAAATAGTAAAAAAAAAACGCCAGCCTCAAATGTGGCCGGAGGCTTCGTCAGCCGGGCTGAAGCATGTCGGTGATGGTCGCGAATTATTTTTAAATGCATCGGGGGTGCAGAAGAGCGGTGGCTGATGGTACGGCAGAGGAGTCCTCTGAGAGGACGTCGACAAGGAATAAGGATGTCGTGTAGTAATTGCTTGTAGTAATACAGTGCAACGATTAGGTACGTAATCCAAGAGAGACGGGGTTGTTGTTGATGTCGTTAATGGTTGTTGTTGTTGTTGTAAACTGTTGACTCTCTGTAGGTACGTGTTGGTAGGAACTTATTGTAAGTACAGAGAGTAATTTAAATTGTGCAGCGCTGTGAAAATTCTACCATGGTAGGCGCCAATTAAATTTGCAATAACGGTCACTGGCCCACCTTAATACGGCGCCTACCATAAACTAGACCATTATTATAAAAGTGAGTTTGCTTATTACGGTTGCACGATACGGTTACGGTTTCGAGTTTGATCACCTGGCAACGGTTAGCAAGGATACTACTTTAACGCGAGTAAATCCGCGGGCAAAAATTAGTCACAAATGTTTTTCTAGAACATGCAAGTCGAAAAATTGGCTTTAGAAGGTGTACGAATAAGGTTTAAGTGAAGAAACGGACAACGACGATGATTGTAAGTAGTTTCAAGCTTCTAATTAAGTTTTCTTGTTAGTACCTACGTTTGCTAGTATGGATAGGACAAACCTTAGGCGCCCATTACACGCCAGCGTCACACACTTCCAAAAGTCATGACTGACGGTGAATGATGGAATTCAATCGACATTAGACGCCCATTCTTTAATTCGCAACGATAGGGGTTGATAAACGGGATTCGAAAAAGGACTGAACGTGAGCTATTACCCATTCCATAAACATATAAAAACAGACCCATTCACTTAAAAGTCGTGACTAATGAAATATCCAGATTTTCGTCAATCAATTTTATGTAAGCATAAGTCACTGCATTACACGATAGGCTGTCCGTCAGTCACAGCGTTGACTGTGGTTAAACAGACAGCAATAACTACCGTGTAATGGGCGCCATACAACTGAACTTTAAACCAGTTACACCCAGACCCCAACTGATGGGGCTGAATAGGGAATATGCATGAAAAACATATTTATCATCTATACAGTTTATCTAAAAATAAACAAAAATATAATACTAACAGTGAAAATAGAATCGAAATTACTCGAAAAACGAAGGAGATATAATTATTTTAAACAAATATATCTGTCCCTGTCGCGAAAACGCTGTTTTCTATGGCAGCTGCATAGGCGTCATAGACGATGATGTCAAAGTTTTCATCGAACTTCTCTTTCTAATTGTAATCTTTGAAGTTTTATAACTTCATCGCTGATGAAGGTACAAAAAAAAAATTCACGATAATTTACTACAGCTAATAAGTATTTCTTTTTGCAAATAAAAAAATCGCATGCATATTCCCTATTGCATGCACATTCGGTTTGGATGACAATGCACGGTTTGCTAATTATTCTAAATCCAATATGGCGGATTCCCAAAGAGGGCGGGCCGATTTTGTTTGTATACACCCCAGCGGCCCAGCCCCCATGGATAATCAAATGAAAGGGGTTGCTGACAGGAATACAAACAACATTTTTTTAAAAATTTTTTTTTACTTGAGTTAGTTATGCTCTTGACTCTAGGAGGTGACAAAATCGACGATTTTTTTTACTATTTGTAGGCACGCGTTTGACCACTATCTCACCTGATGGTAAGCGATGATGTGGTCGAAGATGGAGCACGCTTGCCTAGAAGTAACCTATTAAGTAAGAAGTAACGATAGAATGAGCTTACTCAGAAGAAACCTGTTCACCCTAACTTTGAAGAGACTTTTATATCTAACTTGTATAGGTAATGTCGCACAGATTATCTCTTCGTCGGCGGATTGGTATGAAACACTATAAAGACCGCGCATTTACTAGAAATTAAAATATAATCGGGACCACACATTCATATTTGGTCACATTTTTAGGGTTCCATACCCAAAGGGTAACCAACGGAACCCTATTACTAAGCCTCCGCTGTCCGTCCGTCCGTCTGCCAGAGGGCTGTATCTCAAGAACCGTAATAGTTAGGCAGTTCAAATTTTCACAGATTGTGTATTTATTGCCACTATAACAACAAATAATAAAAATTAAGGTTTATGGTACGGAACCCTTCGTGTGCGAGTCCGACTCGTACTTGGTACGTACTCGTAATTTTTATCACTACATAGTATAAAACAAAGTCGCTTCCGCTGTCTGTCTGTCCCTATGTTTGCTTAGATCGTACTATTATTGATCGAAGCTTAGATCTTTAAAACTACGCAACGGATTTTAATGCGGGTTTTTCAATAGATAGAGTGATTCTCGAGGAAGGTTTTAGTATATAATTTGCACCCGTGCGAAGCCGGGGCGGGTCGCTAGTTTACAGAATAAAAGAAGCCAACTGTGGGAAGACAAGTATCCGCTGCAAACACAACTTGGCGAAATAGGATTTCATAGACCCGTTGGATACTCAATGTGAGTGCGGTGCCCCATATGAGCCACATGTTGGAGACTTTGGAGTGCCCCAAGCGCCCACACACCTGTACGGTTGGGGGATTGAATGAATGCCAGCGAAGGTGCAATTAACGTAGCCAACTACTGGGCCCAAACGATCTAGAAAGTTGACCATCGATTCGAAAATGGTACATTTTCTGATAATATTTAAGCGATTTTTAATCGTTAGGATACGAAAGTAAAATGGTTGAACACCCTTGTTCATATGTCCCACGAATAACGAATTAAATTTGCATTTGCTTAAGGTATTGTCCGAGTTTGGTCTTCTTATAGTGTGGGCAGTAAGGTATTGTCCGAGTTTGGTCTTCTTATAGTGTGGGCAGTAAGGTATTGTCCGAGTTTGGTCTTCTTATAGTGTGGGCAGTAAGGTATTGTCCGAGTTTGGTCTTCTTATAGTGTGGGCAGTAAGGTATTGTCCGAGTTTGGTCTTCTTATAGTGTGGGCAGTAAGGTATTGTCCGAGTTTGGTCTTCTTATAGTGTGGGCAGTAAGGTATTGTCCGAGTTTGGTCTTCTTATAGTGTGGGCAGTAAGGTATTGTCCGAGTTTGGTCTTCTTATAGTGTGGGCAGTAAGGTATTGTCCGAGTTTGGTCTTCTTATAGTGTGGGCAGTAAGGTATTGTCTGAGTTTGGTCTTCTTATAGTGTGGGCAGTAAGGTATTGTCCGAGTTTGGTCTTCTTATAGTGTGGGCAGTAAGGTATTGTCCGAGTTTGGTCTTCTTATAGTGTGGGCAGTAAGGTATTGTCCGAGTTTGGTCTTCTTATTGTGTGGGCAGTAAGGTCTCACGACCCCACACACCTTAGTGTCAGAGTTTCTAAACCGCCTCAAGGGCTTCTGACATGGTTTATTTGACGACAGCCATTAGCCATTAGCCATTATACGTGCTTTCCGAAGCAAGGAATCATCTTTTTATCAGACAATCAGGTGATTCAAGCCTGCAATGTCCTAGCCAAACTGGAAAGAACTTTACAAAGTATGCTTCCCGTGGAAAACGAACCCACGACCACCGGGTCACAATGCAACGCCTAAATCACTCGACCACGGAGCTAGTTGAGTGTAGGGTAAAAAAATATCATAATATAAATGTAACAGATTATTAAATATTTAATTAATGGGTTAGGCGGTTTGTCTGTGAATATCGCATTGCTGTAGATAACACTGTGACGCCGATGAATAGGGTATTTTACTAAAAAAAAATCTAATTAGTCCGTCTAATAGATTTTCAAGAAATATTGGTCACGTATTTTTTTGACTTGGTAAAAATGTAACAAAACTACCAAGCCAGATGACGTCACGAGTGTCTTCAACGCGCTGTATCTTATTTATTTTTTGTTTACGTGAAAAAAGAAAAAATACGTGACCAATATTTCTTGAAAATCTATCAGACGGACTAATTAGATTTTTTTAAGTAAAATACCCTCTTCATCGGCAACCCGTATGAACGAGTACCATTGCTATAATCCTAATAATAATATATAAAACTAGTTGGCCCCCGCAACTTCGTCTGCTCCGCTCCTGTTGGTCTTAGCGTGATGATATTATAGCCTATAGCCTTCCTCGATAAATGGGCTATCTAACACTGAAATAATTTTTCAAATCGAACCAGTAGTTCCTGAGATTAGCGCGTTCAAGCAAACAAGCAAACAAACAAACTCTTCAGCTTTATATATTAGTAAAGATGTAAAGATTAGTAAAGATTCTTCCGTTACTGAGTGGTAGAGTGACTAACAGACCACGCACAGCCGAAACATACAGAAATCTGAAATTCGGCATGTAGGTTCCTTGAGGGACTAGGGGAGCACTAAGAGAGAATTATTATTCTACTCCGTAGCACGTACGGACTTACGATTAGTCCCTAACCCAAACTAAGCATGAATGATAACACGATTTTTCAGTAACTGTCAAATCGTGTTGTCATTAATTTTTAGTGGTTATACGGAGTAGAATACGCCCGCAACTAAGCCCGAAACTACGGACTTCGAGCTTAGAGAGTAGCCCCCTGATGATAAATGAAGACACGGTTGGCGCAGTGGTTGAACGATTGGGTGCTGCGGCGCGTGTCGTGGGTTCATTACCGTACGGAACAAAATAAATATTTGTATGACCTACAGATAGTTGTTTCGGGTCGGGTTGTTAGCGTTTGTTTATGTTTATATGACTTTGTGTGTTTGTAAACGCACCTACGATACAGGAGAAAGTCCTAGTGTGAGACAACGCTTTTTTAACGACAGAAAATTAAATTATTTCACAATAACGCAAAGTTGAGTTAAATGTCACCTAACAACTAAACGAATTTAAATGTGCAAAACGAACCGCGGATCTTAATGGAAAACCGGTGATGTAGAGAAAGAAACCTATGAAGAAACAAGAATTGTACAGTTTGAGGAAGGAGGAAATCGCGTTTCGCGCTTGTCGACACGCTTAGAAGAAAGATAACTTGATGAGTAGATAACTATAACACAAAAGTTATTAGAAAATCAAATTAATTATTACAGTAAACTCTTACAAGAGTTAAATAGACAAGAAATAGGTATTAAAAAGAATTAGTGGAAAAAATGTGGGAAAGGAATTTACGCTGCTATCATATAGATAGATCTATTCAAAAAACCTGACAAGTGCGAGTTGGACTCGCACACGAACTGTTCCGTACCATAAACCCTTATTTTTATTATTTGTTGTTATAGCGGCAATAGAAATACACAATCTGTGAAAATTTCAACTCTTTGTTTGTAATGGGTTTGCTCTAGACTCTAGTCAATGTCAGAGATGACAGAGACAAAGTCTACGATAGAGCGAGCCTACCCAGAAGGAGCCTGTTCACTCGTAACTTTGAAGAGATTAGGGTATTACGGTTTTTGAGATACAGCCCGCTGACAGACCGACGGACAGACGGACGGACGGACAGACGAACGGATGGACGGACGGACAGCAGAGGCTTAGTATTCAAGGAGGTTCTGCTGGTTACCCGTTGGGTACAGAACCCTATAAAAGGAAAAGGAACTCGGTGTCATTTGATTAAAATTGTATAAGATCCTAGAGAATAAGTGCAGGATAATACAAGATGAGTTTTATTTTTGGGAGGATGATAGGCATGTCAATAGGGAATATGCATGTGATATTATTATTTGAAAAATGATCTAGTTAACAAAAACAACATTATTTTTTAAATACCTCCGTAATAACATTATTTTTTTAATATTCGGCAATGAAGATACAGCTTCAAAGATTACAATTAGAAAGAGAAGTCCGATACGTCTTTGACGTCAAATTACATGACGCCTATACAGCTGTATAGAAAACAGTGTTTTCGCGAAAGCCAGTCAATCTGACTATCCGTGACGATTGCCAAAGATCTACAAATGACAGCCGGGACTAATCAAACTTGTGCGAAAAACTGGTATTCAGCTAAATCCGGCTTGACTGGAAGCCCCGATAGTTGGGAAAAGGCTAGGCAGATGATGAGTATTTTTTTTAGATAAACTGTATAGATAATAAATATTTTATTTATGCATATTCCCTAATATGTGCCAATTGGTGACTTGGTGGTCTTGTTAAAACTCTTCAAAAAACTGAGTTTCAATAAGTTGAAATTAAAATTGTTATTTACTTGTTTTGTTTTTGTTGAATCTTATTTCAATAATGAGAATGGTAGTAAGTAATGAGTTTTTAATATTTTATGTTTGTTGTTTTTATTATTTTTGTTTCAGATTGTGGATTGTTTGTTTGTTATTTAAATATTTATGATATTAAACCAGTGGCCATTCGAACCTGTCTTTCATAACTCCAAAATTAAGGCAATCAATTTTATGTTGCCTATTATTACAAAAAATAGGCAATAATGTACTTCATAAAATAAATCCCAAGGCATCTCAGAAAATGGTGGTAAGCTAAATATCATCTAGTGTCAGTGAAAATGGGTAAAAAACATGATATAAATACACACAATCCGAACAGACTTCACATAATGCAGTTTGACCAAACATTAACAGAATAAGGAAACACATATATTACATTGAAACAACAGCGGGATACTCGACTCTGTAGAACTAAACACACATCTTATACTGAGAACATTCTAGGATACAACGGGGCAGGATGAGACACCAACACCAATAGTCCTAAAGAACACACATGAAACCTAGAAAGGAGGTAGGGTCGCCATCTTGAAGTATTATGTCTTGTTGGAAAGTTACCCTAAGACCTAGAATTAAAAAAGGTAGGTATTAAGAATTTTTTTTTCTAAGTGCATGCATTTCTTGAAAATTTATATTAAATAAGTAATTATTATGTTGGATTAATTATTTCTCAGCTTCATGGCTAATAGTTTATATTAAGCAATTGCAAGCAGCACTTTGTTTAATATTGCTAAAAAAATACAGCTTCTTTTTCCAGATTCTAACTTTAAATAAAATTCTGGAAAATATTATTTCTATTTCTAGTAGGCAAATGCTTTATAGAACACAATTAGTTAATTAATCGCAATGGAAAATAACAACTGCTGGTGCAATAAAAAATATTAAGTTTGGTAACAGCGCACTTATCCCAAGCTGTTAACTGTGAGATTTTATGCAATTACATTGAGAGTAAATTAGATGTAAATTAGTAGTGCACTTTAATTATTTATTTACATAGTACAAGTAAACACATCCAATGCAAGATGAATGTATGTTGCATGAAAGCTTTGATTACAATTTTTTTGTTTTTAATACCGAAAACCTAATTTAATATTATGTAGAGAAAGAACGTCTAAAACACAATGTGCTAGTAACAAAATAAAAAATAAAATTGCTATGGCAAGGGCAAATAAAAATAAGTTCACTACACACACTGTTCTCCGAGCTGCTCTCAACTAAGAAACTTGAAGTAAATCACTGATTTTAGTAAGAAGACTATTAGCACAAGATTATTAGAATGGCTAAGAGACACAGATGGCAACCCTTAGAGATGAGGGGTCAAGGCAAGCTAACGTGCCAGAACAAAAAGTGCCACAAAATTGAACAGCTCGCTTGTACGAGCTCACCTTTCAAGCCCAGCTCAGAGTCCGAAACCGAATACTGCATGGTATCCTGCGGTCCCTGCATTGGGTACATATAAAGCACTACTCAACGACGCCCCTGATACAGCTCTGAAAAACAAACGCGTTAATTTCCATGCAAGGCGTTCACTGAATTTAATTTAAGCCCTATATTAGTAAACATGATACTTACATGCCGCTGCCCGAGTTCCCATGTTGATGAGCTGGATCTTGAAACTGCCCTGCATTGGAGCACTGGGTAGAATGCCCCGCTCACCGAACTGCACTCAAATCAATAAGGGCCGGGCCGGCCGACAAATGCAGGGGTCGGGCGCGCTAGGAAGGGGTAGTTCGACAGAGACAAGACCTGAATCTAGATAGCCTATCCTCTTCAGGCAATTGGTTATCGACCGGTTTATAGCGGGCCGCGCATGGGTAATTTACGTCAACATTGTTATTGTTATGTCAATTTAATACGTCAAATTGATGATGTCCGGTCTAGATTTATGCAGGTAGTGCATCCGGCATCGATAACGCACTTCTTCTTTTGTTATTTACAACATTTTTCGTATATTCAACCAAAAATTAAAAACAACATCATCAAAAATTATAAAATTGCAAATTATGAAGGTTATGTTCCAATTTTTTTGATGCTATCAAACAGGAACAAAATAATAAATCGAATTTGAAAACCGGGAGATTGATATTTTCGCCAAATTAAAACACCGGATTATTGTTTGCACTGATTTATATGTTTTATGGTCCAATAAAATCCGATTTACAAGCCAAGGCGTGTATTTTCCTCTTATAAGAATCTTAGTTGACCCGTATTCACAGCTGTCACTCGAGCTGCGCGCGAAACACTGGGGGCAGAAAGGGGTTGGGGTGAGAAAACTGGAATGGGGAAAATGGCGCGAACATTCAAATAAGTATGCAAATGTCAAAAAACGTAATAGTTGCACCGTTGGAGATGGGTGTGAATAAATTACAATAATCCTCTAAAACTTCTAGTAGGTCATCAACTCATGTTTTTGTTTTGTAGTCGTGCTGTGTTGTTTTATGATTTATTCAGGTAAGATTGCATTGTAATTTTTATTTTTGAATGTCGGGTGAAGTCAGAGATCCGAGATAATTTATTCTGTGTACGTGAGAGCATTAATCTGAGGTTAAATTGTTATAATGGACAATAATTGATAAATTTTGTTGTACCTAGTGTTCTTGTTGGGCAGAATTTAAGCAGTTCAATAATGTTTTCATATAGGTACCTAACTATTTTAATATTGAAAGAAGGCTCGGTGAGTGAGGTACCTAGTTCATTCACATTTCTTATAAGTATGTTCAAAAGTGTTTAAATATAATGGATATGAACGGAAACAGCATTATACATTGAAAAATAATTTTATTGACACGATTAATATCACAATAGAATCTATAATAAAATATAATACCTACAATCACAGTGTCCAGTGCGTTCCGCATCAAACAATACAAAAATGTCTCTGAGACTCCATTCATCTACAGATTATAATACATCGTCGCTTAGATATAAGTTAGGCCTAAACTTGCAACTATTAATTACTTGAAATATAACTTAGTTAATTAGATTGGGACCAGCCCTTAAATTTAGTTTTTGCGATACTACACAACTGTGCATGAATGAAGTCCTCGACTCCATTCCCTAATTCTACACCCTAATTACACCGATAATAACAACAAAACCTCATAATATTATCATAATTATGTTATTTATCCTAAGTAAATGACGGTGTAACGGTTCTAGATAAAACGAAAAAAATATCACCACTCTAAAAGAATTTAAGTCAGCTAGTACACCGAGCTATCGAGCTATATGGTACAATACACACTGTAGTTTATTGACTTGTGTATACAGTGGCATTGAAAGTAAACGGCAGCCATTATATCATCAACGGTCCATCGCGCCGGACAAGGCTTGCTGGAGCACAAGCTGCTGCGCGTTGATCAGTTTCTTTAATTCCCTCACTTCCTGAGTCAGCTGCCGTACATTTTCCGACGTCTCATCCAACCTTGCCTGCAGACTGCCCAAACCCGACGAGTACCCATACTCTCTGTAACCCGAGTCATTGTTGTTCTCATACTTCTTGAAACACGAATACGCGCCTGTTGTTGATCCGCTCGAGGATATCGTGTGACCATATTGTTTCCTCATTTTCGCGATGTCGTAAGCAGCCATCATTATGTCTCGAGGAAGTCGCTTCTCGCTCGGGTTTAATGGTTTGACACTCAAAACAACTCTGTAAGCTTGTGGTGATACCAGAGCGGACGAATGGAGGATTTTTAACAGACATTTCGGGAGATAGCCGTTGAATAAGGCCAGTTCCATGTAGGAAATCAATTTCGTCTGTCTGACCAGTTTCGAGAGACCCGCGGTTTTTCTCAACCCCTGAATATCGTGGACAGCTATACCTACTAATAGGTTCATAAGGACTACAGTAACAAACATTAAAAATAATACATAAGTGATTTGTGCAGAAAATTCTAAGAGAACAGGAGGGTCGTTGCCATCGGGCTCGTTAAGCAGTAAATCCAAATTTAGCTCGCCAATCATCATAGTCAGGACAGTTATAAAGCCCATGAAAGGGTTCGCGAAAGAGGATGAGTCAGGGAAGATGACACAGAAACTTATAGTAAAGCCAATTAAAATACAGGAGTAGGCCATCAGCAACTTGGCAAATTCCTTTTGAACTTTTTGGTACATAGCGACATAAGTTCCGAAAACAGGCAGTTGTCCTATCATCATCATTAAGTTAGTCCAGCCAGCAAGCACCGCAAACGCGCCTACGTGATTCTGCCAGGTGTACGTGATATTAGTGTAGATGTACGATATAAGAAACACGCTAACAATCACGAACCATTCGATAATATTCTCGGATTGCATCAAATATTGTTTCACAGTCGAGTAGCCGGCTATTCCGTAAACCTTTCTGAATATCTCAAATATCGTGATTCCGGCTAGCACCCACCATTGCATTTCTATTACAAATGGGTTTTTCCGTAACAGGTCTCCGAGTATGGATTGTTTTTGGCAGAGTTCCTGCTCCTGGATTGTTTCCTCCATATCTTTACTGCCGTTGTAACAGTTATGTGCCAGAGCAGTCAATACATACAATGTTAGGCAAAGAACAAAAATGAAGCTTAGAAAAAGCCGCGCGACATAGTATTTACGAATTTTCTCCCACTTTATGTAAAGGAATGCTGAACAAAGTGGATGCAGGAGGACCTCTTTCTGTCCCTCGTCGACAAACGTATTCAAGTAACTAATCTCCCGCGGGTAACAATGATGTAGGATACTACGAAAGTCGAGCTCCAATTCGACCTCCCTATTGCTCGTCTGAGAGTGGCGCAGCGTGATCGCACAGTCCAATTTTCTAGTTACCATCGCTAGAGACGCCGGCGTTTTTCTAGCTATTACATTAAGCGCCGAGTTTCCTTTTTTAGACCTCGTCGTGACGTCAGCGCCGTGGTAGATTAACGTCTCGACACACGCCGACAGCCCATCGAGGGCAGCCAGGTGCAGCGGCGTGAATCCGTACTCATCCTTCTGGTTAACATTGGCTCCCCAACTTATCAACGTCTCGATAATATCGCAAGCGCTATCTGACTTGCCTATAGCGGCGTGTAGTGGGGTCCTCATGTCGAAGTCGTTGGCGTTCGGTTCGGCGTTCCCTTTTCTCAGCAAGGACTCGACACACTCCAAACTCGATGAGCGAGCAGCCAGGTGCAGCGCCGTGAAACCTCGGTGATTCTTCAAACTGGCTTCAGCACCTTTGGACAGCAACAAATCCACACATTCCACGAAACCACCGTCAGCTGCCAGATGTAACGCAGTGGACTCCCTGTCGCCGACACGCGTCCGCACGTTAGGGTCCGCGCCGGGCGTCTCAAGTAGGATCGTGAGGCACTGGAACATTCCTAAATCGGCCGCAAGATGTATAGCGTTGGTACCGCCCGGCTCAATTTGATTCACGTCGACACCGTGGGATATAAACAATTTAAGGCATTCCACGGAGTTGGCTCGCACCGCACAATGGAGCAGGCCACCTTCACAGTTGACATACTTCACAGCTGAATGTACGGATGCACCGCGACTGATTAGCAAATTAGCCACTTGCACTGAGTTCCCGAACGCGGCACAATGGAGCGGGGCGAAGCATCTTGGCATGTAATTAGGGTCTGAGCCGCAAGACAGCAGGTAAGTAGCGCATTCCGTGGAGCCGCTGAAGGCTGCGACGTGCAGCGGAGACAGTCCCAGGGCATCGAAGTACAGCGGGTCAGCTCCGACCTCGATCAGCGGCTGCAGGAAGTTTGCAAGTTTCAGGAAGGCCGCCCAAAACAAGCATACATTCTTTTCGGCCTCTGTTGCGGTTGAGAAAGTATTGGCAGCGGATTCTGCGGTAATGACCCCGGTCTCGAGCTCGTCCAGTAATCGCAGACGTCCGCCGACGGCGCGCATCTGCTCGTGCGCGCTCTGACGTAACGAGTCTCCGCAGATGTGCGCAGTTAGGTCGAGGGGTGGTTCTTCGAAGCTGTCGTACATGTTGGGTGCGCTCTCGGCGGGGGGCGAGGAGCCGGCGTTGACGTACTCGAGGTGTCCCATGGAGGGGTAGGCTCGTTCGAGGGACTCTTCGTCAAGCGGGGGATGGGGCTGGTGCTGCGTCCTGGCGGGGGAGGAAAGCACGCGGGAGACGCGAGGACGGCGGTCCATGTCGGCGCGCGGGAGGCTCCGGGGGCGGGCGTCATCTTCGTCGGGCTGTCGGCGGCGCGCGAACCAGCGCGCAGGCAGCAGGCGGCGCGTGGTGGGCATGCGGGCGGCGACGCGGCACTGAGCGTCGATCGCCGCTATTATGCGCCAATTGTGACCGCACATGAATCGCGCGCACCTTTTCGCTGTTAGGCTTGTTGCAGACGTGGATATTTTGAGTTGCGGTGCCTGACACGACGATGTCGCCGTCTTCCTAAAAGTTAGTAAGGTTTTGTTGAGATTGTTGAGACTTTTCAGGAAATCAGGCAGGTATCATATTATACTGTTAAAAGCACTGCTTGCAAGTGCAAGCAGTGCTTTTAAGCTTCGCAGGCAGTCTTATTTTTCTATTAGACCATACATTTACCTCCTAATTTATTTATTTTATCACATGGAACGGCCTAAACCAATTTCACCAACCAACAAGTATCCTACCTACTTAGATAGAAATTGATAAATAAAATAATACGCAAGGAACATATCCTTGAGTATTTTTACCGTGTCTGGAGTTTTGGGCTTACGGAGTACAATAGTACTCCGTATCACCTACGATTCGTCCCAAACCCAAACTAAGAATGAATCACTACACGATTTGACAGTAAAGAACTACCAAATCGTATTGTCATTAACTCTTAAAGGTTAGAATAGAATAGAATACTCTTTATTATGTACACCATGTACCTAAGTTACAGAAAAGTTAGAAGAAGAAAACATTACATAGGGCATTAATGGGCGGCCTCATCGCTAAAAGCGATCTTTTCAAGACAACCTTTGGATGGATTGTAAAGATAAATGGAAAGACAGTACTGTTGGTACTCTAACGTGTACGATTTATATAAATAAATACATAATGGATACATAGTTATGTAACAAATAAAAAGCATAGGACCCACGTGAAAATGATCAAAGAGAAAGGTTGTGATTTTTGACCGTTGTTTTAAAATGTACAAAGATTGAGCACGTCTTACTGACACTGGCAAGGCATTTCATAACCGCACTGCGTGAACCGTAAAAGATTTTTTGTAGGAGCTGGTGGAATGCATCATTAATCTCAAGTTTTCCGATGACCTCGGACATCTATTATGTGTGTCATGAAGGAACTTGAAACGTTCTTTAAGATAATAGGGGGTTTGAACAGAATACTGTAGAGCAGAAATAAAATATGAGAATCCGGGCGAAGACGTATGGGAAGCCACTTGAGCTTTGTGCGAAATAAAGGTAAAGGTTAGGTGATACGGAGTAGAATACGCCCACAACTAAGCCCGAAACTACGAACTTAGGGCTTAGAGAGTAGCCCCCCAGATACATAAATAAATTTTATCTGTCATTCATAACCATCCTCCTGCCTCATCATCATCATCTGCCTAGCCTTTTCCCAACTACATTGGGGTCGGCTTCCAGTCAAACCGGATTCAGCTGAATACCAGTGTTTTACGTGGAGCGGCTGCCTACCAGACCTCCACAACCCAATAACTGGGTAACACGGTACATCTTGGCAAGACTGGAGTCAGATTTACTGGCATCTGACAATCCGTATCGACTGCCAAAGATCTATAAATGACAGCCGAGACCAACGGCTTAACGTGCTTTCCGAGGCACGGAGGAAACTCGCTATGTTAAGATGGTCACCCATCCACAGACCAATCTTGGCAAGCGTTGCTTAACCTTCAAGATCGACCCGTGCGGCTGTTATTATTTAGCCACGGACTCCTCAATAACCATCCTCCTGCCTGTCTCTTCTAAAATATTGACTATTTCCTCAACATAAACCTTCTGAACTATAGCTGAGTCTCAAATAAATCGTCGACTTCATCACCGTTGCCCGACAATCGCTCCTCGCACAACCAGCCTACCGCCCATCAACAATACCCCTGACAAATGTATGTATTTACTAACATTTCCCGCGGTGATATCATTGTGGCTAAGTTTTGATCTCGCAAGATCTCGGTCATTACCGCCACTTACAAAAAACGTGCCTCTTAGGTTAACAAGATGCCATTGGAGATGTAATCTGTAGAACATGTGAGGCAGGTCTCTGGATCAACTGGTTGACTGACTCATTGATAATTTCAGGATCTATTTGACTTTATCGGTGTTCGTATCTGGCACGTGGTTCGGGCAAACTATTTCGTCCAGTGGCATGACTAGATAAGTGCTCATGAGATCCCATTAGAAAATTGTGCTAACCAATTATTTTACTTAATGAGGCCGGAATTATTGGGGTTCTGCTATTGCAGCGTAAAGTCTGGGCAAATGACTTTACAAGTTAATTTTACGATCATCATTATCATTTTTTAACCGACTTCAAAAAAAAGGAGGAAGTTCTCAATTCGGTTGTATTTATTTATTTTTTATGTTTGTTACCTCATAACTCCGCCATTTATGAACCGATTTGAAAAATTTTTGTTTCATCTGAAAGGGTATACTTCTCTATTGGTCCCATTGTCACCATGTCAGAATCTGATGATGGGATCCCATGAAAATCGAGGGCAACCCTCAAGTTTTATAGGCACATACAATGTTTTTCATGAACTTTCTAACGCGATTCAGATATTTGTGCCTGGTAATCATCATCTCATGTTGCTGAGCTGATGATTAAAGGTATAAATTAGGATCTGATGATAAGATCCCATGAAAAATGTTTGTTCAGCGATACTTTCGCCAATTATCAGCCGATTTGGATAATTCTTTTTTTGTTTGAAAGAGTATTTTCCTGGACTGGTCCAGTTTCAATTTGGTGAAGATCTGACGAAGAACTTCGGAGGTAGGCAACGGAACTCTTCCATAAACGATAGCAAAGAGATCGGGATTGCTACAATCGCATGTCTTTTAGGTGTTTACGCCAGTTCTTAACATAACATGCGCTGGTACGCTGTTAATGGGTACATGGGTACGCAGGTACCTAGGTACCACTAAAAAGTAAAAAATAAAATAAAAAATACAAAAAATTCAACCGACTTCCAAAAACAAAACACTACAAGGTACAAAATAACTTCGGAAGAAAGAAAAGAACTTTAATTTCGGAAGTCGGTGTCAAAAAACGAAAAAATAACCAAAAACACCAAATTCAGAAATTAAAGTTCTTTTTTGTGGTAGGTTATCGCCACAGTGTAGTCTATTTAACCAAAAAGTTGACTGGTAGAAGTGGTAGAGAATTCCTTGTTTCAATAACTAATGTATAATGTTTAAATAAATATTGTTGGTAACTCTAACTTCTAATCTTTCGATCTGAAGATGATTCGATCTGATGATTTCGGTCGCACACATACTCCCACCACTTGACACCACCACCATTCACAGAGTTATCCTTTATGCTGTCTTGGATACCTTTTCGGATCGCAATGTCATTGAGTATTGTTTAAAAAAACATGAGAATATTCGTCTAGATGACAATTGGTCAAATCAAGGGAATTCCACATGAATAATAAAATAAATATGTCATTCATAAAATAATTTAACTTAGTACGTACTCACGTAATATGTCGGAGTGACAACATTGCCTAATGTTTTTGCAAAATTTTCATTAGGACTCGAATCTGTAGGAATAATCTTAATATTTTTTTTTATTTGTAATGGACCTCATGTCTAGATAATAACAGCCGCACGGGTCGATCTTCAAGGTTAAGCAACGCTTGCTAAGGTTGGTCTGTGGATTCTATGACCATCTTAATATACAGAGTCTCCTCCGTGCCTCGAAAAGCAAGTTAAGCGGTTAGTCCCGGCTGTCATTTGTAGTTATTTGGCAGTCGTTACGGATAGTCAGAAGTAAGTAAATCTGACTCCAGTCTTGCTATGAAGTACCGTATTACCCAGTTAATGGGTTGTGGAGGTCTGGTAGGCTGCCGTTCCTCGTAAAATACTGGTATTCAGCTTAATCCGGCAAGACTGGAAGCCGACCCCAATATAGACTTTGGGAAAAGGCTAGGCAGATGATGAATAAAAGAAATATGTAAGATGTCTAAGTAGGTGCCTGTCAGGGTTACGGAATTTATTCGAAAGAGTCACCGTGGCTCTGGATCGCAAAGGATATTAGGAGGAACACGGGTGGGTTTTAAGTCAGTAAGAGAATCTTACACTTAAAAAAAAATGATAGAAAGATAGGTGTTTGCTGCTCGAAGGTTATAATTATACAGTACAGTTGCCCAACAGAAGTGGGGTGGCACTACTCTTTGGGTCTGTAGCTCGACATTATAAACCATATTGTTATCTGTAGATCCGGGTATCTATTTTGACGTCTTAGTCCTAATAAGCTAATTAAAAATCCAGCAAAAACTGTGTTCTTAGGATCCGTGGGAACGGAAACAATTAGCGTTCTTTATAAACAATGGTATATTAGAACTAGCTTCTACTGTCTAGGTTTACATTACCACTTGATCGCAAAGTCATTGAGTATTGTTTAAAAAACATTAGAATATTCGTCTAGAAGACAATTGGTCAAAACATTGACAAATTCCTTACCGGGTCGTTGGTGAATCAAAATCAACATTCAGTGGAAGGCTACACACAAATCTCTAGCCTATCTTAAGCTACTTTTTGGCGTCAGCTTCCATTCAAATCGGATGGAGCTTTCAATCCAGGAAACAGGCAAGTCTGCTTGTCTAATTTTTGGCTTCTGTCATGTACCAACGGCTCATCGTACTTACTATTGCATCGCATGGAAGGGAGGGGCCTCTGCGCGTAGATAATGGATGGTCATCCAACCACGTAGAAGCGTTGCTTAAAATTGAACATCAAGCCATCGGCAGGAGCGTTTGTTATTGAGCCTTTCATATTCAGAGTAGAATAGAATAGGATAGGATAGGATAGAATAGGATAGGATAGGATAGGATAGGATAGGTAGGATAGGATAGGATAGCATAGGATAGGATAGGATAGGATAGCATGGGATAGATAGGATAGGATAGGATAGGATCTTCTCCCGGGCACGAGTGTCATCTGCTACGCGGATGACACTCTCCTCACTGCCCGGGGGAAGAACTTCGGGGAGGCGGCCTGTCTGGCCTCGGCTGGCGGGTCCTTGGTGGCAGGGAGGATCCGCCGCCTGGGATTGAGGGTGGCGCTGAACAAGACCGAGGCCGTGTTCTTTCACGGGCCTCGGCAGCGCTGCCCTCCAGACGCCCACATTGTGGTGGAGGGCGTCAGGGTGGGTGTCCAGGCCCAGATGAAGTATCTGGGCCTGGTGTTGGACAGCAGGTGGCGCTTCGGCCCGCACTTCAGCGGGCTGTCGACGCGCCTGCTGAAGGCCGCGGATGCCCTGTCGTGGCTCCTCCCGAATCTGGGGGGGCCGAACGCACGATGCCGGCGTTTATATGCCGGCATCCTGCGGAGCATGGCCCTGTACGGGGCCCCCATCTGGGCGGACTCCCTCAACAGGAGGGAGAACGCTACTATGATGCGGAGGCCCCAAAGGGCCATTGCACTGTGGGTGGCGAGGGCCTACCGCTCGGTGGGCTTTTCGGCGGCGTGCGCTCTGGCGGGCACCACTCCTTGGGAGTTGGAGGCATGGGTGCTCGCCAGAGTGTACGAGTGGACGGCGCGGTGAAAGGCCCTGGGCGAGCGCCCCGTCGCGGAGGAGCGGGAGGCCGTGCGGCGGGAGGCGAGGGACGCTATCGTCGTCCACTGGACGGAGGACCTCGCCTCCGCCACCTTTGGCCGCCGTACGTTGGACGCGCTCAGTCCGGTCCTGCGAGACTGGCTCGAGCGCTCCCACGGTTTCCTCTCATTCCGTCTGGTGCAGGTGTTGTCAGGCCACGGCTGTTTCGGCAAGCACCTGCACCGGATCGGGAGGGAGGAGACCCCGGCGTGCCACGACTGCGGCGCGGCAGAGGACACGGCTCAGCACACCCTCGAGGTGTGCCCGGCTTGGTCTGAGCCGCGCCGCAGTCTAACAGCGGAGATCGGACAGGACCTCTCACTTCCCGGCGTGGTCAACGCCATGCTAGAGAGTGAGGGGTCCTGGGCAGCTGTCGCCTCTTTTTGCGAGGATGTCATCTCGCAAAAGGAGGCGGCGGAGCGCGCGCGGGAGGACGACCCTCTCGCTGCGCCGCTCCGCAGGCGCAGATGAGGTCGGAGAAGACGCCGTCTTCTCCCTCCTCATGGTGGTGATGGGCGGGCGATAGGCGCTGGGGCGCCTCCGCCCGCATTGCACTCCACACCACCCTCGCCGGTCATTCCCAGCCCTCCCCCTGAACGGGGAGGACTTGAGGGGCCCGCCGCTTTAGGCGGGTTGTCGTCGGAGGAGGACTGGACGCTAAGGCTGCTCCGATCTCCCAGTCCTCTTCCACTCGGACGATGCGGGAATGCCGCTGGGTCGTTTTAGTGGGTATACCGGGTCAGCCCGGGGAGTCCCACATACCCCTCCCGTTCCCCCGACGGGCGGGTATGCGTAATGCATTTTTTCCCAGCTTAAAAAAAAAAAAAAAGGATAGGATAGGATAGGATAGTATAGGATAGTATAGGATAGTATAGGATAGTATAGGATAGTATAGGATAGTATAGGATAGTATAGGATAGTATAGGATAGTATAGGATAGTATAGGATAGTATAGGATAGTATAGGATAGTATAGGATAGTATAGGATAGTATAGGATAGTATAGGATAGTATAGGATAGTATAGGATAGTATAGGATAGTATAGTATAGGATAGTATAGGATAGTATAGGATACTATAGGATAGTATAGGATAGGATAGGATAGGATAGAATAGGATAGGAGAGGATAGGATAGGAGAGGATAGGATACGATAGGATAGGATAGCATAGGATAGGATAGGATAGGATAGGATAGGATAGGATAGTATAGGATGGTATAGGATGGTATAGGATGGTATAGGATAGTATAGGATAGAATAGGATAGGATAGGCTAGGATAGGATAGGATAGCATAGGATAGGATAGGATAGGATAGGCTAGGATAGGATAGGATAGCATAGGATAGGATAGGATACACTTTATTATGTACACCATATAAGTCAAAAAACCGGCCACGGGTCAAGTGTGAGAAATGAAGACCAGTGCCTGCGACGTTTCATTCGTATTTTATCTATCATGCACGGCATATTGATTTCGAATCGTAGAGTATAGCTTGCTGCAGAAACCATTACTACTTTATAGTTAGTGTAAGTAGTTTCCTCCACGAGGAGCTCGTGGCTAAAGAATAACAGCCGCACGGGTCGACCTTGAAGGTTAAGCAACGCCGCTTGCCAAGGTTGGTCTGTGGTTAACATACCGAGTTTCCTCCGTGCCTCGGAAAGCACGTTAAGCTGTTGGACCCGGCTGTCAATTATAGAACTTTGGCAGTCGTTACGGATTGTCAGTCTTGCCAAGAAATACCGTGTTAACCATTTAATGGGTTGTGGAGGTCTGGTGGGCAGCCGCTTCACACAAAATACTGGTATTCAGCTGAATCCGGTTCGACTGGAAGCCGACCCCAATTTAGTTAGGAAAAGGCTAGGCAGATGACGATGATGATGAGTTAGTTTAAGTAGGTAGTTTTTGTAAGTATTTTGTTTTCCGACGAATTTTCCAGAACATTTAAATCACAGTTCAAAAACCGACGAACGCTGTGGCATCAACTAGTGCAAACAGTTCACAGAATTGCATGGAACGAATTCTTTCAGCAAATTCGATTACCCTTGCGAATGGATGACCGGCCGGATTTCCGCTAGGGCGAGCGCACACAAAGCACATGGCGTATTGTGTGACCAATGGCTGCGAACGGAGCGGCTTAGCCATCTCATGGTGCCACAATGGGGGTCAAAGTACAATGGGAAACGTGGATTTTAAGGTATAATGAAGATTAAAAATGATGTACGTACATGGTTACATTTTAATTTGCATGTTTATTCAAAACGTGAGCAGTGGCCCGGTGGTAATGGCTTGCGACTTACGAGTTGTGTAGGTCGTAGGTTCGAACCCAGGGCGGGCGCTTTACTTTGTGTAAATTATTTAATCACCACTGATCTCAAAACGGTGAAGGAAAACATCTTGAGGAAACCGGCATGTCCTAGAAGCAAAAATTTTAAGACATTTGACATCTACCAACCCGCACTGGGCCCGCGTGGTGGATTACGGCCCACTACCTCTCACCGAGAGGAGGCCTGTGTCCCAGCAGTGGGAACATTATAGGCTGATTATGATTCAAAACGTACCTATGGCGCTAATGGCGCATGCGCACCGTTTATAAAACTTGACCAGTTTTAACAAGATACCAGCGAGTTCGACTGTCGGAGGCCACGGCATCCTTAAGATACCTACTGTGATTTATTCTTATCATCACAGCTAAGCTTAGTTTAATTGAATCAATCAATAAACCTTTAATACTGAACCATTCAGTAAGTTGTTTACATTATGGTAGTACTTAAAGAATGTCTCTCAGTTCAGTGTGCCTCTTGGCATAGGCCTCTTCGAACGTCTTCCAGTTCCACTGCTTTCTATCTGTAGCAACCCTTCCTCAATTGAACCGGAAGTTTTAGCTCGTCCTTCCATCTCCCCTCTTTTGCCTTCCTCTTTTCCGTTTCATTAGCCCAAGTTTAATGTTGTTGTTTGTGATAATCTCAGGAACTACTGGTCCGATTTGAAAAATTATTTCAGTGTTAGACAGCCCATTTATCGAGGAAGGCTTTATATCATCACGCTAAGACCAATAGGAGCGGAGGAGTAATGAAAATTGTGACGCAGACGAAGTGGCGCGGGTCAACTAGTCTAGGATATGCCGGCTGAAGAACAGTGGTAATTCAATGTAACTACCTAGTTCGAACCCTACACCCGTAAGTCGGTGGTTACTGCTAGGCCACGTCTGCTGCTGCTTGCTGTAGTGAATAGGTTACTTCTAAGCAAGCATGCTCCCTCTTCGACCACATCATCGCTTACCATCAGGTGAGATAGTGGTCAAACGCGTGCCCATCTTCATCATCATATAACTGCTCCGATATTTTATCAAAATTTTATTCAACACCTCCAGGAAGTCTCAACGATTTAATCCACCTGTACGTGTGCCATTTGCCTCAACAAACTATAGGCAGAACTCATCATAACTACCTTGTGCGAAGAAATTTAAACAAGCTTTGTATACAGCACGATTTAGATCCGTTCACAACTAGTGTGTCCTCAGCCAGGAAGTGTTCGGCCGAGACTTTTTCACACAAGTTGTCACTTTGATTATATGTTTAGTGATTGTTATGCAGTGCGTGCAATATTGTAGTATAAGTATTAGTTACTCAGTAACTGGGTGTGAATTTCCATTGAACTTACTTCTTATTTCTGTTTTTTATAAGTCATCATCATCTGCCTAACCCTTTCCCAACTATATTGGGGTCGGCTTCCAGTCAACCCGGATTTAGCTTAAACCCAGTATGTTACGCGGAGCGGCTGCCTACCAGACCTCCAAAACCCATTAACTGGGTAACACGGTACTTCATGGCAAGACTGGAGTCAGATTAACTGGCTTCTGACTATCCGTAACGACTACCAAAGATCTACAAATGACAGCCGGGACAACGGTGGCGTGGAAACGTGTGCATACTATGACGATTACAACTCTTCCAACTTTTTGACTCGTTATATCTCAGAAACGGTGGCTCTTAGGAAAAAACTATGCAAACATTTTTTATAGATAATAATCAGATCTACAATTTTGCCAAACTAATTTTGTGATAAAACTTACTGTTTTGCTAAAAATCGAGTAACCCCCGAGTATTTTTTTTCCAGGTATCGGATCGATGAGAACTTTTTAGATTTCATTTATCATAGTGTTTTGATCAATCCTACCAATTTTGTGCTGGGTGCGAATTACTGTACCTTCACTCCTATTTTTAGGGTTCCGTAGCCAAATTGGAACCCTTATGGATTCGTCATGTCTGTCTGTCCGTCCGTATATCACAGCCACTTGTTTCCGCAACTATATGAACTATACTGGTGAAACTTCGTAAGTAGAGGTATTCTGTGAACCGCATTAAGATTTTCACACAAAAATAGGAAAAAAATACAAGAAATTTTGGGGGTTCCCCATACTTAGAACTGAAACTCAAAATATATTTACGCGTGGGGTATCTATGGATAGGTCATCAAAAATGGTATTGAGGTTTCTAATATCATTTGTTTTTAATTGAATCTTTTTTTTTTTTTTTTTTTAAGGATGGGAAATCATCAAATGACTCCTTCCGCTCTGGGCGGAGCGGAAGGGAGTGTCAGACTCTTACTGACTAAAACCCATCCGTGTTCCTCCCAGTGCCCTTTGCGTTCCAGGGATGCGGCATCTCTTTCGAACGGATTCCGCGACCCGGCAGGCACTGGCCCTAGCGGGCCCCGTCTCTCTTGCTGATAGCTCCTTGAGGCGCGCGTGGAACACAGCGCGCCGCCAACCCGGGCCTGGTTCTGATCAGACGGCGAGCCACCCAAAGCTCGCCGTCCACAGGCCCGCGCCTACGGTGGCCGGAAATCGCCCTGCGACCCCCGACGCCCGGGACGTCTTCTTCTGTTGCGGCGGCTGGGTCGTGAGGTTTCCCTCTCTCTTACACGTTCGGCTTCCTCCTTTGCTAGCATTACTGTTTCGCAGAAGGAGGTGATCGCTTCCCATGCCTCCTCGCTCAACGAGGATCCGGCGGTTCTCCGCCCAAGCAGGGCAGACCTCCACCGTATGCTCCACCGTGTCCTCCAGGCGATCCTCGCAGTGATGACACCCGGCCGTCTCCTCGCGCCGAATCCGAAACAGGTATCTCCCGAAACAACCGTGTCCGGTGAGTACCTGCGTCAGGCGGAAGGTAAGGACGCCGTGACGCCGCTCCAGCCACTCCTCAAAGATGGGACTTATTGCCTGGATTGTGGCGTGCCCAGCACTGGGTTGCGACAGTCGCTGTCTCCATACCGCCATGAAATCTTGCCGGAGCTCCGTCCGCCTTGCCGCGATTTGCCGCGGCAGAGGAGTCTCGCCCCGGTGTAGCGCCTCCACGCGCCACTCGTAAATGAGCGCGAGGGCTCTCGCCTCCAGATCCCATGGCGGCAGTCCGGAAAGGAGGCTCGCTGCCTCGCCAGAGACCGTGCGGTATCCTCGGGCCAGCCGGATGGCCATGACCCTCTGGGATGCATTGAGGTAACGGGCAGGTTGCTTCCTCAAAGTAGGCGCCCACACTGGCGCCCCATCTTTATGGGGCGCCAGTGTGGGCGCCTACTCCCACACTGGCGCGGAGGAGTAGTAGCAGTGTGGGAGTACTCCCACACTGGCGCGGGGGTCATGCGGTCCATGGCCCTTTGGCCATGGACCGCATGACCCACGCGTAAAGCCTCCGGCAGGAGGCGTTTGGACCCCCTAGATTGGGCAGAAGCCGCTTGAAGGCAGCCCCGGCTCGCCCAAGTCTGGGAGCCAAACGTCGGAAATGTTCGACGAAATTCCACCGGCTGTCAAGGACGAGACCCAGGTACGTCATCGTCGACCCGACACCGATGTGAACCCCTCCTACCGTTATTTGAGATCCCGATGGTGGCCTGTTCCGGGAACCATGGAAGCACATGGCTTCGGACTTGTGAAGGGCCACCTCGAGACCCAACTGCCGGATCCTCTCTACGACTATCGCAACCCCGCGTGTCATAGCGTCAGCCGCCGCCTGATGCGACCGCCCCTGCGCCAGGACTAGCGTATCGTCAGCATAGCAGACAAGACTGACGCCAATAGGGAGATCAGCGCGCAGCACCCAGTCGTAGCCGATGTCCCACAGAAGCGGCCCCAGAACGGAACCCTGTGGAACACCACACGACATCTCTCGCCGGTTCCACTCTCCCAGGTGACCGGGGTAGATGACGGCTCTGTCCGTCAAGTAAGCCTCGACTACGCGACGGAGGTAGGTCGGCACCCGGTGATACCGAAGTGCCTCCCTAATGCAACTCTAGGGCAGGGTGTTAAAGGCATTGGCGATGTCTAGAGACACCGCCAAGACGACTCCGCCCCGGTAAAATGCGTCCCCTGTCGAGAGGGCTCTCACGCGCATGATGGCGTCCACCGTCGAGCGGCCCGTGCGGAAACCGAACTGGTTTTCCGCCAGATCCGGCCCCACCCTCACTAGGTGCTCGACGAGGCGGTTTGCAATTACTCTTTCAAAGAGCTTGCCCACCTCATCGAGCAGCACGATGGGCCGGTATGCGGACGGAGAGTCCGCAGGGCGCCCCGGCTTCTTAATGAGGACCAGTTTCCCCGTCTTCCAACGAAGTGGGAACTGGCCCCTCTCCAAGCATGCGCTTAAGAACCCTCTTAGTCGAGGCCCAAGAGCCTCCAAGGCCAGGACCCAGGCTTTTCCAGGTAAGCCGTCAGGTCCTGGGGCGGTATTTTTGGCCTTCAGCCTATTAACCGCCACTCTCAGGTCTACCTCAGTCACCTCAGGGGCATCGTCATCGCCGTCAGCGTTGTAGTCCGCATCGGGCACCACAGGTGGCGGAGCCATAGATGGAGGAGTATGTTCCCCTCGCGAGGGGAATAGAGCGCTCACCTCTTCCTGCACCAGCTGGGGCCGGAGACTCTGCGTCAACGGGGGGGCCCAGGTGCGGAGCTTATTCCGCACCATTTTGTAGGGCCTTCCCCACGGGTCCCCGTTCAGAGACTCCAGCATCTCTTTGCGAGCCAGATCCTTGGCCTCAAAGATCCCCGCTCGGAGGGCGGCCTTCGCTACTTTGTACTCCTCGTACAGCTCCGCCTCTCTGACCTGCGCATCCGGAGGGCGGATGCGGAGCCTGCGGTGCCTGGTATACCGGCGCCGTGCGGCTACGCATGTCTGACGCAGCGTCGCCAGCTCTTGCGACCACCAGTACACCTGGCGGCGGGCGCATCCTGGCCTAACCCGGGGCATTGCCACGTCACAAATATCGGACATGGCCTCCCGGAACCACTCCGCTTCGACGTTGATGTCAGCAGGCCTGTCCGGAGGTGACACCCAGGCCTGCACAATCGAGGCTTCCAGGAGGAGCTCCCGGTCCAGCTGCTTCAGCGCCCACCGCGGACCACTTGGGGCCTGCCGGACTGGCGCAGTTGAGGTCTGGGTGGAGACGTCAAAGCGGATATACCGGTGATCGGAATAGGTCTCCACCTCCTCTAATACGCGCCAGTCAATGACACGTGGTGACAGAGCAGGGCTGGCGAACGAAATGTCCACCACGGACTCCCCCTGCATCCGCACACACGTAGGGACAGAACCCCGGTTTAGGACGACCAGGCCGGTCTCCAGAGCCCAGTCCTCCACCATCCTGCCCCACGTATCCGTATAACGGGAACCCCAAACCAAGTGCTTGGCATTGAAGTCCCCGAGAACGAGTACGGGGAGGGAACGATACCCGGCGACGACGACGCCCAACTCCGTAAGGGAGTTTTGGAACTCGGCGAGAGTTCGGTTCGGGGAGAAGTACACTCCTACCACGACAATGTCCCCGAACCGTGCTGCTACGTACCAGCAGCGGCTGACGAAATTAGGGCCACTGAGCCGTTCAGGTCCTCCACCCAGCCATCCCTGGGCGGGACATAGTAGGGCTCAGCGACCACGGCTATGTTAATCAACCACTGTGCCATGCTCTGGACCAAGAGGTCCTGAGCCGCGGCGCAGTGGTTGATGTTCGCCTGGAGGAAGCGTAATGGAGCCGTTATTGGCACTCCATTTCTGCCTCCTGAGGCGGCGGCAGTGACGGCGTTGGTGGTGGCAGCAGCGGCGACAGCAGTGGCGGCGGCAGCGTTGGCAGGGACGGCGGTGGTGGAGGGCTTCTTTTTGCCCCCGGCTTTGGCAGGTGGAGCGCAGGCTTTGCCCCCAACCCAGTGATCGGCCGGCTTGCCAGATGCCGCACATACAACGCAGTGCGGCGTGGCATTACACGAGTTGGCTTTGTGTCCGGGCGTCGGCCCGGACACAAAGCAAACTTTGTGAGACGGGCGTTTTCGGGGACTGATATCAGCCCTCGAGATTACACGTCCCGTGTCACGGAGCGCATTGACTTCCTGAAGCAGAAAGTTTATGCATGGGCGAACCGTATTCGGCGGTATAAGCGGCGGGTTGATCGATACTCGCAGAATCGCATGTTCCAAAGCGACGAGAGGTGGGTATATAGAGCTTGGGAGCGACCTGAACAAAGTGTGACGGATGTGTGCCGCCCGGATGATATCGCCACGAATACATTCTGGCGAAGCATCTGGTCGGTGCCCGTCTGTCATACCGAGGATGGCTGGATGCGCGATGTCGAGCGCGTGTGTGAAGCTATGCCACAAATGGAAAAAATTAACATCTCCCCATTAGATGTAGCCAAAGCAGTCCGTCCGTTACCGAACTGGAAATCTCCAGGACCGGATGGACTGCATAACTTCTGGCTCAAATGGTATAGCAGCTCACACGCGCTCCTGGCAACTCAATTCCAGTCATCCTTAGAGTCTGGGTCGTTTCACACAGTTTCTAACAACTGGCGTTACCCACCTGCTCCATAAGACCGGTAGTACCGCGGAACCCAAGAACTATAGACCAATTACTTGTTTGTCGACGGTCTATAAACTTCTTACATCCATTCTGAGAGTGAAGATCAATGAACACATTGAGACTAATTCAATTATGTCCACCTCTCAGAATGGATGTAGGAAGGGGTCCCGCGGCACTAAGGAGCTTCTCCTCATAGACATGGCTATAAGCCAACAGGTTCGTCGATCCCGCAAGGATCTGTCGACATGTTGGATAGACTACAAGAAGGCCTACGACTCTGTGCCACATACATGGCTCATGAGGGTGTTAGAGTTGTACAAAATAGATGCAACTCTACGCACCTTTCTTGAGTCATGTATGAGGCAATGGAAAACAGTCCTTCGCTATCCAGGATGTCGACCAATTCAGGGGGACGATGAGCCTGTGTGGATTAAACGGGGAATATTTCAGGGCGACAGTTTGAGTCCGCTTTGTTTTTGCTTAGCTCTGAATCCTCTAAGCACATTGCTGGAGGGTTCAGGTCTGGGCTATCGGTTGAGAAGAGGTGGTCAGGCCATATCTCACCTTCTTTACATGGATGATCTGAAACTCTTTTCCCCCAACAATTCGCGACTGATGGAGCTACTGAAGTTGACTGAAACCTTCAGTAGTGCCATCAGGATGAAATTTGGTGTGGACAAATGTGCAGTCATGCATGTAAAGAAAGGGGAGATTATGGAATCTGAGAGAATTCAACTCTCGGATTCCTACCTACCCTTACCTATAAGTATTTGGGTATATCGGAAGCAATCGTTGAAGGAACGCTTCTTTGGCCGCCTAAAAAAGGTTTTGAATAGCCTTTTGTCGGGCGGAAATAAGGTGCGCGCCTTCAACGGTTGGGTCATGCCGGTATTAATGTACTCTTTCGGCATACTCAAATGGACTCAAACTGAGCTTGACGCCCTGGATAGGAGAGTACGTACACTGCTGACCGCAAACCGGATGCATCACCCATGATCGTCGGTGATGAGACTGTACATTCCGCGGAAGAGTGGAGGTCGAGGCTTTTTAAACGCCAAGACTCTCCACAACCGCGAGATGTGCAGTCTCAGAGAATATTTCCTCACAGCTGATGTGGGTATGCACCGAGATGTGGTCGCAGTGGACAAGGGTCTCACCCCGTTGTCCATGGCTAAGGAGAACTGGCGCAAACCTGTGATACTTACCACGGATGACCGCAAGGAGGTATGGAAAGGCAAGGAGCTTCACGGGCGCTTCTATCGGGCTCTTCATGGGTCTGATGTAGATTTTTCAGCGTCCGTGGCCTGGCTACGTTTCAGTGATCTCTTCGGGGAAACTGAAGGTTTTGTCTGTGCGATTATGGATGAAGTTATCTTGACGAATAACTACCGGAGGCATATTATGAAGGATGGGACGGTGGACGTGTGTCGGGCATGCCACCGTCCGGGTGAGTCCATCAGACATATTATCTCTGGTTGTTCTCGTCTGGCTAACGGCGAGTACTTGCACAGGCACAACCAAGTGGCCAGGATTATCCATCAGCAACTTGCTCTGAAATACAAACTTGTGGATTCTGAGGTACCGTGATACAAGTATGTGCCCGACCCAGTTCTCGAAAATGACCATGTCACGTTGTACTGGGATCGGTCTATCATCACTGATAGGACTATTGTTGCCAATAAGCCTGATATAGTGGTGATAGACCACACAATGATAATTGATGTTGCCATCCCGCATGACGAGAACCTCGTGAAGGCCGAGAAAGAGAAACAAATCAAGTATCTCGACTTAGCGCACAAGGTTGTCGACATGTGGAATGTGGACTCAGCTATCATTGTGCCGATAGTCATTACGGCCAATGGCCTGATGGCCAAAAGCTTCGACGAACATCTGTCGAAGCTGGCGTTACGCGGTTGGGTAAAGGGCCTGATACAGAAGGCAGTACTCCTCGATACGGCTCGTATTGTGAGGAGGTTCCTTTCTCTGGAGCCCTAACCACCGGTAGCTTGGACCCTGCTCCCGACACCGGCGGACTACTACTTTTTATATTTTTAAATGTATTTTTTATGGTTTTTTAGAGATATATTTAAAAATATACTTTGTATGTAAATAAAAATGAATAAACGAAATAATAATAATAATAATTTATTTCATAACCATAAATCGATACATTTTGTTTGTAATGGCGCCTCCTTTTAAGCAGATAATGCTTGTGTTAGAAGACGCCGCTCTCTCTTAATTACTTACATTTTGGTTTATTTATGTTATGCTATAATTATGTGTTGGCATGTGAGGTAGGAAAGGTGTGGGGTGTGTGTGTAGAAGTGGGGTGGTGTGGTATGATGTGGCGTGTGTAGTATGATGTGGTGTGGTATGGTATGATGTGAGGTGATGTGATGTGATGTGATGTGACGTGATGTGATGTGATGATATGTGGTGCGATGTGATGTAATAAGATGTGGGTGATGTGAGAGTGACTGACATTAGTTCATGTGTTGAAGGAGTGACTCTGTGTCTGTGTATGTAAATGGTTTCATCCAGTCTGTTAGTTTCTGTTTACATTCATGTAGTTTGTTAGGATAAATGAATATTTGTTTGTTTACCCTGTTATAAAGTCGAGCAGATCGATGTTGATATTGCATGGCCGCGAATTTCGTTCTAGTCGGTGGAATTTGTGCAATCAAGTCTTTCCGCCTTTTTGACATTATTTGTGGATCATATGCAAGAGTTTTATGTTTTTTGCATATGATCCACAAATAATGAGCCTGGCTGCGACACTTCGTTCTTTTTGTCGCCGTCTCCTCTCGCGTTTCTTGGTCGCCCTGTTTGCTTTTCTCGCCTTCTTCCTCTCTCCGACTACTTGCCATCCAGCTTCGGCCGCAGGAGAGTTTGAAGACGGAGGCACCTGTTGCACAGCTGGTGCTGGAGCTCGCGCTGCCTGTGCAGCCACCATACCTGTCTTTGGCTTGGTCGTTGCCGGCCTAGCCCCTCGGTTGGCCTGACCGGATGACCCCGGTTTGGCAGCCACGGTGGCTGCATACGAGGCTGCCTTCTGCTGGCCCGATGCCTTTTGGCTCGCCGCCAGGGGGGGACGCAGGACGATGCCCTCCAGTACAGAGAACTGTGCTGCGAAGGCGGCCATCTCCTGCCGCACTAAGTTCAGAACCTGCTCCTCCACAGGCAGGGGCTGGCTTTTCCCGCGCTTGCGCCCCCGTTGAGGTGCCTCCTTGGAGCCGTCTCCTTGGAGCCTGGCCAAGTCTGCTCGGAGCTTCTCGTTCTCCTTTTGGAGAAGCTCCGTGGCGGTCGCCAGGCGGGTGACCTCCACCCGCAACTTGGACATTTCGTCCGATTGGGGCCCGCGGAAGTTGGCCTCCGCTGCCGCCAAAATGGAGGCCGCCGCCGCGCTTACGGCCTTGTTTTTAGTGGCTTGCTTCCTCTTCAAGGCCACATCGCGGACGGCCGCCTCCACAATCTGTACAAATCTGGCCTTATTAGAGCTGCCAGCAGCGTCTAGCTCACTGCCAGAAGACCCCGAGATAGCGGCCCTGCGACTGTTCGCTCCGGGGTGTCGCCCCTCCTCGGCAAGCTTTGTAGCTCGCTGTGTATCCTCCTGGGATGCAAGCCCCCTCCCTTTGTCTCCGTCTCGGCCTCTGCCCCGTGCACTAGTGGGGATCTTACGGGCTGAGACCGCCTCTCTGTTGGAAGACGACCCCTGGTCATCCTCCGGCCTGGGCCGCTTACGGAAGAAGTTGGAGTTCTCCGAAGCAACCTCGGCTCCCTCGTGTCCAGAGCTCGCCGAGCTGATGCCAGACGCAGAGTCGGAGTCTGACCCCGCATCACCTTGACGTTCAAGCGAGCCCTTCCTCCAATGATTGGAGGGAGCCTCCGCACTACGTTCGCCCGACATCTTGTCGGGCTTACTAAAATTAAATCCGATCATCTCCTTAAAGGACGTTGCGGATCGGGAGCCTCCTCGGCTCTTGTTGCCACTGGCAAGCGGTTCAAGACAACCGTTGCCCCCCCCAGAATACGAGGGGAATGACGCCTCCGAAGGAGACGTGGCGGATTCTCCAGCTGCTGAGCAGCTGGTACCGCCCTGGGGTAATGCTTTTCCGTGTGTCTTATTAATTTTTTTTTTGTTTCTTTTAAAGGGTGTGGTCCCTATCTTCTCCTCCCTTCTCCTCCCTTTTCTTGCTTGCTCACTGCCCTCACAGTCACGTCTGATGAGCAGACGCGTACCAGAGAACAGTGAGCAAGATTCCTTCCTATGAAATGCACACCGTCCGAAAACCCGAACATTGCTCAAGTCTCCGAACGGTGTGCCCTTCTCGTGTCCCTCTTTGTCTGGTCTCTCACTTGAACCTTTCCGGCATGAGTAACTCTACCGGCAGAGCTCCAAGATCACTGAGACACACAAGCCCCACCACGACGGCAACGTGGGAAACGTGTCCCTCCCCCTGAAACTTCTAAAATAAGAGAATGATAAAACTAAAAAGAAATATATGATGTAGGTACATTACCATTCAAACTTCCACCGAAAATTGGTTTCGGTGGAAGTAAACGAGATCTAGTAAGTACTTTTGTTTTAATACGTCATAAATCGTAAACCGCAATTTACCTTTCATTCAATCAACTCAAATATAAAAAATAGGGCTTATGGTACGGAACCCTTCGTGTACGAGTCCGACTCGTACTTGGCCGGTTTAATTTTGTCTAATTTGACCGGACTATAAAGTGCTGAACCAATTTTGATGAACAATGGTACAGAGTTTGATCCTGGTTGAGTTTCGGTACGGACCCTGTAGACGGTTATGGGCTACTTTATTTTTGCTAATGTCTATATTAACGCCAGCGGAGCCGAGATCAGGAGCAAGTGTACTTATACCTAATATTGTGACAAGCATGAAGGACCATCTCTTACATTAAAGGCCAGGGTCAACAGATATTTATCTAATTAACCCTCCTTGTGTTATCCTGCACATTATTCTATTAGTGGTTTGATACACCTACCTACTATGTATATAAGTTCTAGGGTACTCGTACTCGTACTCGTAAATGTATATTCGACACGGTTGGCGCAGTGGTTGAGCGATTGGCTGCTGCACTGCGTGTCGCGAGTTCGATTCCCGCACGGAAAAAATATTTGTATAGCTTACAGGTAATCAAATATGTCGTTGTTCCGTATCTGGCTGTTGGTGTATGTGAGTTTTATATGTTTGTAAACGCACCCACGATTCAGAAGAAATCCCTAGTATGCGGCAACGTTTAAAACAACATTTATTGTAAAATAATAATTATCAAAACAATTAAACCCACATAGGTAATAATATTGTAGGTGCAAAAATTATGAATAAGAAATAAATTGTAGGTATGTTCCGTTGTTTAATCGAGTCAGATTCGCACTATCCTCCGTACTATTGTTGTAGTGTATGCAGGTAGTCTCACAGACTACAATATTATAATACATAGCATGGTCTTGCTCAGTCAGTTACAAGCCGCTGCCGGTGGCGCACGTGCTCAGTGTCTCGCATACCGTTTATTCATCGGAGTATATAAATTGTCGTTATTGGCTCTCGAGTCATTGCGCCATCTGTGCTTACCCCTGTTGTGATAAATGGACGTCACAATGTAATACTGTATCTCGGTACAACAATATTTCTCATAACTCACAAAATAATATTAAAAACACTTATTTGATATGAGTTTTTTTGTATGATTGCTGACAGGCTGGACTGCAGTACTGTTAATCATTGCTCCAGTATCTCAGCTGGGATGCTGAAGCGGTGATAGTTATGCTGTGTGTGTTCATGTAGTTGTTGTTGTATTGTGTCACTAACGTAGTTGTAAGTTTATTTATTGTACCTACTAACACTATGAGTCTTTGTTGCTCGTAATAAATAATTTGATTGATTGATTGATAATCTAATGCAATAAGTTTGTGTTATAAATTGCATTGAAGTTGGTCGTAACTTTTTATGCAAAAATTATGCGTGAAATATATAAAATTTGAGGGTTTCCCACGATTTTCATGGGATTCCATCATCAGATCCTGACTTGGTGACAATGGGACCACCTCGAGAGTATAGGCTTTCAAATGAAAAAAGATTTTTTAAAGTCTGTCCACAATTAGCGGGAAAATCGGTGAACAGACATAAAAAAAAATACATACTCGTACAGCTGAACATATTTACCTAAAATAGAAAAAAAACAAAACACTACAAGGTACAAAATAACTTCGGAAGAAAGAAAAAACTTTAATTTCGGAAGTCGGTGTTTTTGGTTATTTTTTCGTTTTTTGACACCGACTTCCGAAATTAAAGTTTTGTTTTCTTCCGAAGTTATTTTGTACCTTGTAGTGTTTTGTTTTTGGAAGTCGGTTGTATATTTAGTAAAAAAGTTTTTTATTTTTCACTTTTTAGTGGTACCTAGGTACCTGCGTACCCATTAACAGCGTACCGGCGCAATGTTATGTTAAGAACTGGTGTAAACACTAAAAAACCATGCGATTTCAGCAATCCCGATCCCTTTGCTATCATTTATTGAAGAGTTCCGTTGCCTACCTCCGAAGTTCGTCGTCAGCTCTTCACCAAATTGAAACGGAACCAGTCCAGGAAAATACTCTTTCAAACAAAAAAAGAATCGTCCAAATCGGCTGACAATTGTCGAAAATATCGCTGAGCAAACATTTTTCATGGGATATCATCATCGGATCCTAATTTATACCTTCCATCATCAGTTCAGCAACATGAAATGATAATTACCAGGCGCAAATATCTGAATTGCGTTAGAAAATTTATGAAAAACATTGTATGTGCCTATAAAATTTGAGGGTTGCCCTCGATTTTCATGGGATCCCATCATCAGATTCTGACATGGTGATCCTTTCAGATGAAACAAGAATTTTTCAAATCCGTTCATAAATGACGGAGTTATGAGGTAACAAACATAAAAAAAATACAACCGAATTGAGAACCTCCTCCTTTTTTTGAAGTCGGTTAATAAAATAAGACTATTTATCTGCGTATAGCAAACTTTATTCTCAAAGACAATGGCAAATAAGCTTGCGCAGTACGGTACTCCTTAACTACTTCATATCATAGAGAAAAACCCACTAGGTAGGTACCTATATCCAGAACATGATTGTCCGCAGCATCAGCCAGTTCGAGAGGGTTTACATTTTATTTTTACTTTTTATTATTTATATTCAGAACTCGAGACATACTTTGTCTGAATTCCCCTATAATTCAATAGATTTCATGTTTAAACTGCCATTTACTGAAAATAATACAGTCTGGCTGTCTTCATTGTATCAAAAAACTGGATCAATTTTATTATTCCTATACTTGAATGATGACCGTTGGTCCATACCTAAAATTAATTTGATGCTGGTAGGTACTTCACCGGACGACCCTAGCGTATTTCACTGGCAAAAGACTCCTTATACCTATTGAAACAAAGTTGATTTTACATTAGCTTGTGTTATCAAGCCAATTTTAGTAAAAACTTGTTCTAGCGAGATTATAAGCCTTTGGATTCAATCTGTCACGGCAGATGGACGGCGAATTATTAAGGGTGGTTAAAAGACTAGTATTACCAGTTAGCAAGGGGTGTTTCAAGGCCATTGCCAACAATATTTGTGAACGCGTTTTAAATGTCCAACGTATTCAAAGAATCTCTTTGTATACTTTTTGCAGGGCTATTGATTTAAATGAAGTCCTTTTAATATACCTACTTACTATTATGCTAAAGCCCTATTTAGTCGCATCTGGTTTGAATGAAAGGTGACCCCAACGCTTTATGTTGCGAAACTAATTCAGATATCAAAAACATTTATACTTTATTAGCGGTTTGTCCGCAGTTATATTAAATGGTAATCAATCTTCTTTGGCTGTGTTTAGAGCATGTTTTTGTCATAATATTTATGACAAAAACGTAATTTTTTTTATGTTTTTTTTATTTGTTATTCAACTTTTTTTTTTACATTTTACTAAAATAATCTATTCAAATTAGGCTCATAAACAACGTGATGCCATCGACTCTTCTCCTGAGGGCCAGAATCATCAGTGGCAACCACCAAAAAAAACGCAGAGCCAATGTAGCTCGAAGAGTTCCGGAGAAACTATACGACTGTCTTGGATCTCGCTACGAAATTAATCAGAAAAGAACATCGGAGAAGTAAAAAAATATAAAATTTTCACTTCGATACATTACCATGTCAAAGAACAGCTGAGGAATAGGAAAAATATGATTTTCACTTCTTTACAACAGGTAGTCCCAAAAAACTCTGTTTTAGATCGGAAGAAGTGGCGCAACATCAGTGTCATCAAGTGACCCAGCAACGCAGGTACTTATAAAATAGTAATAATTGAAACAACAATGTTTGTATAATTCAAATATTTAATGTTATACAATTTGCAGCTTATACACATAGAGAATGTACATATGTATCAATATAGTTAACATAATTACAAGTGCAATCACGAGTTAATGAAGTACAGACAAGACTGTTAGGTGACGAGAAACAAATATTTAGATGTACATAACATGTGACAGCAAAATGGCTTAAATTCTATTCAAATAAGACGTTTCTTGTGTCAAAGATGAACAATTTATGTTAATTTTGATGAGTTTTTGAAGATAGCAGGATGATCAAAGTAGAAAATATGAGAATCATATGAGATCCGTAAGTCAAACATTCAAGATATCATCTTTATAGTATTCAAGCCATTTTGCATTCAAACGATAGTAATATTTTATTAATCATACACATTTTTGGATGGATTATGTTTTTCATTTAAACTAAAATAATAACTATTAAAGCTAACCATTAAAACATACTAAAGTATAAATTAAAAACTATTTACAAAATATTACAAAAGTTTTATTTTCATTACACAAAACATTAATCGTTTATTAGTAAAAAAATATTAATTCAATGGTATTCTTAAATATTATTGTTTTCTGTTTATGTACTTGTTGTGAACACAAGACAAATATGACATGGCACTAAATAGTCCGAAATTATGTGACAAACGTTAATACTGTGACAATGTCGAAAATGATCAAAACATGTGCTTCTGCCGACCCACAACCCTTGCGAGCCAGCGTGAGGATATCAAAAGCGTGCAGTAGCCGACTCAGAACTGTGCTGAGTCGCTTAGACGTTTTGGAGATGCTGCATACACATACTGACAGACAGCGTGGTAGGAGACTACCGCGCGTGTGTCAATAGTAGCCCGCACTTGTGTAGGTATGTCAATTTCTTTCATCTCTTCGAGTCTCGGGAGACTGTCTAGTTGTTCTCTTCATCTTATATCATAGAATTATTTGGCCATTTTTATTCTTATGTTATGTTAAAAAGAATCACTCAGGCACACTCAACACTAATATCTAATTCCCATGAAGTTCCCTAAAGATGAACCCACCGTAGTTAAGTATTGTTTGTTTATGACATATATTAAAATGAGGGTTTTAACGATAGTTGTACATTACATTTATATGGAAAAACAAATACACTTTGATAACAGTATAAAATAACTTCAGGATTTTAACAAAATATCCAAAATATAAGAATAACTAGTTGATTCACACTTCTTTCTTTAAAGTCTTTGGACCATCCCCAGTTATGTACTTTTGGTTAAAACCGAAAATATAACAAATCCTGTGATTTCAGTCAATTCCTAATCCACTTAATAACACATTTAGAGATATAATTTTAGATCAATAGGTAATAGTTGCACTCCAATAACTAAGCTCGAACATTCAAAACGTTTAGGCAACGTTAAGACAGTCAATAAATATCAAGATACCGATTTGATGTTGTTGATGAACTTATTTATTGACTGTCTTTAGGGCGCGTCACACATGCAATCCTAAGCCTTATATTATACATTTTTAAAGTCCAAAGGCTGGTAGATTGCTGCTGAATACCAAATCCGTTAATTTGTCACATCGAGCCTAGCTTTTATGTCCTACACACTTCACTTAGCTGCTCCAAGGAGGCACTGCCGCTACAGACCATCCAGATGCACTAGACAGTGTCATTCTATTAGTATGCCAGTGTCGAAATGGAAAATTACAAGGGATTGATCACGTGAAGTCTAGGCAGATGATGATCGTGACGTTACGACAGCGTTGTTAATTTCATACAATTTGATGTTTTGATAGTCGCCTTCACCACGATAGCGCTGTCAGAATGACACTTATCTAGAGCGTCTGAGAGGGTACTCATGACATTTCGCGCCTTTCACTTGTTTGCTAAACACACATACCACGTAGCATGGCCACGGGAGCAGTACACTTGACATTAGCACCGCTAGACGGCAGCACTAGACGGCGGAGTACTTCCGTCCGTCGTCGGAGGAGTAGCAGTGCTGGCAGTGCAGCTTGTGCATGCGCACGCGCACGTCGGCGCCCGCGCGCCCGTCGCCCAGGCGCGCGCCGCACACCGCGCACGTGAAGCACCACACGTGGTAGCACAGCGACAGCGACTCGATGATCATGGCGGCGCCGCGACCTGCCGAGAATGGACCTTGGTTAGAGAGCGTACAGAAACTATAGGTGGCAGCACAGAAGCACAGTCTTCGCGCATGTTCCCGTAAACTGAGCGTGCAGGAACCAAAATTGGCAGCACAGAAGCGTCGATGTCAAGTATTATAAGCCTTAAAACTTTGAATATGCGACACTAGATGGCATAGTCAACGCCGTGCACGGTCCCTATAGCAAGGTTTGGGTAGCTGAACCACCAGGATTTGTAATGTTCAAGACTTGAAGATTTTTTATCAAATAATATTGAACAATTTAGGTCCGTATGACGTCCACTTGTCACGCAAGTAAACACAGATAATGACTCGAGAGCCAATAACGACACTTTATACACTCAGATGAATATATACGGTATGCGAGACACTGAACACTTGCGCCCCCGGCTACAGCTCGTGAGAAACTGAGCAAGACCATGCTATGTACACTATAATATTGTAGTCTGTGAGACTACCCGCGTACACTACAGTCCGTATGCACAAACTCGAGTTATCTCTCCGAGTTACTTGCTAACCCAGGACCATTATGATTAATATTATTTTGTTATTTAAAACCTCATTCACGAGTTAAAAAGATAACTCTGGATTGTGCAACCGAGCAGGTTGCTTTGAATTGTCACTTATTGCATATTTAAAAACGTAAATTTCCATGAAGAACATGCAGGTGAAGACTCATACATAACAACAACGGGGTTTGTACATATATTAAAACAATTTGACAAATGCTTATATTGACCTCCTATTTAAGCTTTTAATGTACTTGGGATATTTTGTAAAACTGAATATGATATATCACGCAAAAAATCCAGTAGCACATTCCAGACTTCGGAATGGAAACTAATAGCATAATAAGTGTAGTATTCACGCTTTGGCTAAATATTAAAAGTGATAAGCAATTTTCTTGTGCTTACTACTCGACTCTTTGAAGTTCTATATCGTGTGTTAACGCTTGTTGAAGGCAAATTAGATAGGTATAAAATACTTTATCGTATACCACTCTTACAATATTTTAGATTGTTTAAGTCTGCATTCATCATTATTTTTCAGCTATTGATTCTCGAAGCTAAGTCTAGAGTCATGACAACATCAGCGATAGTGATGGTCTCAGAAACATCAAGAAATTATGAGATTGACTTGCGCTACTAATTGTAACTTTATCTAGAGGTAGCCTCCTTCCTTATCAAGCAATAGGCAAATCATGCAAGCCTTAGCAGTAAGTGCAGGTGTGTCTGGTACTCTAAGTAGTGGCGGCGGGTGTGCGTACATTCGTACCTAGTTCCTCGCCGCAGTGCGAGCACTTCCTGCGCCCGGACACCGACAGCAGCTTGTCCTCGCGCGGCTCCGTGCGTGTCGACAGCTGTTGTTGGCTGGAATGTGGACAGGTTTCATGTTAATTAAGTATTATGTTGGGCATAAGCTGATGGGTCGATTGTGTGTTCATCTGTTACATTATAACGAGGTTTAGCACCAAGATGTTTATTAAATTATACTGCCCAACTCCAGGTGAAGATGTTGGTTCAGTAATTTCAGCCGCACGGGTATATCTCCAAGGTTAAGCAACGCTTAGTAATGTCGTTGTGGATGGGTGGCCCCATTATAAACCGAGGCAGCTTTGGAAAGCACGGAAAATATGTTTGAATTTCTTATCAAAACCTATCGAAATCTGACCAGTCTTGCCTAGATGTATTGTGTTACCCAGTTCTAGTTGTAGAGGTCACTTAGTCGTGTAGCGGCATCAATGCAGCCACAAGAAAAACCAACGGAGCAAATCTACATCGCAACCAAAAGAACCGCAACGCCATCTATCCAACTAGCAGCGAACTACTACGTCGAAATAGATCATCAGAGGGTATCAGAGTTTACCGTGCGATTTGAACATATACAACAGTCCGAATATTAATTATCGGGCAGTTGCCCACCGGACACAACACCAGCCAGGTCGGAGGATCCTCCCTTTTCAATGGAGGTTTGCGGGACTTTACACTCTGTACCGCATACCCTCTATAGTTGTTCCAATGTAAAATACTGGTATTCAGCAGTTGGGAAAACGCTAGGCATATTGTGGAACTACATATTTTATATCAAAACGAGCCTAAATTCCACTCCTAGGACACAAGTATCTTCTCTGTCTCACCCAGTGCGGATTGGGTTCGTAGTAGTGGTCCCAGTACGGGTATATATTGTGATATCTACCCGCAATCCGCATGTCTTGGTAACTTTGGTTTTAAGACATGCCTGTTTCTTCACGAGGTTTTTCTTTACCGTTACGGAGAGGGAGTGTTATTGTCCTTGTTGTGATCCCTATTTTTTTTTTTAATTTTGCGTCTAGTGGTAGTTTATGTCGAGTACATTAAGGTGGATGCTCCAGGGTGGCCCGCGAAATTCAAATATTTTTATGTTTTTTGCAATTTGCCGGTCAGTGTGAAGCTGTATGTGGACCAAATGCGATCTGCGACCGTAACGCGTATTTATCTAAAGAATTATAACCATTTTAATCATCAATATACCCCTTTAAGTTCATGTAGTTCGAAAGAATGATTATTTCTGAAATATTCATTCTTGTTTGTTGAACACGTGCATGGCGTGTAGCGGCACGGCAGGCGCTACCGGTGCGGGCGGCGCGTCGTGGTAGGAGTGTCTCTGTGAGGCTACAGACCTGGTGCTGAGCGCGTGCATGGCGTGTAGCGGCACGGCAGGCGCTACCGGTGCGGGCGGCGCGTCGTGGTAGGAGTGTCTCTGTGAGGCTACAGACCTGGTGCTGAGCGCGTGCATGGCGTGTAGCGGCACGGCAGGCGCTACCGGTGCGGGCGGCGCGTCGTGGTAGGAGTGTCTCTGTGAGGCTACAGACCTGGTGCTGAGCGCGTGCATGGCGTGTAGCGGCACGGCAGGCGCTACCGGTGCGGGCGGCGCGTCGTGGTAGGAGTGTCTCTGTGAGGCTACAGACCTGGTGCTGAGCGCGTGCATGGCGTGTAGCGGCACGGCAGGCGCTACCGGTGCGGGCGGCGCGTCGTGGTAGGAGTGTCTCTGTGAGGCTACAGACCTGGTGCTGAGCGCGTGCATGGCGTGTAGCGGCACGGCAGGCGCTACCGGTGCGGGCGGCGCGTCGTGGTAGGAGTGTCTCTGCGCCGCGCGGAGCTTGCTACGCTGCTCCTCTATGCGACGGGCTTCCGCTTCCTGGAATCATACCAAAGAATATGTAAAGAGAATTCGGACTAGACCAAGTGATTCATCAAAATAATCATATGTAAGGGATTGTCTGGCAAGGAGCGTAGATGATGGGTGGAGTAAAGCGGTGATCACGTTGTGTCCGCGGACTGGTAGAAGTGTGGGTCGTCCGGCGGCGAGGTGGGCAGACGACATTGTTGGTATCGCGGGTAGAGCTTGGATAGGGGCTTGGACAGGGGCGTGGAGATTGGTATGAGAAAAGAGAGGGCTATGCTAAACAGTGGGCGAATTCGGACAGTGTGGGATGATGAGGAGATGGTCCACGTCTTGGTAGCTTTTGTCAAGTCACTTTGAAGTTTTGGACAATCTATATCGCAGTTTTACTGCATAAAACCCATCCGTGTTCTTCCTAGTGTCTATTGCGTTTAACGCCGCGGTGACTTTCGAAAAAAATCCGCAACCCGGGCAGGAATTATTATTGCGAGGTTATAAAACCTACATCGCTGAACGAAGTCAGAGAACGTGGCCAAATCCATATATTTCGATTTATTCTCTACTGAATTACGACAAATATAGTGAAGATGATGTTACCTGTATGAGCCAGTGCTGGTTATAGTTGTAGTTGGCGGGCTTCCTATTCCGCGCCTGCATCCAGTCGGTGTTGGAGATCAGCTTAGGAGTTGGCGCAGCGCTTAGAGCCTGGAATTATACAGCGTAAGGCAAGGTTTAAGAAGAGGTAGTATGCGATTTAAATATGCAGAGTGAAACAGAAAATTCTGACTAACAGCTGCTAAGATTTGAATGCCAAACAATGGGCTTACCCTCTAAATGGAAATAATGTTGGAAAGTATAAAATTTCTGGCAAGTGTGTAAGTACTACAAATCTTTACGGTTTTTTGGGCAAAAGATGTAATGTATGGCTCAGGTGCACAAATATTCACGCAAACTCCAGCAGTGTGTACATGCGATTGGCAATGCATGCATGCCTTTGGCAGAAGTTGGAAAGATGTCTGAGATCTTTGATAAGCATTTGGTTGTAGAAAGAAATAGAGCAACCTTTTTTATAAGTACCTACAAACATATTTTGAAACCCGTGGAGGTTCTTGCTGGTTCTTTTGCGTAGGAAAAGACCAAAGCACGGTATTAATAATAATACCGTGCTTTTCACGTTTCCTGAATAATGAAATTCTTCTTTCTATAAATTCAGTTCTACGTTTATTATTGACCAGAGAACGATGGTCCAGGGGCCAGAGGGCCTAGCACGAATATTTTGACGTGTAGTAACGTTAATGTATCTAAATTTTGAATGTGGAAAACTACAACCCTATAGTATTTTGGTTAATTTTATGGATCATTAAAAATATGAATATCTAAACAAAACGAATATTGTAGCTATGGTAAAATTTTACGCTAGGTAACTATACCTACGCCAAAAATATTGGTGCCCTCTGAGTCGTGGATGCTCTCGCTCTGTGCGAGAGCATCCATCGTCCAGAAGTTGTTGTGGTGACACGTGCGGGAAGTCTGCAGGCTGATATGATGATGATTGACCGGGTATTAGTTCATAAATATTAGTTTACCTGCAGCGTGTGCCTGGTCATGGGATGGTAGTTGGCGTTGCCGTTGGCGGCGGGCTTGTGTCGCAGCTGCACGTTGGCGTACTCCACCGCGGACGGCACGCGGCTGCTTCTGCAAACATTACGTAGATGATTACTTATGTAGTAGTACAATGGCGATTGGAATACCTGCGTGACGGGCGGGCGTTTTGGAAAATGTCTTTTGTATAACTTGACGTTATTTATATTGTTAATTAATTACTTTATGAGAAGCTCGTGGCTAGATAATAACAGCCGCACGGATCGATCTTGTAGGTTAAGCACCCCTTGCCAAGGTTGGTCTTTGGATGGGTGACCATCTTAACATACCGAGTTTCCTCCGTGCCTCGGAAAGCACGTTAAGCCGTTGGTCCCGGCTGTCATTTGTAGACCCTTGGCAGTTGTTACGGATAGTCAGAAGCCAGTAAATCTGACTCCAGTCTTGCCAAGATGTACCGAAGCCAGTAAATCTGACTCCAGTCTTGCCAAGATGTACCGAGCAGTTAATTGGTTGTGGAGGTCTGGTAGGCAGCCACTCCACGTAAAACACTGGTATTCAGCTGAATCCGGTTTGACTGGAAGCCGACCCCAATGTAGTTGGGAAAAGGCTAGGCAGATGAATTACTTTATTAAAGTTTTCTATCACACTCCAAAGAATTAATGTATTTGGATGATACTTGGGAAAACAGGTAGTACTTTTTTCTTGTTTATTTATTAGTTGATGTTGTTGTTGTTATTGCTTGTCTTACTAATATTATAAACGCGAAAGTTTGGATGGATGTTTGTTATTGAATCACTCCGAAAAGAATGAACGAATCTGGGAATCTGGATGTTTGGAACATAGATAGGTTATAGTCTGGAATAGCACTTAAACTAGTTTTTAACTCTGGATTTCCTCTGGGATTAATTTTCGATATTCACGCAGATGAATACGCTAGCAAATGGTAGTATTTATTAATTAAAAATATGTATACCTTAGGTAGATTTATAAATTGTGAATCTTACGGTTGCATTAATTTAATTTATGGGCATTGTTCAAAAACGACTGTGAAAACCCAAGATTTTCTCATATAACGCAACATCAAAGCTGTTGGGAATCTTATTGTTTCAACAACGTGATGTACTAGCAATTACTTATTTGTAGGTATATCGCAGATACCTAAGTACATAGACACACCTGCATACATTAAAGGATATGGAGTATCAGAAAAAATATCATGTGTTTTATAGGTACTTTTTCTTCTTCTCGTGTGGGCAGTAAGGTCTAACGACCTCACACACAGTGTCGGAGTTTCTAGTCCGCCTTTGACATGGTTTATTTGACGACCGCGTTTTGGCGGCCGGGAGTCCGGGACCTCCGGCTTATTCCTGCCTTCCACAGCTGTTTTATACTACAAAATCTTCATTAACTGATTTTCTCATCTTATCTAACTATCTTAATTTTGTTCCACAGCAGAGCAAAGGCCACCCTCTCCCTTTTACAAAGTTCTGTTTTCTGATAGTGCGGGGTTTTCTAAACGAAGTAAAGCACGTTTCGTTTCTGTTCATATCCTTACTAATATTATAAATGCGAAAGTAACTCTGTCTGTCTGTCGCGCATTCACGCCAAAACTACTGAACCGATTTAAATGCAATTTGGTACAGAGATAGTCTAGAGCTTGAGAAAGGACATGGGCTACTTTTTATCTCGGGAGTATGTTCCTTAGGGACCACACGGGCAGTCGCTGGCAGAAGCTAGTTGCAAATAAATAGACAATCAAACTAACCTCATAGTAATCTCCCTCTCAATAGACTCGCGGCTCTTCGGCTTGGGCGGCAGCACCGGCTGCGGCACCCTCATGACCTGTCCTCTGATCTCCTTCCGCTCATACAGCACCCTCCGACTCTCCTCCACGCCGAAATGCCTCTGCATATGCTCCTCCGACACTATCGGCTTTCTCTTTTCGTCCACCATCCTCCCATCCACCATTCTTTCTTCTACCATCCGTTCATCCATCTCTCTTTCGGGAACAGATGGCGGGATAGATGGGAAATTCTCGTTTAGAAGTAAATTTGGCATTGAATGACGGTAGTGCGGATTGTTAGCCTTCGGTCTGTTCAGTGGAGGCTTTTCTGGTGATGAAGGGATCGAGGATACGTCCTGAACAGATTTCTGGATAATCCTGGTCTGGTCTCGAAGTAAGTTCTCTCTCTGTCGCCGTAGTTCTTCTTGCTCTAATTGCAGGAGCTCTCGTTCGAAGCGGAGGACTTCCTATTTTGGATTTAGAGATCGTTTAAGGATTTTTGTGTTTTGAAGAATGATGGGGAGTGTAAGGTCCTATAGTTATGTTGGTATGTTTGTAAAATGTACAAGTTTTAGACTGTCTGTCCACCAACCAATGAAATTGCATAAAATCTCAGTGACTAGCGCGGAGATTTTATGCAATTCCATTGGTTAATATTTCTCCGCTCCTCTCCTTTCCGCTCTAGTGGTCAGCTTTAGTGTTTATGTATACTGCCATCACAAGCAAAAAAGGTATTGTTACGAGCTTGGGGTTCGTTACAATAAAAACAGCCGATTAAACCACCAAAAATAACACTTTAATTTAAAACAGTACAAACACACTAATTAAAACACAATCGCACTACTGAATACTTCACTTCACTTAATTCGCAGTTGAAGATCGCTTCCGAAGTTATCGCTTGTATCGCTAATTCAATACTGACCCAGTCGCCGGATGTCCGCCCTTTATATATCGGCGACAGTTATTTCTAGAACCTTCCAGTATAGAAACTTCTGGAAAGTTCGGGTACATACCGGTCCCGATTGACCTGGTGTCGAAACATCGAGAATGTTCTAGCATAGAAAATTCTAGAAACATCTTGACCTCAGTAATTCCGCTATTCGATACTAGATGGCGGTACATGTACGTAAATGTCGTTATGTACCTAGCTTTAATTCTGGCGCGTAACACTGCCCCCTCCTAAGACATGCTCGTCCCGAGCATTATCAGCCCCATAATAACGCGCCAGTCGATCCACGTGGACGACCTTAGGAGCGCTTCTTGTCCCTTTTTGTATACGGTAGGTCACGTCATTGATTTTTGTCACAATCCGATACGGCCCGTCCCATTTAGCCTGAAGCTTAGGAGATTTCCCTTTACTGCGAACTGGATTGTGCAACCACACTAGTGAACCTTCGTCGAAACCTTTATTGTTCATTTTGCGGTCATAACGGGTTTTCATCTTTTCAGACATTTGCTGGCCCGATTCTCTGACATGCTCATAAATGTCATTCATTTTGTTCCGCAAGTCGTTCGCATAATCAGTGATACTGCGTGGGGCGTCAGGCGGTATTCCGGTGATCAAGTCTGCAGGCAGCCGTAATTCTCTACCAAAGTTTGCGAAAGCTGGTGTCACTGATGTGCTTTCGTGAACAGCACTTCGGTATGACAACAAAAATGGTTGTATATGCTTGTCCCAATCGCGTTGCCGATTTTCCACAACTTTTGCCAGGTACCTCTCCAATGTCTGGTTAAATCGTTCCACCATTCCATCCGATTGTGGGTGGTAAGAAGTTGTTCTCGTTTTATGAGTACCCATAACTCGGCAAGTTTCCTGGAATATTTGTGACTCAAAATTCCTTCCTTGATCGCTGTGAATCTCCAAGGGTACTCCAAAACGACAGAAGACTTCATGAACCAGTTTATCTGCAACTGTTGAAGCTTCTTGATTTGGAATGGCAAAGACTTCCGGCCACTTAGTGAAGTAATCCATTACAACCATGAAATACTTGTTACCACTTTCACTTTCCGGAAACGGTCCCGCGATATCCAGGGCTATCCTTTCCCATGGTGCACCAACATTGTACAATTTCAATGCACCTCTGCTACGAGTCTGAGGACCTTTTACAGCCGCACAACTAGTACATTTGCGACACCAGTCTTCAACATCATCACGACAATGAACCCAGTAAAACCGTTCCCGTATCTTCAGTAGAGTCCGTTTAACTCCCATATGGCCTCCTGAACAACCATTGTGGTACAGCTGTAGAACATCCGGTAGTTTAGCCCTAGGCACGACCATTTGCAAATGACAGCTGTCTCCCCGAGCATTTTCCCATTTACGGCACAGGACTCCATCCTGAATCACTAAGCTGTCCCATTGGGCCCAATAGCTTTTCGTGATCGAACTCATCGCTGAGACGTCGCTCCACGTGGGCTTAGGAGCACTGGCCTTTATCCACTCCAGAATCGGCCGGATGTCAGAATCTTCCTGCTGAGCATGTTGTAGGCTTTCCTTCCACTCGTTGCTGAGATCTGTTTTGAGCATCCTCACAGGTACGACTTCTTTGCCCTCTTGCCGAGTGCAATGTTTGCAGTCTTCAGGGCAAGGTCTTCTTGACAATGCATCTGCGTTGCCATGAGATTTCCCACTGCGATGTTCGACCACAAAGTCGTATTCCTGCAGTAGTTCAATCCATCTCGCAACTTGTCCTTCTGGGTTTTTAAACTGCAATAGCCATTTCAGTGCAGCATGGTCGGTTCGTAAGTGGAATTTCCGCCCCAGCAGATATTTGCTAAAATGTTGTAATGATTTTACCACAGCAAGCAATTCCCGTCTCGTGACACAATAATTCCTCTCTGGTTTCGACAACGACTTACTGAAGTACGCAATCACAACCTCTTGATCGCCATTACGTTGAGATAACACACCGCCAAGTCCTATATCACTTGCGTCTGTGTCAACTATAAATTCTTTGTTGGTATCAGGATACCCCAAAATCGGTGTTTTGCACAGACGGTCCTTTAGCTCCTGGAATGCGATGCCACAACTTTCATCCCAACAGAAATGTCGCTTCTCCTCGGTTAGCTTGTGCAAGGGTTTGGCTATATCTGCAAAGTTCTTGACAAATCGCCGATAATAGGAGCACAAACCCAAAAATGCTCTGACCTGCGTCTTGTCTTTTGGAATTGGCCAATCCTTGACAGCGGCGATTTTCTCTGGATCCGTACGGATACCTTGTTCCGACACTACATACCCCAAAAAGCTAACTTGCCGTTTAAAAAGAGAACACTTTTTCGGACTCAACTTGAGGTTGGCACTCTTGATCTTCATAAGCACGCGTTCCAAGTTTTGAAGATGTTCTTCAAATGTACGGCCTACGATGATGATGTCATCCAAGTAGACAAGGCAGGCATCACCAATTAACCCAGTTAGTACAAGTTCCATCAACCTTTCAAACGTTGCCGGAGCGTTACACAATCCAAACGGCATAACTTTGAATTGCCACAGACCCTTTCCTGTTGAGAATGCAGTTTTCTCCTTGTCCTTTGGGTCAATTTCTACTTGCCAGTAGCCACTTTTTAGATCTAACGTGCTAAACCACTTTACTCCAGTAAGCATGTCCAGCGTGTCATCAATTCTTGGCAAAGGATAGCTGTCTTTCTTCGTAATGTCGTTCAGACGACGATAGTCAACACAAAACCGCATGCTGCCGTCCTTCTTCCTTACCAGCACTACAGGTGAACACCATGGACTGGATGAAGGTTCTATAACACCATCCTTCACCATTCCCTCAATCATGGTTTCCACTTCCTTTTCACGTGCTACTGGTAATCTCCTTGGCCGCTGACGGATAGGCAATTCTTCTCCTGTGTTTATTTTGTGTTGAACTAAGCCAGTCTTCCCGATGTCAGCATCGTTCGAAGAGAAAACATCGGCGTATTTAAGTAACATCCTCTTCGCTTTGACCGTTTCATTTTGAGACAGAGCGCTGCGACAGTCTCCTAAAAGTGTGGTCACACTCGTTTGTGCATCCTTGCTGAGGGTCTCAGTTGATAGATATTGGCATCGACGCAACCAATCCACTTCCTCGCAGGTGCCCATCAGTGTGCCTTTTTCTATCACCTGTTCCTTGTCACAAAGGTTCAACACACGTACTCCTGAGATGTCGGTGGCTCTAACCAAAGTTCGTGCCACTTTCCATGGAAGGTCATCGTTTACCTTTTCCACGAGTACGCAACGATGAGTCTGCCCAGGATTCCGAGGAAGACTAACCGGCACAACTGTTTCCGATCTCGGAGGAAGAACAATTTTCTTTAGGCTGTACACATTTCCAGGTAAAGCCCCTTCCATGAAAAGTTCCTCTTGTCCACATTTCATAACTCCTTGATTCACGTCGATCTCACAACGATTCTTCCTCATAAAGTCTAAGCCCAGGATGCAATCGTCCATTATATCGGCCAAGACAACCTTATGCAGGTAGATTTTGTTGCCTAGCTTCAACTCCATCTCTCTCTCTCCTCGGACGGGTATTCGCTGACCAGTGGCTGTTACCAAATTTATGCGTCCTTGGTTGTATGCAGAGTCCCCAAGGAATCGACTTATAAGTTGGGAACTGACAACCGTGCGAGAAGCTCCAGTGTCTATCGTCAGCTTACATGGTGTTCCGTTGACCTCGCCCTTGATGATAAGGCTGTTTCCGTCATGGGTTTGTGAGATCGAAATCCTTGGGGCTCCTTGTAGATCAGCCAGCACCCGCCCCGCAGTCCTGGCTTTAATTCGTTTCCCTGCTGTTGCTGGGCGTTGTTGTTAGCCGCCCTATCCTCTGAAGGTCTGCCATCTTCCCTCTGTGTAGGGCGCTTAGGGCAACTGGATCGAAGGTGGCCCCTTTCACCACAGCCGTAGCACCTAGGGCTGTACCCTTTAAATTGGTCGCGAACCGTAGTTGCTCCGACCTCCCTAACGCGGTGGGAACGATGATCCTGCCGTACAGCTTCCACCTCTAGTGCATGGGCCAAAGCGTCCTTAAGCGTCCCGTGATGCCCGAGTCTCACAGCAGCTCTAACCTCGAGGTCGCGGATGCCGTCGATGAATGTCTGTACCAAGTTCCCCTCAATGAGCGCAGGTACAGACTGGTACGCTTTTCGTACCAGCTTCTCGACTTCAAGGGCCCACTGCTGCAGGTTCTCACTGCTCCGTTGCACGCGATCCCTTAGCTGCGCACGAAATACGTGTTCCAGGTGAGCGTCACCATACCTGGCTTCCAACGCCTCAAGGAGCTGCTGGTAAGTCACCTCCTTACCGAGAGCTTCCAGGACGGTTAAGGCCTGGTCACGCAGGCCTAGGGTGAGGGCAGTCATGGCCTGGTCTTTACTCCACCCGTTTGCCTTCATTACAGCTTCAAACTGTATCTTGTACGCCGACCAAGAAGACGTGCCATCGAACGGCGGCACTTTAAACCCACGTAGCGAAGGTGTAGTAGCTGCGGAAGTAACAATCCCGTCTCCAAGTTTAAGGTTGCCCAACTCCTTCTTCACATCAGAAATGACGTCATCAAACTTGCTGATCCTGGTTTCAGCATCTGACAAGCGGTTGTCATGCTGAGCAACCTTATCCTTCACCTCCTTCATGTCTTTCCCGAAGGACGCGTGAAGTTCCTTCATGAGAAGCATCTGTTCTTCCTGTCGGCGGGCCTGCTCCTCCTTGTCGCGCTGCAGCTGTTTTTCCAAGCGTCGGGCCTGCTCCTCCTGTCGGCGGGCCTGCTCCTCCTGTCGGCGGGCCTGCTCCTCCTGTCGGCGGGTCTGCTCCTGCAGCATCATCATCAGAGCAGCAAAGTCTGGTGCTGATGATGCCGGAGCTGCTGTGGACGGGCCGGCTTCCATAGTCGGTACCTGGTCTTCCGACGTCTGCGACGTTGTTCCACCAAAACGTCTCTGGTCCGTCTCCTGCTGGCGTTGACTACGGGTACGGATACCCTCCGTGTCGTCCTTTGGCAGAATCGGCATGATTATCCACTCTTCTGACACCAATTGTTACGAGCTTGGGGTTCGTTACAATAAAAACAGCCGATTAAACCACCAAAAATAACACTTTAATTTAAAACAGTACAAACACACTAATTAAAACACAATCGCACTACTGAATACTTCACTTCACTTAATTCGCAGTTGAAGATCGCTTCCGAAGTTATCGCTTGTATCGCTAATTCAATACTGACCCAGTCGCCGGATGTCCGCCCTTTATATATCGGCGACAGTTATTTCTAGAACCTTCCAGTATAGAAACTTCTGGAAAGTTCGGGTACATACCGGTCCCGATTGACCTGGTGTCGAAACATCGAGAATGTTCTAGCATAGAAAATTCTAGAAACATCTTGACCTCAGTAATTCCGCTATTCGATACTAGATGGCGGTACATGTACGTAAATGTCGTTATGTACCTAGCTTTAATTCTGGCGCGTAACAGTATCAACACAAAACGAAGTAACCTATTTCCGACCTTGAGTCATTTACTTAAGGTCGGAAATCGGTACCTTCGTTTTGTGTAGTTACGTACTTTTCTTTTAAGACGGCAGTATAGGATTTGTTAACTTAAATTATTGTTAACTTATTTAATTTCCCACGATATGTAAGTAATTGCATTTTACAAAAGACTTAATTATTGTTAGTTGGTAGACTTAAACTTATGAATAATTATAGGACCTTACAGCATAAATTAATGTATTGTGATGATTAGTAAAACATTTAATTTTAGTGACATTAACGTTAAGTGCAAGGCTTAAAGCTGGCGTGGATTAAATCACATAGATTACATGGTGGGGCAGTAAGTATGAAATATGTTAGAGGAAACTTCGGTTTCAGAAATTTTCCCATAATGTAGTTGTTCTTGAGGAGACAGAATGAGCTGAGAGTTAATAGTTAATTTACTAACTTTACGTAACGAAGTAAAATGTACTGCGATACTTTAATTTTATCGATTTCCAACACTTCGTTTATGTTTGCAATAAAATGAAGGTTCTCTTTATACAGGGCGAGTTTTTAATAACATCTAGGTACAGTTTTTTTATCTCTCAACTACGTCAACATATTAATTAGTAGTCATTAAATATTTATTGATTTCTCACCACAATAAACATTACATTTATTGTTTCAATTAAGGTACATAATTTGTTTAGTTTACTGTGGGAGACTGGTGTCTAAGCTAGGCTTTAAGGGCCTGTGTTTCAGGTCACCAGATCTCCACACTCTAGGTACAATTTTGAATTTGGAGGTTTAAATTTGGACTTTAGAAAAGTAGTATTTAAAAAGCAAATAAAAACATTCTTAAAACAAACGAATATAAAACAGAAAATTAAATGGTTTGTTTTCAATAGCGACACATCACGCCTATATTCACCGAAGAGTAAGGCAGAGGTGCAGGTACGGTGTCATTTATAGCCTTGTCAAGTGCATATTTAATCCTTGTTTAAAAAGTGTGCAAGTATTCTTAAACCGAAGTGTCCCCTGATTATGTAGTTATGTAAGTGTAAAATGTCATTCACCTTGGTGTGGGCATCGTCATAGGCCCCGTCGGGCCAGTCGCCGTTAGTCGTCGCCTGCAAGGGGCCGCACCGCGCTTTGTTATTTACATCACAACATGGCCACCAGTGACAGGAACCACAATATTTAGAACATTTACTGTGAATAGGCTAGTTTCCACCATCAATTATATGCAAATCTATTTAGTCCGTCAGTTAGGGTATTGAAAAATAATAGACACGTATTTTTTGTTTTTGTAAATCAATGAATATTGACAAAGATAATGAACGCATCAACAGTCGGAGTGGGGGCTCGTGACGTCAGAACTAAAACTTATACCACGGCGTGACGTATTGAGAATTTTAAAAGCGTCGTATCTTCGTCAATTTTAATTTACGTAACAAAAGAAAAAAATAATCGAACTGACGGACATTGAACAGTGGACAAGCCTAGTGTGTGTGTGTGTCTGTGTGTGTTATTAACAGAGAGCAATTAATATTGCAATGCCAATTAATATAGGCAGTATAGGCTCAATATACTCGTACCTACCTACTCGGTAATATTGAGCAGACTGATTAACTAATTGAATATGAAATTCAATGCAATAATTATCAGGAAGTAATGTTTATTATTAGTTGTTAAATTCAATAAAAAGAGTGTTGTATTAAAATTGTGATGTGGGTATATTTTGCTTTTAAACCATTGAAAATATGCAATGTTTACGTCATCTTCAAACTGGTTTCGATTGGTCATATCGCTGTATTTTGTTCTAGCGTAGGTACTAAGTAAATATTGTGGTTCCAATGTTAGATGGGAGTTAATTCCTTGAGCATGTGAGAAATAAATGTTTTTATGATAAAAACTTTCACAATTCGTAATGATGTGTTATAGCAAATTATTAACAAAAAAATGCAGGTTTCTTATGACAATAAAAACTAAAATTATATTCAAAATGCATGTATAAATATAACATGCAATAACCTCTTTTAATATGCTAGCTACCAGAGGTTTTTTCCCAGTTTTGGGTTAAATATAAGTTCCTGTGCATCATGCCAGTGCAATCTAAATATCTAAGTAATATTGCAGTGAAGAAAATAAAAGGCAAATAATAATTTAAAATAAATAATATTTATTTTAAGAACAAAGTAGGTATACATACATAATCACGAACTACTTTTGTGACTAATTTAGGTGCTTATGCAAACTCGTTAAAATTTTAATAAAAATAAAGTGCTTTTGGAATTGAAAGGAGAAAAGCGTTAATAAAAAGCAAAATAAAAGTGTTAATGGCAGCATTATTATGTTTTAAATACCACGTATTTTACATACATATTTACACGAGAACCAATTGAACAGAAACTAAAAGAACATTAGAAAATAAATATTTAAGGAACTACGGATTATGCTTTGAATAATCTAACTATTATTGAATAATTGTACTTTTTTGTACTCTAAAGTATTTGTAATAAACCTACACTTAATATTAAATTAATCTTAATTCGCTTATTGCTTACCACCTAAACAATTTTGATCATCATTTTGATTCGAGTGGTATTTAAAACGACGTAAATTAATCACATTATGTATATAAATAATTATCCTTATATGTAAAGTGCTAGCAAAGCAGGTTCAGTGCTAGCCCCTAAGATCACAGGCGTGAACTTAGCTTAAATACAACCAGTAGCAAGGATAGCCGCTTTTGCTTTTAATTTTTATATAATATACGATATATAAATTGGCAATAGTAGATTTTTAAACGAACAAAAATCTCAAACTGAAAAAATATTTAATCAAATAATTATTGATTCCAATTGAAAAACAAAAAACAAATAATACATGATTCCAATAATTCTTGATTGGTTCCAAATGAAAAAAATATTGATTGGTTCCAAATGAAAAAAATCTTGATTGGTTCCAAATGAAAAATGAATGTTTGTAATCACGATTGTGACATAACTAATTAGCCGTGAAAACAAAGCGAAAGCGGCTAAAATAATCGCCCGCCTAATTACTAATCACCAAAGCGGAGAATTCGAGAAACGACCAAATATATCTCCCATTCAAACTATAGCTTACAAAGTATATTAAAGAGATCTACTTTTGTACATCGCGACAATGATACATGCTGAAGACTTAGCTACAAAAATCACAACCATATTTCCTTGAAATAAGGTTGATTTTTCAACGAGACATAATTTCAACATGCATACCAGTCACTCTACGCAAGAAAAATAGGAAACATTGCTTAAGTAAATAATATTTTTCTAATAAATAATAATATCTTCTAAATAGCATTTCACTTTGATGAAATGAAGAAGAGTGCAATAGACATATTTATTTTAATTTGACACTAAAATTCTTTTCTTAATGATTTTGTTATTTAATGTGGACCACTGGAAACCAATTAAATAAACCACCACCACACAGGCTTATGTATGTTTTGAAATCTGCTATGAAAAATAAATATGTAATAGAACTGTAGTTCTTAATAAGAAAAATAATGTAATCTTTAATAGTACAGATAAATATTTTCACAGCTGACTCCAAAAATGTGCAAATGATATCAATGAGATTTAGTGTCAAATCAAAATGACTACCAGAAGTACAAAGGTCGATCAAAAGTGCAACATTAGGTTTAAAAGTAATTTATCATGTGAAGATAATTTAATACTAGATAGTGTATCATTGAGGCTTATCATGTAAGCAGAAATATGTGTCAAAAGTACGAACATTCCGTGAATAATTTTAGACAAATAATCATGAATGTTATAATCTTTGTGATTATCTTGATCATAGATGGATTAGTCATCCATTGATTAACATTAAGGGGGTAGAACCTGGCCGCCATTTTTTCTTATGGATGTCTATGACAGCTCCCATAAACAAATGTTCGAAACCCTTTCCACCTAATTCTAGACCTCTAAGCGACCTTTTCACTCCACGATCCCGTAATAATCATGTACATATACATACATATAATCAGTTTATTGTACCTGCTGCTGTTGTATAGTTTTGTCGAGGCTCTCGATTTTGTCCGAGGGAGCCTCGTTCTGCTCGCTTAGCTCGCTCAGCTTGGAGCTGAGATTGTTGGAGAATGTGTCCTGTTGCTTCTTCGCCGATTCTTCCTCGTCTGATGTTACTGTCACGTGTGTGTAGGGCTGAAATTGAGACATATAAGGATTAGGACAGAGTACAATTTTGCTTTTTCGTGTTGATTGCAAGATTATTTTTTGTAGATAAATAACTATTTTTGTAGTTCTAAGGGCATTGTTATGTCAGCCATTGGACCTGTACATGAATTAATTTTGTTAAATTTCTTGTTTTTTTTTTTAAATTCAGTTTATTTAACATAGGGTTATGTGTGTTTATATATGACTACTTTTCTCTGGCTTTTTAAATTTGAACTAAAGCCATACATCCAGAAGATGAGAAAAAATACTCTTTTCCTTTCAAATCATTGTAATAAACAATGTTTCGACTTAGTTATTTGTTTAGAATAGCTTTTTATAATAATTTTGATTATTAATGCAATATTTCCTCATGTTTGAGTCATTGAGTCGGTCTATTAGATGATTCAGTCATAGACTTCATAGTAAACTTGATTTACAGCACTATTACGGCCTTTATCTACCTACTAATCATTTTATCTATAAACACACTAGGCCTATATCCTCCTATGGAAGTTTTATTAGTGTTCACGGACTTTAGGTTTAGGGCAAACTTCCGTATATTTTTAGCCACCGTTATCTGACGTATGTAAATCATAAGTAGCAGAAGATTGTGATTCATAAAAAGGATTAACTTTAATGGATATCTTTATGTGATTATTGATAAGGCTTTGGGATTCACATTCTTGAACTATTATACTTTAATAGAAGGAAAAATATTATGTATAATAAACATTATTTTAATCAAAACACTCATCCTATATATATGAGGCCTATACGACGACGGCTATACCTTAAGCGTTGTCATATAGACCGATTATGCAATTTATTTGAAAATTTATACAAAGTTTGTATGGGAGATATATTTTAAAATTCGGTTAAAAGGCCAGTCAAATTCATCCTACAATACCCATGACCCAATCCTGAATGTAATGTAGCAGGTAAGCGATGATCTTTTTCAGTAACGGTCATTCACTTTTAGTAGTTATCATAAACACAATTTTAGGTCTAACAATGCGTTAATAAAGTTCAAATAATGGCGCAAAAAATCATTGCAAACAAGTAATCTTATAAGAATGAAGTGATCTCACTTATTCACGCCTTGACCACCTTTCTAAAAGATTGTTCAAGGTTGTGAGGCTCGATCTAGGTATCCTTTTTGTTTCCAGTTTATCTGATAACAGAATCTGTTTACTTTTATCTCATTGTGAACCTAAAACGCTGATTTTAAGAGTGCAAAATCATTTGTAATGTCTAACAAGTCTGATATAGGTAGTCACTGAGAGTTTTAAGATGACTAAAGTGCCCTGTTTTATTAAAGGCAATAAATACGCTATGCTTGGTTATCTTTGCAAATGAATGCGTTTGTAATAGTATCCGCTCCTCGCGGCAAGCAGCGTTTTGACCACCTTATTTCAGCCATCGCCTCTTTACCGAATAAAATCATTCCAATACCAACAATATAGAAACAAAAACATATATGTACCTCACTATTCTGTCTGCTGTGAGGGTTAGAAGTTTCAGGAGACGAATGCCCCTTATACCAAGCCTCAGCCGAAGGTCCTCGATCCACATCCACACCAGAATCGCGGCTCTCCCGCAACTTGGCGTCCATGTCATGAGAAAGAGTCTTCTTGTACAGAAGCTTCTCGATCTTCGTCTCCTCTTGGAGGAAAGAGGTGATGTCAGGTCTTGGAGCCAGGGTCAGGTCTACGTCCAGGTAGCTGTCGTCTTGACCCTCGATGCCCAGGAAGCTGGTGCGTTTGTTCCGGATTTCTTTCTTGATGCGGCGGGCTGAGCTTGTGTGTTTGAAGTTGCCCTGCAAATAAATGGTGGGAGATTAGAGTTAAAATCAAGTTTATTATTTTTTGTAATGTCTTGAAGAGTGTCAACAAGGACATAATCACAATGTGCAGCTGCTATGGATAGCATTTAGTGCCCTCCAAATATCATACAATGGTGCAGCATACAAATCCACACAATTATTGATGTAAGTAATACTATTTCTGGCTCTGAGAATGTCTCCTGCATCGAAGCACCTAAGTATCTATTTTCTTGTTGTTATTACTACATATATACGAGGTCTCGGAAAGTGAAAAAATAAATAAATTAATTAATTATGCGAACTAATTTTACCAATTTCACTTGTAGGATAAATAAAAAAACTCTTCAACTCTAAATTAAGATCAGATAACCCATTCTCACTAGTCACCATGACAATAAAGACATCTACTCACATTGCCCAACAGTTCATCATCAGCTCCATCATCAGTTGGCGGTGGAGGAGGCTTCTCCTTCGGAGGCTCCAGCACATTCGTAGGCATATCCAGAGGGAACGCGCTCTCCGGGGCATACGCCGACGAGTTCTGGTAGAAGATGTCCATGTTCTCATACAACGGGGTCACAGCTATCTTCCTCTCCATAAAGTCTACTTCTTCCTTCTTCTGTGGTTTTGTCTCGTCCATGACAGCGCTGTCTTCCGAGTCTAGTTCTTTGAATGCTAGATCTAGAGCATCCAGGACCTATGGAGATAGGTAAATGTTGAAGGTTTTGTCTGTGGTTTGATGGTTAGAACACTAATGCCCGTTTTCACCAACATCCCCTAAGTTTACGGGATCCCCTAAACATGTTTAGGGGGCCGTTAGAGGATGGTTTCTGTTTCACCAATGTTTAGGGGTCAACTAAACGTTAAAAGGTCTGCTAAATTTAGGTGTTCGAAATTTTGCCCCATAAACCGGCACCTACGTATGTGATCGTTTAAACAACGAAGATGGATAGTGATTTATATGATTTTTTTGAATATATTGAAACTGTTTCGACGCAAATAATAGCCGTAGACCAAAATATATCGAAAACGATCAAATTACTTTGAATTTTTTGATGAAACTGACTTTTTTTTGAATTGACTTTTTTTCAGTGTTGTATTTATTGGAAAATATTGAACACGCTTTAGAATTTCCTGATAATAGGTGAGTACATATTAACTAATCACATTTTTTTATACTACGTAATGTAGCCCGTAAAATAAAATAACAAAAAACTATGCGCATGGTATTTTTTTTTAGTTGACGATACGACAATGTTTCCTTGTGTTTATTTGATTTGCATGATAAATTTTATTTTATTCCAGGAATAATTCTATATCTCCAATAAATCAGTTATTAATAGCATTGAGATTTCATGCTACTGGTAATCATTTGTTGGCTGTGGGAGACATGGGTGGGATCAGTGTGGCTACTTGCAGTCGAATAATAAAAAGAGTGTCTAATGTACTCTGTGGAGTGTCTGCAGCAACGCTTCCTTTTTTCTGCCATTTTATTATACCGTAACTAAATACGTATCGTTAACGAAACAAAATAAGATGCAAGCAAGCGATCACAACAAACTATCCACGAAAACAAACGAAAGTAAAGTGTCAAATTCAAATATGACCACAGATTAAACGTGAGTTTCGTAATGTATCCACAGAGTAAATATGTAAGAAAATATTAAATTAATTAAAAATATGAAGGAATTAATATTGATTATTGCTATTAAAACATAATTCATTATAAACTGTATCTATTTGTGTATATACTTTAGAGAATTTGTTAAAAAACTATATTATTTCAAAGTATCGATAAGTTTAAAGACGAATCATTCACTATTATCGAAAACAAAACGTCACATAGTTATGTGTCCCCTAGTTAGGTGATAAAAACGATGGTGAAACGAAATTTCATTTAGGGGCTAGTTTAGGGGTACTGTTAAGTAAAGGGCCCCATACTTAGGTGGTAGTATAGGGGATGTTGGTGAAAACGGGCATAAGATTATTAAAAAAATGCATTGTAGAAGCATTGCGCTGGTGTAACCGAAATACAGATACTACGAACAACTTAGGAGAATTTTTAAAAATGTAATAATACTTTTCTTATTTAAAAGTTGAAGTAAATGCTTCAAAATTTACAGCAAAAAAAAATGTATTTTGCAAATGTGCTTCTACAGTGCCAGAAAATTAACACATAATAAAAGGCTTTATTTTAGAGGAAGCTAATTCCAATAAAAACAAACGAAAACACATTTAGAAAGAAATAAATTCGGTATTAGAAAAAAAAAAATACCTTAATTCTCTATCAACATTAATTGAAAAAACTGTAAACTTGTATTAATTTTGCAAGGTTGGTTTAAAAAAAAAATAAAATACAGTTGAACTAAAAAAAAACACAATGAAGAACTATTTCTAATAAAAAATACGGAAGTAATTTAACACACGAAAGTGCAAAAGATGCATGCAAAAAGCGTATTGGTTAAATGCAAAATGAAATATGAAGCGACACCCACCACTTGAAACTTTTCTTACCTTGTTTTATCCCATCACCACTTTCTTAGAAATATTTAAATTATATAGTTCGCCTATACCCCGAGAAGACTTTTATCAAACTGTGTCATGATGTACTGATAAATTTGTTTGTCTAAGATAAAAGTATGTAGATAACATTGTACTGATTTTATAACTATTATAATATCATTTTGATTAATGATTGCGTGGTAATTATGATAATATGTGGTTATTTATAATTGATAATGGCACAGATAAAATAATATGGGTAACATGTGTTTAAATAAACAAATAAAAATCATATAAAAATGTATGGAGATATAGGTTTTAGAATTTTGAACTTGTGTGTGTCTGTTTTTGTACATAAAGAAACAGCCAAACAAAAGGACATGCATATTTTTTTAGATAATGTAGACTGGTATTTTTTTAACATAAAAATATTTTTAAAATTCGTGGTCAATAAAAATTCTTCTTGTGGCCAATAATAAATGAGTACTATAACTACGTACATAAATAAAACTCATACAAATAACTATGTAACATGTATTTTGATATAATGACATTTACATATCACGTTAATTATAAAATGAATAAATACTGGGGTCTACGCTAATGTATATGAATAGTTTCGTTTTCTATACAAAACTGTGTGACGCTACACAACCCTGTATGTCTAAGGGCTCGTAGACACGAGCTACTTTGTCTTGCGACTATTTTGTCGGCGCGTTTAGTACCGTTATTCACTGTCGCACATTGAAGACTTCTTACAACATGCACTTTAATGATTGCTAAAAATATATCCAACTATAAAGAGTGTTAATAAATATAAGACTTATGTCTGCTATGTGCGACTTAAGAGGTATTTAATCAACATCGACACTTATTAAGTTTGTCTTACGTGTGTAGGAATCCTAAATATGGCGGAATTCTTTGGTTTTAGCACAGTGGAGATAGTTTATGGTATTAATAAATAGGTCTACGTAACACAGGTGATATTAGTGGTGACTGACTGGTGAGATCAATTGATCATAAATATGCAAGATATGACATCCATGGGGACTCTCATCTAGGCTTGCAATGCAATTTATGAGAATGAAATGGATTTGACTAACTTTCTACGTTAAAATGGTATGTTAGGCCATTTTTTGTTTGCACGTTCACAGCATACCCACGATTTACGAAAAATTGTCTTGCGACAAGACGCATAAAGTAGAGCCAAGGTGTGATCTCGTCTTTGCTTTAAAGATCGGTCACATCAAGTCATTACTAAAAATCTGGCTTCGAGACAAAAGAGTTCGAGTGAATTTTAAAATTGAATTATCTATCACTGACAAAATCTACGCAATATTAAAATGACGTAAGATTAAGTATTCCACCGACTAAAAGTCAAATGAATCTTCAAGAAATCTGCTCATTTGTGGCAAACCTTAGGCTTTAGACAAGTGACATTCTGTCAGCGGTATCAAGACAAAGGAGATTGTCAAAACTTCAAAAATATATGGAATTGACTGTGTCGAAATATCACGTGGATTGATTCATTTATAATTCCTATAAATACATTTCGACAATAGCCCATCGCTTATGTAGAATCGCATTTTTTCTAGAGCTTATTATCTACTCATGCTCCTAAGATGACGTGATGATGATGCAACGTTAATCTAAACCTCATCGGCGGCTACAGAGTTAGTCAAAGTTTTCGTCGTAATCTTATTGTTAATGAACAGAATAGTTTTCCGTCTATTCGGCTCTATACTACGCTTCGTCCGCTTCTCCCAAAACGGGTTTTCGTCCTGCGAGCTACTTACCGCTACTTCCCCTTTGCTAGCTGTAATATCACGAGCTTGATGTATATCTTTAATACTTATATTATTATGATTAGATGAATTATCTAATTTAACAAGTGAACACTCAGATGTACAAGATAAGTCGGGTATATCGTTACTTTTTAGCGATTTAACTGAATTCTTGGGTGAAATGTTAGTAATAGTTGTGATATTAGAGACAGTTACCATTGGCATGCTGTTAGTTGAGTTAACATTGTTAGTTGTCCCGGCACCGACGTTCATATTGTTGCGGATTTCATTCAGATTAAGATGTATGGTCATTTTGCCCTCGAACACCACTGTGTCACTGTCGGACCCGGTGGAAACAGGCTCATTCAAACTTACACTGGTGTCCTGGTTTTCCAAACTTTTAAGAGTGTCTTCGTCGTCTTTGTCTAGTTGTATCTCAGTAACTTCTGTCACACTTAGCTCTTCAGGCTGAGATACGCACTGAAGGTAGTTGCTTGCACTGTCATCGTCAGTTTTTATGTCTTGCTCTTCAGTTTCTTCAACAATGATGTCTTGGATTAGTTGAGTAGGTTCTGGCATCTTGTCCATTTCTTCGATCTTGGCGTCCATGGCTGTTCCATCTTCGTTTGACGACTCGTATTCAGAGGCCTCCACCATTGGTTCTCCGACAGGGGAAGCTACTTGGGTCAAGTCAGCGATATCATCAGCAGGGGCACAAGAATCTCTAGCAGTGTGAATACCACTGTCCTCAGTCTCAATGTCACTAGGAACAGTGTTGTTGGCGCAATCGAAATCTTCTAAGCTTTGAACTCGGTCAAATGAATTGGGAGACGACTGACCATTGATGTCCAAACTGTCCAGAGAGCGGCAGAAACTCTGCATCTGACTCTCAATTCCGGACAGACTCGATTTTAGAGAGCTGTCCATCATTGACTCTTTAGCTTCTTCAATCTTGATTTCAATTTCTTTGTTGTGTGCCAGCTCTTCTCCAACTGATATTTTTGGTATCTCCTTGTTTTTGGCCGCGTCAAGACAAGACAAACGTTCTTTAAGGCTCATGGACACTGCTTTAACTTCGGTTTTAGTCATCTTTTCTTCTTCAGAATTTTGTGATTTTAAGCTCGAGAGACGTTCTTTCAGAGATCGTGTATTGCTCAAATCTCCGTTCGACAGCCTCTTCACCTTTTCAGGTTCTGTAGACTTAACTTTTTCGAGTGAAGACAAACGTTCCTTCAAAGGCTTCACTTCTGTGGGTAACTTGGTCAGGTCGCTGGTAGACTTTTGCACGTGTGTCTCCTCCGTGAACTTTTCTAAGCTGGACAGTCTTTCCTTGATGGACTTTTTGTTCGCAATTTCGGGCAGTTTCGGTTTTGTCAGTGGCTCTTGTGAGTTTTCTCTTTCGAACTGTTCCCTTCTCTTGTGTATGTCGACTTTTGGTAAGTCTTTCTTCTGGTTGTTGTTCTTTGTATCATTGGCTCTCTCTTGTTGGAAGGAAGAGAGTTTTTCTTCAATTTTGTTGCTGACGTTCGTCCTGATTCTGTTGAGGTCGCCATTTTTCTCTGGGGACTTTTCTTTGAAGTTGTTGTTGACGACTGTTTTGACGATGTTGCTGTTAGTCTGTGAGATGATCCTGGACTTGTAGCCCTCAATGGCTCCCTCGTACGTGTACTCCTCAGGCTCCGGGGAGCTGATAGTGGTGGTCGTGCAGGTGTCGTATTCGTTGGCGCTGGAGCCAAGCTTGCGGTTTGTGTCGCAGTTCGACAGGTTGTCGACATCTGAATGATTCTTATCCAGGTCGATACCATCACTCTGGAAAAGAAAATAAATACCTTAAATTAATGGTGATGACGCCAGAACAACACTTTTTTATTAGCTTATATGTAGATTAGTTCTTTTGTATTCCATTCAACTAGAAGAGATTGGGAACACTAGTAAGGGAGTGAATATTGAGACACTGGCTAAAAAAAGTTAAAATTATTAAAGAAAAAGACATGCTTTGCTGCCCTCAAACTATTCTGGATTAAGATCATCATAAGGCGATGTTTATTAAACAGAGATCTGCTGCACTGGTGTTCTTGCTTCCAGTTAATTAAATATTTAAAAGTTGTATCGTAAGAGTACTTACAGCGAGGCTATGCGTATCGCAGTCTTCGCTGAGACTGCTCTTGGTGCTGGAGGTGCCGATCCCGAGGTCACTCAGGTCGTGACTGTCGTCTTCTGTGTAGAGCGCGAGGGGGTTCCGCCTTCTGCGCCCAGCGCTGGAACAAAAGAGAGGTGACGTTAGTTGTGATAGCAGACAAAAGATAGGACTTACTTTTTAAGTGATTGTGAAGTGAATTTTGTGACAAGGTGAATTAAGACAGATTTGCTGTGGCAAGATGTAAGAAGTCTATGAAAAAATTGGTTTATCGTCGAAAGTCATCTGAATTTCGGCAGCATGAACCTGATTTTAGAGGCGGATTAAAATAACGTATATCCTAACAAGCTTATTTTCTGTATTTTACAACGACTCAGTTTCAAAGCACAATAGTGTCTTCGAAAACAAGCCATGAACACGAAACGGAAACGGTCATGAACAAACTATGCAGTTGACTTTACCAGTCACCACATGGCTTCTCCAAACAATACCTACTAAGATATCCAGCAGATATATTCCGCGAACCACGTGCACCTATAATTAGGGGCCACTCACACCGGCTGTCGCCACTTCTCGACTATATGCATCCATTAGTCAGGTCTCTTAGTCATTGGGAGTACATCCTAGATAGTGTTGTGACTATCCGTTCCGAGAATAGAGGTGGGACATGTTTTGTCACAGATTATAAAGAGATATGATTTTAGTGCGTATTTTTAGAGCTGTGCTTGTTTTTGGATAGCCTAGATTTGTGATATTATGGTAATCCGTGTTATAGTTATGTGTTTTGGTGCCTAATAGGAATGTGATTTTGTTAGACTAAAAAAACTTAGATGTGTTTTAATTAGTACTGCGTAAGAGAAGAAATATTTAACAGTTTGTCATGTGCCAAGTGCTGTAAAGGAATATTATTTAATACTTTGTGAGAGACTGTTAAATATCATTTTATGTGAGGCATTGCTAGTGTATGTTTGACTTCATAGATTGTGAGTTTGTGATACAGAAACAAATGAAAACGAAAGACAACCAAAACGAAATTTGAATTACTATCCCAGAACGGCACACCTATCAACAAATTAAAAAAATAACACCTGAACAGCGAACCAAACGAAAAAAAAACCTCAAAAAAAGTTAAACATTTCGAAAAACCAGTTTATTATTCAAGGTTCAATGACGCAACATCACAAATCACATCATTACGTCCATGATATAACGTATGAAAAGTGAAAACATTTCCGAACGAACTTTCTTCGTAACACTTATGTATTTGAATAGAAAGCAGTTAAAGCAGCACTGATAAGTTATGATTTACTACAGATTTGCGTGAGATAAAGTCTGTTCCCCGATTTGTGTGTTATTCGGTTCGTCATGGGGACATTGACCTTACAGACCATGGGAAATGGTGGAGTAATTATCATGTTTTGCGAGAAAGATCTGTGAATGCGCCGGCGCCGCATCGTATGCGCGTGAAGAGTGTCTCTTTTCACTATCTATGGTGTGTTTCTTTTATTGTATCTACTTTTGCGTAATCATCATAACAGCCAAAAGAGCCTATTTCTAGCAGAAATAGGCCTTTTGCGTCATATTTAGTGGAAATCAGCTCATTTTCTTCCTTGTGCAGATTCCAGTCTGTCATATTGTCTTCGTTCATAAAAATAAGAACAATCGTCATCATGCATCATCCATTTCATATCATATCTTTCAATGGCTACTGAGAAAAAATTTAAAGATTTTCCAAATGACTCTTGAACTTTTAAGGGTTTCGTACCCAAAGGGTAACCAACGGAATTACGGAACCCTATTACTAAGGATCTGCTGTCCGTCCACCCGTCTGCCTGAAAGCGGGCTGAATCTCATGAACCGTAACAGGTAGACAGTTGACATTTTCACAGAGTGTGTACCTATTTCTGTTGCCACTATAACAAATAGCAAAATTGAAATTAAATTAAAAATAAAAGCCCCACACAAGAAACATGTTTTTTTGGCTTATGGTACGGAACCCTTCGTGTGCAAATCCGATTTGCACTTGGCAGGTTTCTTGTATCTACAATCGTGTGAATTGTACACAAAACCAGAGCCTTTTGTCGGTCCTATTAAGGTTGAATAGAAAATGGAAAAAGTCTATTTATAAAATAAAACAGTTCATCAACCTTCCCAGATTTTCCTTTAGATCACTTACAGCGAGCGAGATCACAGCTAGACCTGACTCTATATCATCTAGATTTCATCTTAATTGGTATAATTACGCCCACAGTTTCCCGCGGTGCTGCCTACCCACAGGCGAGATTGGAGGAAAATGAAGCGTATTGTTGTCGTAGGCGACAGATTAACTATCAGGCCTTGTTTGTACACTTTCAAATTAATTATGCCGTTGCTCCATAGGTACAAATTATTTTTCATAGTATATTGTTTTCTATGCAACAGAAAAATGAAAAAATTACAGGATACTGAAGCATGTTCGGGACATGCTTGAAACGTTTACATCTTTTTTTTTTTGCTTTGCTTTTTTTTTTCTTACGTATTATTTTTTTCTACAGCTTTCTGCTTGTAGTTGACATATATAGTTTTATTCGCTCCCTAAATAGAAAAAAGCTGTTTCCCACAGTTTGTCGAACTATGCGAGCTGATTCTTTTTCAGGAATTGATTTTTACATTTGATAGTCTTTGGTACTCAGCTAAATCCGGTTTGACTGGACGCTGACCCCAATATAGCTGGGAAAACACTAGGCAGATGATGATTGAATATCTAATGCCTGAAAAAAAAGTGGGTGGCAATTGAAATAGCACCTTATATGAAAGTATGTAACTATTTAAAACCCTTGTGATAGCAATTTTGTTACGCAATTGATTGAGGTGCTGATCCGTCCGTTAGTTCTAATGGTAAGCTTGTTTCCGCCACCTTAGAAAAGTAAGGTCACCGTACAAAAACAAACCATAAATCAACGCGAAAGTTGATTCGACAGTCGCTTGAAGAATGAAATATTTGAGAAACTAATAAGTAGTTACGGCTAGCCTCTCATAAATCAAACGACACATTTCTTTTTGCCATAAATCACATTTAAAAGAAGTCAGAAGTCGTCAAGCCCATCCCAAGTATTATTGAAGGTCCGGCTTTCACCTCCAAAACTTACATTTTAATTAATTATAACATTCCTCCATCACACCATTCCTACAACATAATATTATAGCTGTACTACGAAGGGCCTTCCCTAAAGTAAACAACTAATATAATAAAAATACTGTTTATTACTTTACATTGTCTTTGTTCTTTAGGTAAGTCCAGCTCAGCTCAGCTTAGCTTATTTTTAACCGACTTCCAAAAAAGAGGAGGTTCTCAATTCGGTGGGTTTTTTTTTTTGCTACTACCGAGATTAAACCCCAGTTTCTGAACTGAAGAAGAACGTGTCAAACAATATAACTCATGCTACACATTGAAAGGTTGTACTTTTTACTAATTCTCTAATTCAAAGTATAAGTACCATCCTAAAAAAAATCCCGATATATTTACATAAGAAATAATCCGTTCTCAATCCGTTGACAAATCCCGATTTTTTTTTTCCTCGAGTCCTGGATTTGATTTCTGATCAGTCTAGTGTATGAATTCAACAGTATCTCTAAACGACTAAGACCAACGAAGCAGCTATGTTCACACAATCTAATTACAAAATTCCTTCTAATAATAAAGTCAAAGAAACAAGACTGTGTCTAAATACCACAGGTCGGCCATTTTGTGACACGTCTGACCTCCGGTGTGAACTCACACATATGACCGTAATTTCGGCATTACATCACACGACTAAATTACTTTAGCGAAATAATAGTTTCATTTGATGACCACGTTCTTAGATGTTAATTTCTTTCTATGTTATTATTTCTTGGATTTGTGGGTAGTAAAAGGTTACTGCCTTTTGTAGCTAGAATAAGGCAAGATTTGACTTCTACATCATTACTGGGGGTCTTAGAATCATAGGTAATATTAATCACGCCACAATCTGTCAAATTCCATTTTCATCTTTATCGCAAACGCATTAGGTTCAAGATTAATTGGGAAAAATTTACAGTGACGGGTAGCGTGATGTGTTTTCTGATTCTACTATCTATCTATTCTACATTTTTAGACCCGATGTCCATTTGCTAGACATTGCTAAACATGGATCTTTAAATTACTGTTTCAAGGTACTAGAAATGTCGCGACCCGACAATGCGATACGAATTTTCCAAATGAAAATGCCTTTCCATTCTTCTATTATTATTTGTCGAATTGTCGTATCGCAACTATCTGCGGCAGCCTTCAAAACAATCAATCGCTATTTGAGCATAATGGTGAGACATTAAAACCACAAAAACCCAGTTAATGGGTTGTGGAGGTCTGGTAGGCAGCCGCTCCACGTAAAATACTGGTATTCAGCTGAATTCGGTTTGACTGGAAGCCGACCCCAATATAGTTGGGAAAAGGCTAGGCAGAGAGAAAGAGGTGAGACATAAAAAACACTGATACACAATGGCTTTATTGTCCACCTAATAAATTTAAAAATGGTTTTGTTTAACAAAAATTCTGAACGACCCATTAAAAAACTTCTAATTGAATGCCAACATATGAAACTATCGTATTTTAAATTAAAATGAAACTTCTCGCGATTGCGAATGAGAAACTTAGTGAAGATTGTTACTTTGAAATTGAATTTCTCTAACACTTCAAAGGCAATAAAACTTGTAACAAACGCCGCGAATTACCCGTGTTACGGAAATTCTTCGAAAGTATCCTCGGTAAAACAAAAATGGCATAATCCTATTACTGGCAAATAACAGAAAAAAACCAGAGAATAAACTCCAAGCAAAGTAAAAAAGAAATTAGAACCACAGCTACTGAGCATATCCCGTTTTTTCGCATTCCCATAGGAATTTCTGGAAATCCTCTATTAGTGCTCCCGTACACTCCCCAAGGACCTTTTTTTTTTTAAGGATTGGAAATCACCAAATGACTCCTCCCGCTTTGGGTGAAGCAGAAGGGAGTGTCAGACTCTTACTGACTAAAACCCATCCGCGTTCCTCCTAGTGCCCTTTGCGTTCCAGGGTACGGTGCCTCTTTCGAACGAAGTCCGCAGCCTCAGCAGCTCCCCAAGGAGCCTACATGCGAAATTTTAGCTTCTACGACCAGTAGTTTCGGCTGTGCGTTGTCTGCCAGTCACTCAATCAGTAATTATCGGAAGAATATTAGGATTTCCAACGTTCCTCTTATTTTAAGTAGATAAGTTATCTTTCTGAGACTTGGAAAACTGTTTTTAACTTGTAAGAAATATCGCATTGGAGGACTCATTTACTTTTTTTCATTTTAGATTTCAAATCTAAGCAAAGCTAACCTTCTGTATCTCTACTCCTTAACCCACAGCTCATTTCCTTTTACCATTCCCACATGGAAGGGGGGATAATTTCCCCCAGGATCGACGGCTGCCTCACGGAGCGCGTGCGCCGAATCACGAATCGATTTAGTTCGACTATTATGTATCGGAAAAATTCGTGTTCTTCCTCATTTCTTACTTTAAGAATGTACAACGCGAGTTCTTATGTTCTTAATTTGCTTATGTATGGTTTCGCGTTATGTAAGAGTAGATTATTGGAGTTAATGTAATATTGTGTGTGTGATTGGAGCTGCGTGGTGATGCTTCAATCGATAATACAATTCGTGTATACTATCTATGGTCGAAGTAAAATCATCGAAGTTTTTAATGTGCAAGAGGTCATTGGGAGAGGCTTTTTACTAGACTGCCATAGACAAAGAGTAATGTCGGATGGTAGCATAGTTTTCACAATATAAGGAGTCATAAATATTAATGAGCAAGTCTCTATGCCCAGGACAGGGTCAGAATAGGACAGTAAACATACCAACAAAAAGCCAATTCTAGTATTTAAAATATTTAATGTATTCGCAATCAAATCTTGCCGATAGTCAAAGTCAGAAACTCGTCAAAATGTCGGAATATAAGGCTGACTATCCACTGGAGCGGAGAGGAGAGGAGCGGAGAAATATTAATCAATGGGATTAGTTCCTCTCTGGACAGTGGACAGTCAGCCTAAGAGGTATTTTTATCAGGTTGAGACTGAGTTTAGGTTACAAATAATACAAATTCCATAATTGTATGACATAAGACCTTCAGATGTGGGAACTTTTAAAGTATAGGTACGAGTATAATTTTATTATGGTTTAAAAGAGAAAAACCTCTCAAACGCGCTAACAACAGTCAATTAGCCGTGGCCACACTGCCATGTTCGTCCATAAAACGTAACGACGCACGTACAAGCACGTGACGTCAGATATTCGTGGATTTTTGCACGATATGCCACTCCAGCGCATTCCGGAAGGTTTTGAGCATGGAGTAGGTAAAAAATGGAGTTCTTAGTGAAGCAGAAACTTCAGTTGCCGGGACAGATTTTCGCAGCCTGCTGACAATGGTTTTTGTAGATAGAAATAAACGTCAGTGCTTCTGCTTACCCCCATGGGAAAGCGGCGTGAGTTAATGCAAGTGTGTATAGTGAAAAAAGCTATTTGCTATGCAGGCAGCTAACTTGCAACTACTTTTAAACAATGTTGTGACTGTGCTGTGAAGACAATTATTGTACAGCACATTCGTAAGTATGCCATAAGCTTAAAAAGTTATAATGCACACATTAGAAATAATTATTGCCAGTGCTATGGAAAAATTAATAATTTTGCCTGTATAATAGCTTTGTTGACTGTACCTACGTAGTTTTGAATACTGTTTTTTAATATTTCTAATACAAGTTAATTCTTGGCTGTCGCATGGCCTTATTGCTATTAAGAACACCTAGCGGTGTATTGTGCTAATAGGGAATATGCATGCGATTTCTTTACTTTCAAAATGAAATACTTATTAGCTCTAGTAAACAATCGTAAAATTATGTTTTAAATACCTTCATCAGCGATGAAGTTATAAAGATTACAATTAGAAAGAGAAGTCCGATGAAAACTTTGACGTCATCGTCTATGACGCCAATACAGCTGCCATAGAACACAGCGCTTTCGCGCGAGAGACAGATATATTTGTTTAAAATAATTATATCTCCTTCGTTTTTAGAGTAATTTTGGTTCCATTTTCACTGTTAGAATTATATTTTTGTATATTTTTAGATAAACTGTATAGATGATAATATGTTATTCATGCATATTCCCCATCGTTCCATGACAGAATATTTTCTAACGCGTTTATGAATCTGGGCAAGGGTGTCCCGACTTAATAATGAATGACTAAGTACTCCATCCATTAATTACTCTTTGGTAAGATTGTGTGTTAAGGGAGTGGCGCCAAAGTGGGCGTACTATTAACTTTGATGGACTAGTAGGGAATAGATTAAGTCAAGTTATAGCTGCTGTTACTGAGACGAAGAAGTGTTTGCGGTTTCTTGGACTTAGTAAACACGATGGTGATGGCGGGCGCTTTGAAGGACTATCTTTAAGTTAAACTAGCTTATGTGAGCAACTTCGCCAGCCTGATCCCTAGGGAACATACTCTCGGGATATATATAGCCTATGTGTTATTCCAGACTATAATCAACCTCTGTCCCAAATTACTTGAAGATCCTTTCAGGCTTTCTGACGTGAAAGAGTATCACACATCCATCCATCCTCATAATCTTTTGCATTTATAATATTAGTCAAGAAGTGTATCTTTCGGCATAATTTCAATATTTTTTTTAAGTTTTCTAATACAGAAAGGACCACAATAAAATTAATGCCTTTGGGGCTGGTAAAACCCAACTAAATAAATTAGGTCAAAGTTCAAGAATGATTAAATTTTTTATCGCGTTAAGAAGTGCGGTCTCCACAGTCTGTCACAACAAGAGCATTCCTTGTCCGAGCCAGTGGGAATGTCTCGAAACATGAGCATTGTGGAGTATTGTCAGCACTCGTGATTATGTCGCAACGATACGTGCGCCCGCGCAGCCGTGTGACAACTTACAACTTCATGTACTTGTCTCGGCGGTACGTGATTGTGAGGGACATTGCTAACATTCTGATCGTGAGAGGATTTTTCGTGATGACTACACTTTTCATAAACAAGATGCCAGTAAGGTCTCGAGTGGAAGTGATTTTTGAGCAACTGTTTTTGGTTTGACTGAGAGACGAGCCGATACTTTATTAATTTCGATTCTGAGCTAGGTTAAAAGTTTGAGTAAAATTACTACTATTATACAGAAATTTTAGTTTAAATTAATAATTCGTATGCATTTTTTTTATGAAAAACTTTCATTTTTTTTTCATTTTATAAGAGAGCGCACAATATTTTTTAGCATCACGAATATTGCAACTCCCTTAATGCAAAAAAACACTCTTAAACAAAAGCGCTTAAACTAATTTAGCAAACCCCATATCATCAATACATCTGAAGAACAACGATAAAACACAAAACCTACTTACCATCCGCATCACCATCCCAGCAATCTTGGGAGGCGACTTTAACTCAACCATTCATACTTTATATGATAACTAACCACATTTTTTCTTGACACCGTAAAAACTAGGCCTACTTTTCTGCCGTACCATCATGATGTATGTACGCAGCCTTATGTACGGAGACATTAGCTTTCGAGCCGCACCCACGTCTTTAATTGGCAAGCAACCGGTATGGGAACTTATGGGAAGACGCTATGTTTTTTGTGCTCACTATTCCAGTAAGACACATGCGATGCTGTGGACTAGGACTTACGGAGCCAGGGATGGCGGGTACCGCTGGCTGGGGATTTGAAAATGGAACGACAGTCGTCTGTTTTGAAAATGTTAAGTTAAATGGGGAACGTGGACAATATTTTGAAGTTCGAATGATCGTCTTTTGTTTTGGAAAGGCACTGGCTGGGTGTAAATTAGTTAAATGAAGATGCACATAGATGTGGATGACAAATAAGGAAACCACTTGATGACAAAGCCTCAAATTCTGTCCTGCTGCTATGAGCAACAGAACCTATAAAGAATCTGTGGTTGGACACTGATAAGGCAATCTTAGGCTCTTGACGAGGAAATAAAGAAAGAAGAAGACGCAGATTCAGAGAGAAAGAAGAATTTCATAATATATTAGGCTAACCACGTGATATTTCGTTGGTGCTTGTAAACTCATTTTGAACGTTTTGACAGCAATATCACTGAGAGGAACCGGTGCCTGACATTGTGGACTTTGGAAATGGATTGTCTGAGTCTGCCACGTCAGAAAGATTCTGATATCCAACAATGCAAACAAACTGCGTTTTGTATTACACCATGATTTGTAATCAGATATAAGATCACATTCAATCAATCGACCCTCAAGAATGTGCTGACGTCTGTACACTTGCATCTTTTTATCAACACTTCATTGATATGAAATTCTGCGCGTACGTAAGCGACGTATAGGTAAATATCGCTTCAGGATTATCAATTGACATGCACAATTTGAATATTAAATAGGGCTTAATCTCCAGGATTGAGGAGACAGAGACATCCGTCTTGTTATCAGATAATTAGCCTATTAAAATTCGTTTACTTTTTTTCATGACAACATCGCAAATGCAAGACGTCCATAGGCTAGTCTTCTCTAAGCATCGCAACAATAATTCAAAAAGCTGCTTCTCTGTTTCCCGCTTCCAATGGTATGCCTAAGACATTAGCTAGGTTAGAGGAATTCTTTCCACTGAAGGAAAAAGATGGGGCAAGAATATTGTTGATTTTTTTAATAATATTTTTTTTATTGTCTTGTGCCAGCCCTACCCCGCATACCTACCTCCAGCCGCGCGACCAGTAACCGCGACGCAACCCAGTCTAATGTGAACAGTCCTTAACGCAAATGTCCCCCAGTCGTTTTGTCTATACTTCGCGTTAACGGTAGTTTCATTATTCATAACTTTTTTAGTCGATCGCCTTTGCGACAAATGTGTCTACAAGATCTTTCTCTATGAATGCTATGATGGCTGCGTGTGGCGAGATTGAGATAAATATGGTATGTGATTATGATACCAAGCGGAATATATGAATGGTTTTTTGCTTAAGAGTGCGTGCCATAAAAGATCGTCGTTTAAAAGCAATTAAGCCAAAAGAATATAAGTCTACATTTATGATTAGACTAAAAATGTAATTCCAAGTTTAAGGTTTTACGTGTCTTATTGATGAACCATTACGATTTGATGAATGCTTACAAGTAACCACAAAACAGAAATCAAGAATGCAAGCCACGAGGCAAATCATCCATCAAATATTCCATACAATTGCACCTTCAATCCTCCAATAAGGAAACAGCACACAAAGATAGGCGTTAACTTTCCAATATTTACTACTGACATATTTGCAAGGAATGCACCTATAAATAAACACGTACATTCGTTCCAGCACACATTGTTATCTACCATTTATCAGACAGATAAAACAGGAATTAAATTGCTGAGTGGTAGACAAGGGCCGATAGCTTCGGATCTAGCAGTTAACTTATATTTGAATAGCAAATGAATTGGCTGATAGTTAGAAAATATTACAGATGGTAATGTATGTAAGTGGTCTGCAAATAGGATCTGAAGGGATTACGAAAGTTGTTGAAGAAAGTGTCGATGTCTGGACGAGTTTTAGTATTCATATTTTAAGTGTTTGTGTAACTGTAGAGGATTTTATGCTGTATTATTGTATGGCAAGGCAAGGATGTTGCTTGCTGCAAATCCTAGGTCTAACTTGGATACAAGAGTATAATATAGTATTATATTACAAGAATGAATCGCAGAATTCAAGAAAGAAAAAAATTGATCTCTAGTAAGCATACAACATGATGTTGGTACTGAGGTATCCATAGATGTGAATGCTGGTGATAAAGAAATTAATAGTTTATATTCAGGAGGGTAAAATCAAAGCTCATAAGCACCTGAGCTTTTTGATAATGACGATAATAAAGAATGTATTGTGCCACAAGATAAAAGCTTACCCTAGTTTTCTTCTAACAGGTAGAAAACAATAATAATGGAAAGATGACCTACTTATACCTTTGCTTTGCAGAAGATAAAATACAATGAATCACACAAATTGTGCAGAAAAACATTCTCAAAGAGGAAAACGACACCATATCACCGGACCATATAAAATACCAATGAAGATACAAATCCAACAATTCCAACTTTACCCCAAACACATACAGCACAAATTAGTATATCAAGCATAAAAACCTCATTCAAATGATCACAAACAAGTAAAGTCTCAACCATATTCCACACATCATAAAGTATAATTTAGCTTAACAAGAACAAACGTCCTCAGCCAAGATATCAAATGCACAGGTAACAGTTGTGAACGTTCAGGAGACAGGTCGCAATACGATATGGTAGGTGTAATACAGTACTGGATAATTATAGTGATGTAATTAAAACTAGCTGGGGACTTAGACGTGAAGCATTTGGTTGGCAGAAACGATTTATGATCCTTTTAGTCTTTATATCATCATCTGCCTAGCTTTTTCCTAACTATATTGGGGTCAGCTTCCAGTCAAACCGGATTTAGCTGAATACCAGTATTTTACGTGGAACGGCTGCCTACCAGACCTCCATAACCCATTCATTGGGTAACACGGCACTTCATGGCAAGACTGGAGTCAGATTAACTGGCTTCTGACTATCCGTAACGACTGCCAAAGATCTACAAATGACAGCCGTGATCAACGGCTTCACGTGCTTTCCGAGGCACGGAGGAAACTCGGTATGTTAAGATGGATTGGTCACCCGTCCACAGACCAACGTTGGCAAGCGTTGCTTAACCTTGAAGATCGACCCGTGCAGCTATTAGTATCTAGCTACGAGCTCTTTTTAGTTTTTATACTAAGAAACAAAAGGAGCTGCATTGAAAGTCTAAATTTTATTAATTAGAACTGTCTATAAAGTTAATCTGAATAAATTGGGAGAAGAACAAAAGAATGATGATGATGATGAACGCATCTCACATCTGGGCTCTTTAAATAAAACCAACCAATACAAGAACATAGATAGGGCCTCTAAGAATAAAGTTCCTTAACTAAATTCAAGTTCGTGAAAGTTCTCATGTGTCAACCAAAGAGTAAATGAACCCAATTGACAAACAAGGAAGTAAACAACCAATCAAGTCATTTAAATCAAATAATTTTCTTAATTACCAATGCAACACTTCAGCGTCAATTTAGAATGCTAAATAGTTCGTAGACCTCTCGAACCTAATAGAGCGACATTTAACTGTAGATGTTACAGTTATACCAATCCATGAAAGCATGAGACTTATTGACAGAAAGGTACGGTAGTAAACGTACGAGAAACTAAAAGAAGATGGTTCTACTTTATCCATTTGTCAAGATAAAAGTCGTACTTCCATGACCTAAGACATTGCGTAGGCCACAAAGTAAATAAAAGAACATCATGTAACAAAAGCCTACAATGTATCTGTAATGACTGTAAAACAAATGTGTGTGAGCAGAGTTCACCCACGCAGCGCTTAATACTGAGGTCGTGATGTTTGCCCACGCTAGGCTTGGTTTGGGCTTATAGCACGATAAAGTTGGTAGAATTTGCAAAGATCAGATTCAAGTCATTGAGCATGGAAATTGTCTATTTCATGGTTTGTATTTAGCTACGGTAGACGATGATGATTAAAGGTTTCGTAAGAAGCTTATGGTCATTAAACAAGATGGATGTTCAGCTGAAATTATGGCAAGATTGTTAAGTAAGAACTTTATGCCTGGATCAACCTGATATTATTATAAAGCAGTAGACACATCTGTTAATACCAACTGTGCTACCTCATGTCTCAGGGCCCCAGTAGTTAGTATACCTACCTACTTGGAAGTATCATCGAAGCCTACAAAAAGGTTGCGCAGCAGAAAACAAGTATGGAGATTGAACTTTCGCCAATGAACCAAATCACAAAGACCACTCTCAGGACCGCTAACTACAAAACTTTCCTCCAAGACTCCTTAATCCCTATCGCCAAAGGAATGGACTATTATCAAAGGGATTGAAATACAATACCTTCTAATCTCGGAGTTACAAGATACAGCTGAGAAAGCCGATGAGAGTATCGGAACCGACTCTTAGGGCACTACTGTTAATGTAGCCAGATTAGATTGTGGACAACATAACAATAAACTGCTTGAGAAAGGAATTAGATTGTTACAATTGTAATCAGAGTACGATAAATTAATTAGTGTTAGTTGTTGTATTGATAGTGTAGTCTTTGGTTAAGTGGAAGCTGACTAAAAGGTTTCTGATTGAAATGTAATAGTATAAATATTGCTAAAAGTATTGATAAAGGTAGTGAAAGACCAAAGGAAGAAAGGATGGATTGTGTAAGAAATGACATGGAACTCAATTATAGAGGGACGATTGACAGAAGAGAATTGGAGAAGATAATGTATAGTGCCTACCTTAAGTAACGTGGGGCTAGGACAAGAAGATGATGATATGGAGAAAGCCATAGCAAAAAATCATAAGAAGTATTGCCAAGCAAATTGTGTGCAGGACCAACCACCAAAATTTTCGACAACAAAGACCAAAGCGAACACAAACAACATGAAGCCAAACAATTGAACTGTTAATCAAACAAACAAGCATTACAGTGTTTAGGTTTCACAAACAAGTGACGATATCGACAGCTAATGAATCAACTGCTACCTACGCACGAATATTTTGGTTTGAGTCGTTGAAGGTTAGGTGTTAGCGCTTGTTTTGAAACATGTAAAAGAGTGCTCGTGGAGTTTTCTTGCACGTTCTTCTCCATAGAGATCAATGTTTTGGAACTTGTGGATAGCTTGACAATTCAAAAGTGGTTGTAAATGGTTTAATTGAAATTAATGCTTTGGGTTTCTTTTTTGAGTTTTGTACTTTTGATGTTTTGACACAACATGTCATTCCTGTATTCTTTGAAAGGTTGTAGTGTATCTTTAGTACACCGCGAGAGCGAGCTAACTGTCATCACTTTGGTACTAGGCCCCGTGGAGTTACTGAGACATTTCAAATCAATCTGGAATCATGTCAAGAGATTCGGAGTGCAATTTATAAGTTAGATGGCATAAAGGCGTCAAAAAGAACACAGGAAAAACATATGTATAACTTAGAAGAAGTGAATAAGAGCAATTTCAAAGTTATTCTCAACAAACAATTACGCATCTAGATAAAACACTGAAACCCATTACCAGACCTCACAATTAACAATCAACTTTTCAACCTAACAACCACCTGTAAAAATCTTAAATACACATCTCAACCCAACACAAAGTCACCGATGGGTACTTAGCTAATTCTAATTTGCCAACGGTCGTAAGTAACACGTACCGGCCGGTAGAAGCTACAATTACCAGACACGTAGTTGCTGCATTCTTAGAAAATATTCTCGTATTTGCGTGCTGTGAAAATGAAGGCGTAATGAACTGTTGGTTGCTGCCGATCGGTTATGAGCTAGAAAATATCTGAGAAGTACTAACTCTCACTTGTATCTGGCTTTTACACTTTAGTTTGATGTGTTTGAATAATCATTTCCTCTGTAAATGCAACTTTATAAATGATAGCTAGATAAATATGCAAAGCCTCGTCTGAAGGTCAAATGTCCGTCTTTTTATTTGGCGTAATAAATCGACTCCAATTATTTCAGGCCCGAAGCATGAGTTACCAAGCGACTGATCAAAAACAAAAGATCTTGAGAATGGAAAGCTTAATTGAAAAACCACTAAGATCCAAACCGGTAACTATTTAAAACCTGTGGCAGGAAACCAATTATTATTAACCGAATCAAAGGATATACAGACAAAAAGCATCCATTCCTCAAACCAAAAAGGAACCATCTCAATGCTCCGATAACCATCTCTATTCAATATAATATCGACAATTACAGCAATCTTCCTGAAATGGTCACAAACATTTACGACTGCGTGAAGCAAAAATATCAAGTTGGATGTAACAAAAATGACGTAAAGTCCTTCCCCATGGCGTATGGTGTTCACGATCTAGGAACACAGGCCGTTGTGTAAGACTAATATGGAATTGATTATCTGTGCAAGATAGGAACGACCGCGTTTTGCGGAAACGTATTGTTACAGAAACGCGTAGGTATTAACGATGAAGAGTTGGATGACATTTCACTGATTGATACGTCTTTATAAGTTCATGCTTTAATGAGCACACGTTATTTTACGGATAAATGTGGTCGTTTTTAAATCATGAAATGAACACCCCATGATGTTTATGGCATGGTCTTTACACCGAGAATGTCGTTATTTCTATCACCCATTACTTGAGGTATTTCCTGTCTTATTTTACGAGTGTCTTTGTAAAACTTGATTTGCCAGATGGATTTTTGAATATCATTCATCTGTCTATTTTCTGTACCTTCCTATTTCTTTCTTTTGTTTTCATTTTAATGTTAATCTTAATCTGTCTTTACAATCATAGGTTAAGTACTACGTATAATATCGTTAAGGAACTCAAGTTTAAACTATATTTTGATGTATGCATGTTTGTGACACACACATTTTCTTTAATTTTTCTTTCAATCTCTTCCCATTCGTCCGTGTTATCAAAACCTGCTCATTCTTATCCCCTACACCATACAGCTCCTTCTAAATATGGCTACCCGATCCAATAAGGCGTACTATCATAACACCATGCTAGCCACGGCCTGCAATGCCCTGCTTTATGGGGGGATCGCACGTAAGAACTGGCTGTGTAACGTTCAGGACATTCCCGGGCCTTGCTCCGAACGTGGGATGCCAGAGAAATGGATAACTTACATATACATTGGATGGTTTGTTTTGTTACCATGTTTGTTTGCTATTGAATATGTAGCTTGTTATTGAGAATTGGTATGAGCTTAAAAATTTAGCTCGCAGAACGATTGTTGTTGCATGATTAAGTCTATCAATAAATACAATATTTTCAAGGCTTTGAATCTAGTTAGGTTGTACAGTGGTAAGATTGTTTTGTTTCATTTCTTGCTTGTGGATATATCTACGAAGGGAGTGATTACTGAATGGAAGACATGCAAAGCCAACCACAAATATACTGTCATTGTCATAAGGGTACGAGACTGAGAATGATAATGTTGTTCGTTTATTTTTGTTTTTTCTTTTCTTATAATTCTGTCATTGCTCCCGTCTTCTTTATCTAATTAAAGATTTTACTAATCTATTAGAACATCATAGATTTCACATCTAGACTAAATCTTTGTCGAATTATGACGCCTAAAGCGTTTTGTCCCTTTCTACATTCGTTTAATCAGTATCGAAAAGCACACAAAATTATCATGCCCCACATTCAGGCCTATAAATCCAGTTTGAACAATAACCTACCTCAACTTGAAACCTAGTAACCATGGCAACAGGGGTACTGCTCTCGTGAAAGTGGCAGGTTTTACTATCAGGCATCACAATTACTGTGCTTACACCCCCCGAGCCAAGCGTAATGATAGTGTTTGCTTAGAAAGTGAACTCAAAAGGTATAGATAACATTTTTGCATAAAATGATTCTGTTTGTGGGCGTTTCAGTGAAAATTGCTTGAAGTGATATTTGTTTTAGTTGATTGCTTTAGTTGTATAATTGTTTTATTATGTATTGGTGGTAATTATTTTGACGAAAGGCATGGGTAGATAATGAATAGGCCTGTGCCAGAGCTTTCTGACGTATCTACAACAATATTATCCTTCTTCTGGGGCAGTCGGGTAAAAATGCAAAAATACACATATACGAGTATGTCTGCATTGACTACTAATTCAATTTCTGGAGATGTAAAGGACCAATTGAAGTAAGTTTGAAACAATATTGACATGATATGATTTCCTTCGTAGAAAGTGTCGTAAGTTCAAAAGACCAAAAACCTGTCTCTATTGAATCCAATAAAAAGCCCTTTAAACCTAAATTAGGTCCATTTAAGTCTAAAGCGCCTACGTCAGTCAGGCAGTCAGTCCGTAGCCATTTAGCCAGTCGATCGTAGTCGTGCATCGTCCAACTTTCTCGTAAACAATTAGCTATTTACTTATTCCCCATTTGTAAGACCTCTTAGTTTCCGTGGGATTGTGTAAACTGGAATTATATTGGAATAGGAAAATAGAAGTGGTCGATTGAAGTATCCGCTTTAAGTTTTATAGCCTGTAGGTACCTACTTGGTCAGTAAGTCGTACTGCCAACAATGAAATTCAATGAATCTTCTTAGGCTCTTTTTGCAGTATTTATCTACTTATACTAATATATAAAGCTGAAGAGTTTATTTGTTTGTTTGTTTACTTGAACGCGCTAATCTCAGGAACTACTGGTCCGATTTGAAAAATTCTCTCAGTGTTAGATAGCCCATTTATTGAGGAAGGCTATTTGCCATCATCACGCCAAGACCAATAGGAGCGGAGCAAATATGAAAATTGTGACGCAGACGAAGTTGCGCGAGTCAACTAGTTTTACATAAACCGATGGCCTATTTGACCTCCAGAATCCGGTAACTGTGTAACATGGTACTCCATAGCAAGATTGGTGTCAGATTTTCCGGCTCCTGAGTACCCGTAACGACTGACTTAAAGTCATCCGTGGGCTGAACGTGCTAAAATTTTCAAAGTGTTGTGTCATTAGCGCCTACCAATTCATACTCATGTACATAATGATTAGTATCTAAACTTTTGCAAGTAATAACAATTTTATTTATGCATAAAAATTGTAAAACCGATGATCACGAGCGACTTTTCCTTTCAAGCGAGTCATTGCCTCAACGATTGCGTTCATAAAATCGAGATCACTTGCTCTATCAGCACCATCTCCCTATCGCTAATACCACACTTTTTCACCAACACGAATATCTAAGAAAATTGTGAAATTCATCTGTCGTGAGACTGATGACACGGATTATACTATCAGACGCTCCTATCAATTGCATGGCCAGCATTATCATGATCTCCATGCCAATACAACTTACATCACACGACAGATCACGACAAAATAGCCATGTTCCACATAGCTACGACAAACGATTATTATCTTTAAACTGTTGAAATAAAGTCAATTTTGAAATGCTCAGCATAATAATTGGTTTAACTAAATTAGTATTGCAACGGTTACGATATTTCGCCAAAGATTGTGTGTTAGTTTGTAATGAACGTTTATTTTGCTGCCAATCTGAATTCACGTCAATTTTCATGCTTGTCTGCAGTTGAAATTATATGATCTACATCGAAGTGCTTTATGCTTAAATAATAATGAGGCCAGGTAAAACATCTAAATTACATTGCCCAAGCAGTTTACTTGAGCAATCTGATTTAGATGTTTTCATAAATATTTCCTACTATTCTAATATTATAAAGCTGAAGAGTTTGTTTGTTTGGTTGAACGCGCTATCTCAGGAACTGCTGGTTCGAATTGAAAAAATATTTTAGTGTTGGATAGGTCATTTATCGAGGAAGGCTATAGGCTATATAACATCACGCTACGACCAACAGGTGCGGAGCATTAATGAAAAATGTGACGCAGACGAAATTGCGCGGGTCAGCCTTTACGATGAAGGAGTTTTAATTTCTGTGTTGGACGTAAAACAAATGCCATTAGAATCTCACGATGTTTTCCTTCACCGCTTTGTGAGCAGTGGTGATGAAATTATTTACACAAAGTAAAGCGCCTGTCTGGGTTCGAACCTACGACCAACCACTCTTAAGTAGCAGCCATTACCACAGGGCCACGACTGCAATCCTAGCAAGCCGACAAGCCTATTAATTACTTCATAATTAAAGTCGATCTTTTTCACCTTACGAGTACTAACAATAAGTATAACATGTAATTGTGTTATAAGCGCATGTAAGCGATATGAGAGCATGACAGTGGGTTCCACGACCCGATTGTGGTGACAGCTAGGGTGACCACTCGACCGGGACGGACTCTCCTGATTTAAAAAAAAGTAATTGTATGTTGTAGACACATTACATATTGTATGGTGTGTGGCACTATTTTGGAACGTTTTTTTTTTAACTATTATTATTGATAGGAACGCGTTTGACCACTATCTCACCTGATGGTAAGCGTGCTCCATCTTCGACCACAGCATGGTCGAAGATGGTGCTCCATGTTGCCTAGAAATTACGGTAGTTATAAAACCAATAGATATATTATGCAACAATGTAGGTATTTCAAATACTTCTTATTCTCGTATAATTATGCAGAAAAGTAAATAATTAAGGATCACTGATCAATCCTTGCCCGTTTGGTATTTACCTACAATTTCAGACCATCAGTAAGTAAAATAAGTGTCGACGTTTATTTCGAAATTTTAAGGCTTCTGAAAGTTATCCACATAAAATGTAGGTGTAAAGAATCTTTTTTCGCATAAGAACATGATACAGTTCACATACATGAAACTTAATTTTTAACATAAATTTATCGTCGTCTGACGAAGCAAGCAGATGTAGAATAAGTAAAATTCAATAAAAATGTATGAGAACAGTATGCAAAGCAAAATGTCGGTAGTCAGAATTTAATACAGCTGGCCAATTTGACACCAAGGTACCCTCATAAGGCACTTGTCTCACCGCCGCCGCCGGCGATCAGCGAGTAGCGAGTAAAGCTTCAAACTCAAAACGAGTTATGGCAATTCCAGAGAGATCCATCACGAAATGCAACACAAAAGGCTTCTAATTACTTTATCCCATAAAATGGAGTATTTCTTTAAAACAGTCTCAAACATTCTATCTATGGCAACAACTACATAAAACCATTCCACATTACTCACGGAACCCTAAAAGCGGAAAGGATGCGGTTATGGTGTCAATAAAAAAGGAAAAGTTTAGATCACGTTACGTGTAGCTGCGGTCTCTTTGCCATTACGTGTTTGAACCGAGATTTTAACAAACACACGTACTTTTAATCGTACGAGTAGTTATTTTAGTTCGAGGTTTATATTTGATGTTTGCAGCTCAATAGAACATGCCGCAGAAAAGTTCCGGGAGATTCAATTAACTGGCCCTTTTCAGGGGGTGAAAATATTTCATAATATAGACTGCACTACTATCGGGCACCGAAATATGAAAAAAAATCTTAACAACTCTTATACTAATACTAGTTGACCCCCAACTTCTTCTGCTCCGCTCCTATTTGTCTTAGCGTTACGATAAATGGTTTACTTGAACGCGCTAATCTCAGGAACTAATGGTCCGATTTGAAAAATTATTTCAGTGTAAGATAGCCCATTTATCGAGGAAGGCTATATATCATCACGCTACGACCTATAGGAGCGGAGCAGTAATGATAATTGTGACGCAGACGAAGTTACGCGGGCCAACTAGTTTTAGACAGAGGGCAGATGACGATCAAGGCAGTTTTCTGTATAAACAGTAAATGTTTGATACTCGTATTATTATTCATTTAGCCGACACCGGCTGACATCATGTTTGATCTATCACTGATGTTTATCTACTTAGGTCATCTTTTAATTATCATATTAACTAAGATATGACGACTTCTATAAAGCATTGATTAGGTATAATAAACCAGATCTTCGCTAAAATTGTCTATTAAGGATGTTTTATGATACCTCCGAAATTATTTACCAAGTTTAAGATCCGGACTTCAAACCCAGGCAAATAAAATGTTTATATTCTCTAAACTACTTAAATTTAACATCAGTCAGGATTTACACCCATATTGTGTTTAATTTCCTCGACTCAACACGACCTCGGCTCAACATAAATATTGACATTTGACAGACTTTCTGCATATACAACCTGACGAAATGGGGTGTCATAGACCCGTCGGATACTAATTGTGAGTGCGGTGCTCCTGTTCAGAACATGAGCCACACGTTGCAGTGCCCAAAGAGTCCACACCTGTACTTTGGAAGATTTAATGACTGCCACCGACGCTGCAATTAATGTAGCCACCTACTGGACACAAAAAATGAAGAAGACAGGTATTCTTTACAGTGTGTAACAGATTCAATGCAAAACCAAGAAATGGGTATAGAATGGGTACTCATTTCACTTTGTACATTATCGTTCTCGTCTCGACACGAGATTTTTTCCTGCATCACGGCGATTACATTTAGCTGAGTGTAAAAACATTCTCAAGAAGACGAACAATTTGTACTTACTTTTCTGTTTGACGGTGGCTAGATAATAACAGCTGCACTGGTCGATCTTCAAGGTTAAGCAACGCTTGCCAAGGTTGGTCTGTGGATGGGTGACCGTCTTAACATACCGAGTTTCCTCCGTGCCTCGGAAAGCACGTTAAGCCGTTGGTCCCGGCTGTCATTTGTAGATCTTTGGCAGTCGTTTCGGATAGTCAGAAGCCAGTTAATCGGACTCCAGTCTTGCCATGAAGTACCGTGTTACCCAGTCAGTGGGTTGTGGAGGTCTGATAGGCAGCCGCTCCGCGTAAAATACTAGTGAGACTGGAAGCCGACCCCAATATAATTGGGAAAAGGCTAGGCAAATGATGATGATGATTTCTATTTAGCTCTTCAGAGTGCAAAGCATAGACATACAGTACATAGCCAGATTTTTACTTACATTACCCAATACAACATTACACCTAAATGTCAGCATTGTCCTTTCATAATTATAGATTGGTCACACTACACACTACATTGGAACACCGCACACTGGTGTTACGTATAATTACAAATGGCGGCGATACTTCGAACAGCTGATGTAACCTGAAGATAAGTAGGCCACGGTTGAAGACTGCCAGTGTTTGAAGATTTAGAAAACAACTGAATTCAGTCACAATAGGTAACTGCTCTCTTGACTATGGGTTCAAGAAGCAACGACTCGAATAGTATACGAGTACAATAATAATAGTATAATAGTGTACGAGTTCTACGAGTAGTATAATAAATGCGAAAGCAACTCTGTCTTTCTGATTGATAACTTGTCACGTCTTAACTGCTGAATGGATTCGTATGTAACTTGACGATGGAACTAGGGAGAGCATGTCCTGGATTACGTCATAATCTATCCGTACGCTAAGTTTGATCCGAATCCATCAAGCCGTTAAGACGTGTAAAAGTAATTAACAGACTAACAAAGTTACATTTATAATATTAGTATGTATTGATAAATTCTTCTGGCAAATCTAAATAAATGCAGTTCTCCGAATGGTCCAGTTTAGCACACAAGGTATGTTTGTTTCCGACGGTGTGATGAATGATCCACAATGTACCGTACTTACTGGAACGTTAGCAAACATCCTCTAGTTTTGAAAACTATCGCCAATTATGTGTGGCTCGCTAAACGGTACACAATTCAATGGTATTGGTAGGAAAGCGGTACATATTCTGCGACTTTACATCGGTATTTCAGTTGGCATGACATGAAATCACGCTGGTTTTCACTAACAGGGTAAGCAGATTTGTTAGTAGCGTGGAAATATCTAGATAGAACTGCTACTGCCAAGTCATTGATAGCAAAATACACAAAGGCTAGCTCGACCTGGAATAGCAACCTAGGACCCTGGCTGAGCTTACAACTGCTCGATCAAATGGAGCAGTGTCATAGAGACGATGTAGTGCTTTTTTTAAGGATGGGAAATCATCAAATTAGTACTTCCGCTCTGGGCGGAGCGGAAGGGAGTGTCAGACTCTTACTGCCCATCCGCCAACCCACCCGTGAACCTCCTAATGCCCTTTGCGTTCCAGGGCCACGAGTACTTTCGAACAAATTCCGAAACCCTGGACGAGGTAACGCTGCACCCATCAGCATCCATCAGGTAATTTAGGAGTAATCCTAGAGAGTAAACTAAAACAACTGTGCTTACTTAATATTTCGGGGAACACAACAATTTCCTATTTAAACATGACTCTATTACAGAAACAGTTGTTTAATAAATACGCAACAATGCGTTACTATAATATTTTGGGAGTGCTAGAACAACAAACTTCTTTGTATTTAACAGTAGGTCAGTAGCGATAACCTAGTCAATGAACCTTTTATTTAACTTGTATTTTGACTGTTTAACGCTCTTTAAATGTAGTTAACTCGTTAAAGAAAGAACGAAAATACGTTTATTCTGTCAGAAATGACGCACAAAAACACAAAATTAAAAGAAAACTAATTACTAACTTAAATCTACTATAACTATAAATCTGCAACTATGTCAGGACTGGACATTAGCCTACCACGAGTCTCTGATCACTCCACAGACAAAACAGACAACTGTGCAATAGTTGTCTATGGCGTGACGTCCGGCACTGCACTGACTGACGGTACATTTTGACGTCACGAAGAAAAGTGAACAATAATAACAGAAATGGACAATAAAGGTAAAAGAAAACTTCGAAAATATATATGTAAATTAAAGTTGTGCGTCGCATTCGAGCAAGAATCGTTGCTCAGCGTATGCCGCGACTCTGGACAAGTCCACAGTCAGCAGCGCTGGTTTTCAGCAACAGAGTGACGTTAACTGGCGTCCCCCGTGTGCTTAAAAACGTTAACTTAGTTTTCAGTCACCAACAGACAGATTCAGCTTAACAGATTCATTGAAAAATGAATGTAATGAGGTAATATTTGTCGCAGTGTCGCGTCGAACCTGTCCATCGGAGCGTTTTAGAGGTAGATCCTGTCTGATAAGGACATCCAGAATGCGAGAAGAAGATGCACTTTTTAGTTGTTGCCTATTTGCCACCTTGCTTAGAACCATGTTTCTAACTTGCTTTATTTCGGAATGTGCGTGCGATTACGAAATATAATGCAGTTTTAAAATTACCTCTCAACACTCAAACAATTCAAAATATTTTAATGAGCTGCTTTAGCTCCACAAATTATTTCAAGTAAAACGGAAATCCGCATATTTAACCATCGTTATTGTAACGAAAGTCGATCAGCTGACGATAAAATAATCGATTTTAGTATGTATTACGTAAGAACAAATTAATTGGTTTGTTTGATCGCAATTACAATTGGATTGCCATTCCGATGAGTTTTGATTAAAGATTTACGATTGATGGCTATGTCCGATTGGTAGTTTAATGACTCGACTTAATATTGGTATGGCGGCTGAAGAATCGTTAAATTCTTAGGTTTGGTTAAGGTATTACATAAGGAGATTGCCTTTCTACAAAACTGAAGCAGAATAGGGTATTTTGCAAAAAAATCTAATTAGTCCGTCTGATAGATTTAAAAAAAATAGTGTACGGGGTAAAGTACGGGTCCAACCCGTACTTTTTCTTTTTTTCATGTAAACGCGTGACGTCATCCGGCTTGGTATATTTGGTACATTTTTTACATGAAAGAAGAAAAAATACGGGTCCAATATTTTTTGATTATCTATTAAACGGAATAATTAATTTTTTTTAGTAAAATACCCCATTACGCGAATATTTTTTCATTATATATACCAGGTTGGGGGAAGCCTATGTCCAGCAGTCGACGTATTTCGGGTGATATGATGATGATGATTGATGATATTCCAGAAGATCAAAGCTATAGGTCGCCTAAATTGATCTAATTTTTACAATCTAACAAAATGAAGACACTGGTCTTCACGGAAGTGCCGCTTCATTATTTCCTGTAGGAGGGTCCTGGGTATCACTGAGATAAATAAGGTGCCATTCATTTATTTTTTTAAATGTTATTATTTTGCAAGTTCAGTTCTGAAAGTAGTGTTCCGATTAATACAATTCATTCACTAATACAATACTAATACTTGCTAAGCAGGTCATGCACTCGGGCCGCTTTTTATTAGGAAAAAATACACTGTTCCTGTGGGATAGACCACAACAGAAAAGCCACGCGAAAAAACTACTCAACTATAAAAGTTTTGCCATTAAAAAATTCGGAAACCATTACGTCATTTGAAAATCTAGCTCAAAATAATAACTTCCAAAGTAAACGCACTCCCGCCACGCCTTTATGCGCTTGCGCACGTACTCTCACATGTACTCGTAACCCGATCAGTCGCGCCTTGCTCGCCGACCGAAACGGACGTGTAACTTACACCCGCTCCCCCGTCACACACGAAAGTCGATTTCCTTTGGGGGAAATCTGAGTTTGGATTAGATTTATAATTATTTAAGGTGTTTGATTACTGATCAGGCCATCTTCTTTCGTCCCCGCGATATTTGTTTTATATTATTATGTATGTCTCTCTATTAATATTAATTATGATGTTTGTACACTGACCGCCCTAAATCTAAAGTCTTTAGTTCAGTCCATCCAAAGGTAGTCTGTAAGAGATTGCCCTGTGCGATAAGACCGCCCATTGTACACTAGTTTTTATAAGCCTTTTTACTGTCCTTGTTATGAGGTGTACAATAAGGTATATAATAAATAAATAAATAAATTGTGAGAACTTGATAAATTAATTTATTATCATATTCTACTCCCGTTACTGGAGTGTTTCCTTATTAATTTAAAGACAATAAAGATTTTAACATACCGTAAGGAACATAAAGTAACCCATTAATTTGGTTTTTATTCGCTTTTTTATTTATTTTCTATCTAAGTATGTGTAATAAATGAATTAAAGTAAACTTTTAAAACAGAATTCTTTCTGACTATGCAATTTGCCTTCCACTGACCCCAAACATCGCGTGTTAACAGCACATAACCTCACCTATTCTCATGACAGCAACAACCAATAAGAAACGTAACATAACATTCACACAGTTAAAACAACTTTATTTTCTGTACTCAAGACCGCTCCCAATTGATTTGGAATAACTGCCGAAACAATCAATTTGCAATGACCTGGATTTGTTTCTGTATGCCTTCACACGTTGATTTTAGGAACCATTTGTATGGAGAATGTTGTGCATTGCTGATTTTGTATGGACGATGGCTTATGCAAGATTTAAGTGTAGCACTTGGGATTGGGAAGATGGAATATAACTTTGGAAGATTTTAGTCAGCAGCTTTGATGTCACTATTTTTCTTAACAAATCTTAAAATGTAAAGAATTTAAAAAGATCAAGTTGATTTGTTGTTCGGTTGTTAAACCAAGTTAATTAGTAGTTTATATGAGAACTGGAGGTCTGGCTGGCTACCTGTCTGCCTGTATTTGTATGTATGCCAGTTCTATGTCCATAAACAATTTTCCTTTCTTTAATTTCTATTTTTTTTTAATTTAAATTGGACATATGCATTCACCAGACAGATGTCTCTGCTGGACATGCGCGTCTCCAAAGTGTCGCCAGGTAAAACGGTCCTATGCCTGACCTGAAGACTTTGGCAAATAGATAATCCTATTTGGAGTTTGTTTTTTGTTTGTATCTCAGAAACTACTGGTGGTTTGAAGGTTATATTAGGCTGTACCTATATCATCACGCTAAGACCAATAGGAACGGGGCATCAATGAAAAATGTGACGCAGACGAAGTTGCGCGGGTCAACTAGTACTACATACAAGTAAAACCATTGCACATAATATGGTCAGCTACCAACCACTTCGAAATCAGTCAGCGAGTGCTCGATTTAAAACAAACCCGAGCAATATAACACCGTATATCGAGTCAATGACATCGATATTACGTTACAAGCATTGCGAATCGATAACCTCACCATTCTACCGCAACTCTAGTATGTAGGAAACCTACACATATGTTTCACGACACTAGAAAACCAAGCTTAAACTGAGTGTCCTACAGTCGAAAATTATTTGAAGCTGTCTAAAATTCGAACGCCGAAATTAAGTTACTGTGTTTTTAAACTTGTCTATCTAAAGATAAGGTTGAAGTTGCTTTGAACTAAACTATTACCAAATAAGAAGTATTTTTTATAGATCGAGTGGCCAGTATTTTATGACAACGTTACATGGTCTTGTTTGAGAAAAAAATGTGTTAAAACAACGCTGTTTTCATGTCAGCAAACTGTTGGTTTTTTACATTTTTAACAATGTATAAAACACGGGTTTTTTATTAGGCCTTTACTTAGTAGACAATCTTTTTTATAACCATATTTTCCAGGCCGATGCCTCCTCCATAAAATTGGTGGCTGGTATCCAATCATAGACACGATTCATGCAAAAACTCTAAAAAAACAGCTGTTTGGTACAATTTGTCGTGTAATGCGATCACAAATGTACTTTTTCTCTGTTTTAGGTGATGATTTGTGCATAAATGTCTAAAAAAAAATTGGAAAGTGATGAAAAAATCACGTTGTAAGAATAGCAAATACTGGTATTCCGCTGAATCCGGTGTGACTGAAAGCCGACCCCAATATAGTTGGGAAAAGGCTAGGCAGATAATGATAGCAGACAGGAAAGCATTCAGCTGATCTTATAAAATAATCCACCAATTAAATTGCATTAATAATAATCTTATATTACCGTAATAATCACATTCGTCACACTTTTGCAACAAAAAGTAATAACGAATTAAATAATAACATAATTTACTGTCCGTTGTGCAAGTAATAGTAGTATAATAATAAGCAATAAGCCAATAAGTTAAGAAATAATAAATTAGACTATTAATGTTGGTTACTTTATTATTTATTATCTGTGGTGTAATCCGATCATCGCTGTGGGAACTTTATGAAGGCTGCTGATTATTAGTATAAATTGCAGAATGTTAAAGTATTATAACAAATTGTGGAACAATGATATTGAAGGTTAATTAGAAGGTAACCTAAGAGCAAAGACTACCACAGACAGATACGACCATGTGACAAAGATGCGACGACGCGCTTTCATAGAAAATAAATTGTTATAAATAATTGTTATGAAAAAGCCTTGTCACATAATTGTCTACGGGAGCTTTGCCTAGTCACAAAATTCTCAGTCACCACATTGTATTATCTGACAAAGCAAAGTAAGGCTATGGAAACACAGACAGCTCATTTTTCGGAGCAAGCCAAACAACAACAGTAACAACAACATTTTGATTTATTTATTTATTTATAACAACACTTCTATCACGAAACAAAACAAACAACGAAGATACACAAACAAACATAACATAACACACACATACACACGCAAACAAAAAACACACAAAGATATACTGTTACAGGTAAGCTGACAGGAAGCATTTTACAACATTATAGTAACCTAAGAAAATATAATAGAAACGGAACTAAATCCAACAACAGTTTCAGACTATGCTATCCACATAGTTACAAATATTGTGCTTCGTCAGCTTGAGTTTTTGTTCACTGTAAAGTTTCTTGAAAGATTGTCGAAATACTAAGATGTTTGACAGTAAGACTGCGTTTCAACTTGCAACTAACTCGCATGATCAATCGCTGGGTCCTGCTTCGCAATGTAACTAAACTTGCATGCGAATTGCTGCAGGCGAAAACGTGGCCCAACACTTTTTGTACTCATCATCATTCGCCCAGCTTTTTCGTACAATGCAAGCAACTGCTTTTAAGTACTCGGTCTTACGAAATGGGCTACAAATATCTCCTATGGTTATCAGAATCAACACCTAATATTAATTTCCACTACACCATAGTAATTCCTCAAGTCTTCTCAGCCCACGAGACAAGAATCTAATCCATACGTTATGTTTCTCTTTCGTTTCACGCGAACACAAACATACATACACATTACATGTACATATTTATCTGGTAGTTGAACTCCACTGCCAGTCAAGTGATGCTAATGTGCAGTCCTGACACTTACGGCTTTGTTTACTACGCAGCTTGAGAGTACTATAAATAAGAATACAGTGTCTTTAAAAGCTGAAGGTGTTGCATTTAAACATCGTACTACTGACTTGAAGAATTCAAGAGTACGAATATATTTTCTATCCTTCGATTTAGACTTCACGAGCATTTCCTCAAACTAGTTGTTTCGGTCCAAATGTACCCGAAACTGTTATGAAACTCATCTTCTTAACAAATGATTTTGAAAATTATATCGATCGATAGCGTGGGCCAAATCCGACTCATAAACATCCCGACTTAGATGAACATCCGTTACGTAGATCACAAAGCTTTTCCAGATGCATAAGCAATTAACCCTGGACACGGTAAATCCAAAAATTATCAATCACTGAACATCAAAACATGTTGTCTAACACAGTCCATCAGGAACTTACGTGGATTTTGTAAACCTAACCTAACCATCACTTCGGGAGCGCATTTAAAGCTATGACGAATATCTTTGACTTTATGTCATTGGGTAACAAACAAACAGGCGGTCCACTTAATGATTGGTTAGGACATCTGCAACACCAAAGGAATCGCAGGTATCATTTAAGATACAAAGCTGAACTGTTTTTGTGCCTATAATTACACCTGTACCTTCATATGACACAACGCTGCTTGGTACCACCACACTATTTTATTACCCAATCACTGCAACTCTTAAAAGCCACCAGTAAAAGAGGCGACCAACAGATAAGCATCAACGCAATGAAGCTCGACGTCTCCCGGAGAAACGATTCAACTGCATTGGATCCCGCAACGAAATTAGACGAAAGAGTAATATTTGTGCAAAGCTTGACTATCCAAAAGTGCCTGGTAACGGTTTAATTGAAAATTTGAGTTAGTTTTGAGTTTGAGTTGTCCACCTATGTAGCACTACTGTTTAATTAATAATTTGTTGCACGGTGAGTGTTAAATGAAGATGACATGACAGATGATACTAGTAAGTTCTGTGGGTGTACTACCTATGTACTGACCGTTCCTCCAGCATCTCGTTGAAGGTCTTGGACTTTGCGCGCGGTTGGCTGGGCTCGTGCTCCATTCGCCGCACCTCCACGCACCGCTCTATAATGTGCTCCACCCTCTTCCGCCGCGACGACTTCCAGTTGTCCAGGTTCTGTAACAATGGAGAGAATATTGTTAGTTCTATTATCTTCCTCTTGCTCTTGTATTTCATTTTTGACACTACATTCATCTTTACCCACAGTAATCTCATTGTTCACATCATTCCTAGTAGTATTGTCATCAAAACATACTAAACCTAAATACGATCAAAATAACAAGGTGTCGAAGTACTCCTCCACATCGCTGCCATTCAGAGACGTGCCCAGAAGACTGGCAACTTTTCCACGTTTAATAGCAATGCTAATTCTTATACATAATTGTTAAAAATTGTTTCACATTCCCTGAATACAATACGGAAATTGTAAAAAAAAAATATTAAAAAAATTATCTCTGTATTCAGAATAATAAAAGAAGAAATGATGTAGAAGAGTATTTGGTTGGGAATGTGATAAACTAAATAAAACATGGCAGAAACAGTAAAGTCTAATGTTAATACTCGTAAATAGGTAAAGTGGAAACTTCACGGAAAACTTGTCTTGAAAATGGAAGTCAGGTAAACGGCGCTACAAAATTCAATAAACAAAACTCACATCGCGAAGTCTGTCACGTAATTTTTTTATCTTTTCATCCATTTTAATTTTAATAAAGATTCCAATACACCGCCAGTTAATACAGTAGCTATGATTCAACTAAAGCTAGATCACTTACGTAAGCCTGATGCATGTTTAACTTTTGACCCGAAAGGTCTCCGATGCAAGGAGCTAGGCAGTAATGTTTACATATTTATCTCAATGCTGCTCAGTTTAGCTCAATAATTACGAATAACTGGACTAATTGCTGTGTATCTTTGATGCGGATCTAGGTGGAGACCTTGGGAAGAGAATTCCGGATGTAGGGTATAGCTGATTGGATTATCTATAGCAGTTTGTTGTTATTAGTAAAGGGAGATGCTACTGGTCTTTAGGTAACATTCATTCATTTATCATTTGTTTTCTTACTCATGATTATATATTTATATATAAATAAATAAATATATAAATTTATTCTGTTCTTTTAGTACAGATTTTAGCGCCCCGGACGTTTTTCATATATTTTATCATAATATTGTTTTAATTTAATTAAAAATATTGATGAAAATTGACCATTACACAAGGTAACAGAAGAACAGGGACAGAAATTTTCATACGGAACCCTTTGTGCTGATTCGAATTTGGCCGGTTTTGGGTGCCAATAATCATTATGATCTATTCTAGTTTTTATCACTAAAAGTATGACTCAATTTATAACCGCAGACTCGGAAGTCTCCAAGGAACCAATCGATTCCTTTCTAATGGCTTCATTACATACCTCTCATCAACGTGATCTAGAGTAAATATTAATTAACATATAATATATTCTAGCAGCGTAAATCTATTAATAGTTTCTCTGCGGTTAATATACATATTACGTCTAGTGTCGTCACGCTCTCTTCACTTATGGGCGAAGGAGAAAACACCGATATCTCGCTGTGTTAATTAAAATCAAGATTATAAACCTTCTTCACGGTTTAGTCATATGTGGACTAAGCAGAACTGTAAGGTTTCTTACAGTTATACTTGTAGTTGGGCTAAAATTGGCTGATAGTTCAACTGTACCGTTGGATAAGGCAATGTTGGTTCACGGCACAATATTGTGGTGTGCGGACTTCCATGATTTCAATACAGGCATGTTTAGTACTGTTCCTATCCCAATCTATCCATTAAGCCTTTTTTGTGCAGGCGATGAGCCAGCCAATAGTGAAAGCTGATCATAATTTAAGAAAAAACAATACAAGAAATAACAATTTTTTTCTTCGGGCAATGTAGGTAACCGATCAAGAATACCCCACACAAAACTTTTACAAACTTTACTGAGTTTGACTTGACTGGATGTCACATTGACAAGCAGTTGGTATTTTTATTATTGGCAACCTCGGATGATGTGGTAGACGAAGGAGCACGCTTTTTAGAAGTATCCTATTCACTCATGACTTAAAGCACCCCAGATTGTAGCTTTTAGAGAATAACGTTATCAGTTTCATGATTTTCAGTCTACTTGCAATATAGAACTCTCATTTCTCCTCATCTTAGCAAACAATCTCGTCTATACATATATTCTAACAGTCCAGTTATTGATAATGGCCGCACTACAAGTTGTCGATACGTCGAGAGAGTGGATCGTTCTAGTTGGCATGCCAGACATCGCGTGCGCCGGTAGCGAGGGCTTTTTTATACAATTTCGCTTGCTGGAGTTAAACGTTGCTATTTTGTGTGGCACAAGGTATAAGAACTAGCGGAGAATCGGAGATACAATGTGCTAAGACTGCTCAGAGGGCTTAGTACAAGTTTTTTAAAGTACTCGATTCGATCGCCTTACCGTAAACGTTTGATTATGTCATTTTTTTTTTTATGGGTTTGCTCTTGACTCTAGTCTATGTCAGAGATGACAGAGACAAAGTCTACGATGGAGCGAGCCTACCCAGAAGGAGCCTGTTCACTCTAACTTTGAAGAGATTAGGCTTGTAAGCTTTTGGAAACAGACGCAAGCAGAGTTCTACTCCTTTGCTGTGCGCATTATAAAAAAGGTTGTATGAAAAAGAAGGTTTAATGTCACCGTTGACAGATGGTGACGTTTACGCTAAAGCGATCGAAAACTTTAAAAACTTGCAGATGGAGGTCTGTTGAATTGATTAAAATTGAATGGAAAACATTTATTCGAGATAGACAACACAACAGCAGCAGCAACAGAGAGTAAAAGAGAAGAATAGTACAGAATGAACTTGAACTGCTCGGGAATACTAATTGATCAAAATGTATTTAGGAAAATGAATACGGACCTTACTAGGTACTGCTAACAAAGTGAGAAATCAACGAAATATATTGTAGAAGTCCAGAAATGAAGAATTTCTCAGATATTTGGACGAATTAGAACAAGAGAACTAGAATAATGATATCTTTCAAGATTAACATACAAATAATTACAAAAAAAAAACAGTTGTGGCAAAAACAAGGTAGACCTTGTTTTTACAACAAGCAACCTTCGACATAAAATCCTCGCTCTCACTTAGTAAGTTACAATCAACATGTCAAGTTCCCTACATAAGTTTACACTTTAAACCAATCAAAATAGCGCGAGAACTTAATAGACCTATTATTGAGTAGCGGCTAGGAAATACAGATATTTTTAAATCGCGCAGCAGTTGCGCAACAGTCGTCGGCAGTTTAACGACAGCTCATCTCGGCTAATCTATGTAATGACCGCAATAATGGCTGAAGTTTAAAAAAGTAAAATGTTAAGTTCTTGTTTGGGATTCCTAGAATGTTTAGTAGATGACTTTTATCGGTATTTGGTATGTCAAGTGGATTGGAATGTTCTATTTTTAAGTCCCTGCTTAGAAATATTCGAAGCATCAGGATTGGTGAAGTTTTCTTTTTTAATTGATGGAATAGAAGGGAACAGGAATTTGCAATACCTTTTATACACTTAGGTATTTACTATAGATAGTCGTCAGTTAATTACATGCGGAAGAAAAAGATGTTTGCAGATGCTTATTTTTATAGATAACTTTTTTATAGATAGCTCATCTCGGCTAATCTATGTAATGACCGCAATAATGGCTGAAGTTTAAAAAAGTAAAATGTTAAGTTCTTGTTTGGGATTCCTAGAATGTTTAGTAGATGACTTTTATCGGTATTTGGTATGTCAAGTGGATTGGAATGTTCTATTTTTAAGTCCCTGCTTAGAAATATTCGAAGCATCAGGATTGGTGAAGTTTTCTTTTTTAATTGATGGAATAGAAGGGAACAGGAATTTGCAATACCTTTTATACACTTAGGTATTTACTATAGATAGTCGTCAGTTAATTACATGCGGAAGAAAAAGATGTTTGCAGATGCTTATTTTTATAGATAAGCTAACTAAAAAAAAAAATGTTTAACAAACATGCTATGCTATCTTTAGTAATTCTACTACTAAAGATAGAATAGCTAATTAATTTAATACAAGAATAAAAACTGTCTACTATTATCAGCAACCCAACTGGTGCTACCTCACAAAAACAATCTCAAACTTAATACACACGCCACAAAGGGCGGCTCGTTACTTTACTCCTGCGCCGGCCGGAAGTCGTCGCCGCCATGCGTATGCGCACAACTTCCGCCTGCAACCGCGACTAGGGTTGCCAGCTACCCGACCAATCTAGTCAGTTTTGCCGAGATTTTGGGTAAAAGGACCTCCTTTGACTTTTAAACCACGTTGAAAAGCTTTCAGAGTAATTGTTATTGTGGTGTAGAGGGGTGATTGAGAGGCCCCAAGATGAGTGTAAGGGTTGTAAGAAGAAGCGTTGGTCTTCGGGCAGACGAGATGAGCAGACGACGTCGCTGCTATGGCACAGAAGGTTGAGATTGGCGCAAGAGAAGAGGCTTATGGTGCCTCTCCACTATCCTGCGAGAATGCAAAAGCTAAGCTACGAAACTATATTTCTTCTATTTCCACTGAAGCTAAGCTATGTAACAGAGCAAGTAAGATGTGCTATGAAAATGCGCCGCCGCACGGTAGCTGTGCGAGAAAGATGCGCATCTCAAGCTATGCGACGTATCGACAATAGGGAAGGCATGCACTGCTTTGCATATAGTTACACAACTCGCGACTATCCAAAGCCCGCATCCTTAGCTCGCATCCATTGCTTGCATCCATAGCACGCATCCTTCAATATAAAAAACGTAGCTTAGTTAAATCAGTTTCCACCAGTGTTACTCTATATGAACCAATGAATATGATTGGTGGATATCAAACGCATCCATAGCAACGTTGCATAGTACATCTCTGGTGGAAAAGCAGCCTTATACTCAACATTAGGCGAAGTCTGGCTGTGGTCGGAGACGATGTCCAGCTTAAGAGCGGCCTTATACTGTAGAGTGTACAGCCCAATCCGATCAGACCAAATTCTAAGCGAGTGTCCGCCGCTTCACACACACATGGCATAGACACATAAACTACAGCCTGGGTCCTCGGGCTACTGACAACCCTACACGCGCAGGAGGCCGAGTAACTTTTGTCATTGTTTTGTTACGATCGAAGTAATTGGCGCATTGGCGCAAGATGGCGGCCGCGTCCCTGTCATTATCAGATGTTTCGCATGCTGCCGGAGGAATCTGTCATCGGAGTAATTGGAGGGAAACGTGAGGCAGCATGGAAATGGAGGAAAAAATTAGTATGTTGAGTATTTGTGGTGTGACGTTTTAGTCATAGCTGCGGTTTTTGTGTCTTAATTACTGATTGGTTGCTTGAGCATTGGTTTGGAAAAGTCATAATTAATTGGGAACGTGATTTTTGTAGGACTGATATTGTTGGGTTTAGCAGACAATTAATTTGGCATTTACTATTAGAATGACACACTTAAATCGTCTCGAACTTTATAAAGCCAACTTTTAGCACAAGATTTAGGTAGCTCAAGGATAAAACGATTCACATATTATGAAACAGTATTCAATATGAATCATGTCAGAACGTACATAGTCACTCCCACCAACTAATGCATCTGAACATTTTACTAGCGAACCATATCTGCACATCATAAAGTGTACCAAAATACGACTGAGCAGGAATCAAGATAAGTGGGTTTAAAATATACATTCATAAGTAAATTCTTGCAAAAGTTAGAATTCAAGACGACGGAAGAATAATTGCCATTTTTATTTATTTGGCATAATTCAATCTATTTGGAATGTGCCGAGAGTTATGCGACAATCGTATCCATTGTTCATAGTATTTTTTGAGCATAATTTTACGGTTGTAATTTACGGCTTTCCGGTTTTAATTGGTTTCTAGCTTTAGTTACAGGAGAAGTCTACATCAAGTCCTGACGCTCTATAGTGACATTCTGTCAGCGGTACCGTAGCGATGGCGATTTTCAAATATTCAAAAATGTATGTGATTGACAGACGCTGTGTCACGTGCTTTGTGCCTTATATTCTAGCATTTCGACAATCACCATCTTATATACCATCTATATCTATATAAAAAATGAATCCCTATTTCCCCTGGTCAAGGCATCACGCGTGAACGGCTGGACCGATTTCGCTGATTCTTTTTTTGATGTTTTTGTTCACGGAAGCGAAGCCGCGGGGGACAGCTAGTCTACTATTAATAATATTATAAAGAGGTGTTGGTGAGGTTGTGAGGTTGTAGGGGGTAATCTCTGGATCTACAAACTGATTTTGAAAATTCTTTTACCTATTGAAAGCCACGTTATTTGTGAGTGTCATAAGCAATATATTAACCCGAAAAATACCGCCCAACGAAGTGAGCACGGGACAGCTAGTCTCTCTAATAAAATGGTGTATAGAGCCTCAGGAGTACTATTCGACTTTTAAAACATAGATCTGTCGAAATGATTTAGGCAATTTGGCCAAAGATTTAGCTCGACTTGCACCTCAAACCACCTACCTACCACCCAATACTTAAAAGTTGTGGCGTTTTGAAAACTATCAGAAAATACATAAAATATATCTAGCATTAACGTCAATAAGACATAACAAACGAAAACAAGGCAATTTGGAGGATTTACGAGATATAAATCAATACCCACTCAGGCTATTAAGTAAGGGTTTTGAAATCCGCTACGCGTAGAACGGAACTGCTTTTTCAAGCAGCTGCGCGGGCGCATGGGATTGAATTTTGACGAATGTGGCGAGGAAAGGGAAGTAGACATGTTTTATTGTAAAATAGGGAAGGGTTTTTGTCGATTTAAGTGATTGAATTAAGGTTCTACTTAAAAAATCATAATTGTTATAAATAAAAAATTCTATCTTTACACCTTGTTACCTACGCTAGTCTTATTTTTTAGGCCACCACCATCATCATCATCATCATCATCTGCCTAGCCTTTTCCCAACTACATTGGGGTTGGCTTCCAGTCAAAACGGATTCAGCTGAATACCAGTATTTTATGTGGAGCAGGTACCAGATCACCGCAACCCATTAATATATTTTTGGCCACCGTACTTGTTTTATTCATCCTTGATCCTGTATTATTGCCATGATAGTTGTTGATTAGGAAATTATTTAGAAAGAGTCCTAAAAGGAATTATCAAGGTTTGTCTTTCGTAGACGATAAATAACTCGACTGAAAGTACGAGTATTCATTTTCATTATCAGACACATCGGGTTTCATTTTGCTCAGGCACATCAATCAATAATCTTCCAATACTTGAATTGCTAGATAAAGCTTTAAAATGACATCTTCTATAGAAACAAGGCTTTCTATTCACGCCATCTCCGCAAAAGGGAATAAAGAAGCCCGAGGCACACAAACCTCGACTAACTACATACAAGGAATTAATAACTTTTGCAGAAAACTTCACATAAAAAATGTCTGGCTATTAACCTGGTTTTGGCGCGCTTTCCAGTCTCATCGGAAGCCCAGTAATTATCCGCCATTAGGAAAAAGGGAAAAACTTCACTCGACGGGAACACTGAATTATTTTAACTGCCTTCTCTGATACTTAGGGTTGGCGGGAAATAATTATTTAATTTATTCAAGGAATAAATGCTGATTCTTCATTGGGTTTAGTATGGTTGATAAGATTTAAATTTAAATCTATAGGTACTATTTACTACAAAACTAAAGAGTTTCCAGAGAATGCGCAGCAGCGTTCTGTTAAACGGCCAAGCGTGGCGATTATGGCAAACCCCCCTTTTGGGGGAGGCCTATGTCCAGTAGTGGACGTCTTTCGGCTGTTATGATGATGATGATAATGAAGAGATTGTTTGTTTGGTTGAGCGCGTTAATCTCAGGAACTACTGCGAACAATTACTTTAGTGAGGAATTCTAAAGGCCATATAACATCACACTACGACCAAAAAGAGCGGAGCATAATGAACTTTGTAACGCAGACGAAGTTGCGCGAGTCACCTAGTTACTAATATACTTAGCCCAGACTTGCGACAAAAATCTTTATTCATCATTTTCAAAAACTTCATCATCTGCCTAGCCTTTCCCAACTATATTTGGGTCGGCTCCCAGTCAAACCGGATTCAGCTGCGCATAATTTACAAAAACTTGTTTTACGATAATTTGACATTATTTCAGCGACCAGAGACCAAGTGAAATTACGCTAGAGCATGCGAATTCCGAAGGTGTAGATGTAGAAGAGTTACAAGCCATGCGCCACATTCTACCTTGCTCTCCGTGCCCCAAAACATGCACCCAAAGAGACCTTTATGCTGCCACCAGTGCAGTAATGCCGTAAAGGTGGCAATATTTTGGGACAAACAAATCTAAAAAAAGCCAGTCGTGCCAGCGACACGAAGAAGAAGCCAAACTAAAGTGGCAGTGGGCAGGTCACATTGGTCGGAGAACAGATCGTCGTTGTGGCGACGCTTGGGGGAGGCCTATGTCCAGCAGTGGACGTCTTTCGGCGCAAATGATGATGATGATAGTCTCGTATTTACTGGTTCGATTAAGATTCATAGGTACCGGAGAAACTATCAACAAATTACTCAAGGCAGGTTAATCAATTACCGATTGTATCCAAATACCAATAAAAATCGACAACCCTACAGCAGTCTTGAGTAACGCGCTTCCTTATTGGTCCACTAAAAGTGTCTGCACAAATAAAACTGTAGAATGTTTATGTTGATTCGTTGGTGTTCCACATAGACATAGGAATGGACTGAGCGGTCCCTATCCAGCTGTGTAGTTAATACGGTCAGAAACGTGTGAGAGAGACAAAGCGATGATGCAGCCAGAGCCTCTTGACATAGTGACGTTTTATCAGGAAGAACGACTGTCGAAAAGTCTAGATGTATTGAGTTGATCGCGCAATCGAAAATCAAGTGGTCAAAACCAAACATTTTCGTATTTTGATCCTTCATTTTTGGTACCTAAATTAATAAAAAAAAAGTTTTTATTTGAGCTAAATATGACATACAGATACCATAAAAAAGAAGAAAGGCAATAAGCAGGCTATTGCTGATACACTTTCGCCTGTAGCTTCAGTTGTCATGTTCTAGCCTTCTGATTGGGCTACGACACAGACTTGCACTCACCTAAATTACTACAATCTATAGACAAGCCAGGTATTGCCAGCATAGTCGCTTTGTCTCTTTCTGCAGAGTGATCAATTGTGACGGCACTGCTCCGTCCATCGCTCTAAGTCTCTAGGTGTTACAGATGAAGATATGCGTGTACGCATGCTGCATAGCCAATATGTTCCCATGCTTTGAATATAATGGATTTGTCATCTAGTTAGTCATAGTTCGTGATTTTCCTTTGTGGGGTAAACAGTGCGGTAATGAACGGTTGTTTCTTCGTATAACATAAGTTGCATACTTTGTATTTTCCAAAGGACAGAGGATCTCGAGTTGCATTACTGTTTCTATTACGTCATCTGCTTGCGATATTCGTTAAGTAGGGTTTGGGGAATACCTAAGCTAGGGCTTCTTTGTTGTTTTTTATTTGTAATGGGTTTGCTCTTGACTCTAGTCTATGTCAGAGATGACAGAGACAAAGTCTACGATGGAGCGAGCCTACCCAGAAGGAGCCTGTTCACTCTAACTTTGAAGAGATTAGGGTTGTAAGCTTTTGGAAACACAGACGCAGGCAGAGAGTTCCACTCCTTTGCTGTGCGCATTATAAATGACGTTTGGAAACGCTTAGTGCGAATTGGTGGAATAGCAACAAGGTAGGGATGGTAAGTACAAGGCTACGTACAAGATAGGGCTTACTAAGTACCAGGGTTTAAATTCGATATTTTACAGAAAACCACCGAGAGTCGGAGTCGCACACGAAGCGCTCCGTACTATAAACCGAAATAATCGCGCTTTAGTATGGATTGTTGTTACGACAGCAATAGAAATACATATGAGATGCGGCCCGCTGACAGCGGAGGCTTATGGCACAAGTACGTAGCCGACTGCAGACAGTAGTATTTCTATGAAACAGCGGCAAACGACGCTACGGAAGGTATTTCATAGCGACGTGTTGCCTGTGTTTGACTACATAGGCGACAAGTCGCCTGCTGCTGCTGCCTGTAGTCGGCTAAGAACTTGTACCTTTAGTCATAGACTTCCGTTGGTTACCATTTAAAGGTCTTGAAAGCGTAGCATGACCTCTTCTACCTCCTTTGACTACTATCTCCTCTGACGGTAAGCGATAATGTGAATAACGAAAGAGCACGCTTGTAAACACCTGACATACAGTAACCCAGATGATCATCGGCAATGATAGGCTCGTCGAGTCGAACCTCCAAAGTCTTGACATCAATGCCAACTTGCTAGCCTGTTGGTTTTCTAACGATTGCATTTTGGCGAGTGTGCGATGGAATTGCATCCCACCCGCACGCACAATACGTTTTGGGAACACATTCATTGTGCGTACAGCTAAGGAGTGGAATTTCCTGCCAGTCTGTGTTTTACTGATGACTACAACCTGGAAGTCTTTAAGTCAATAGTGAATAGGCAAGCGCGCTCCATCTTCTACCACATCCTCGCTTACCATCAGGTGAGAGTGGTCAAACATTTCCCAGTCAAAAGTATAAAAGTCGGTTAAAAACCTATTTATGCCAAATTCACTCACGACACTCACCGACTGCCAGTCCTCCTGTCGCTCGATGCGCGCAGGGTCTGTTCTCTTAGCTAGCTCTGCTCTACGGAGCTGCTCCCGGGCGCGGCTGCCCAAGTCAGCAGGCCCCACGCGCACAAACTGCAAGGGATTGCCCGCGGGCTTGCCCGGTATGACCGCCGCCGTGTGCGGCCGTGTCGTCAGGAAGTCTGCACTGTCTGTTGTCTGGAAGAGAGAGAAGATGTTGGTTAGGAAAGACAGAATATTACATAGTTTTGATAATTACCTAAAATTAAAAACTAAGTCAGTTATAATTCATGGAGCCAAATATAGGCAAAAGTACACTCTCATAAAGGTTTAAATACCGTCTTGCAATGTGACAAGCGTCATAATAATGGCTCCGCGGCAGAGGGACTTGGTTGGTGTTCGTTTTCAAAACTGCGCGAGTCCAAGGAACTGCCAGCGGTCCGAATAAAACTTTTTTTTTTTTACTGCATTTGAAATAGTGCCGTTTCAAGTTGGCTCAATATCTTAGTGGAATTTTTTCTATACTAATATTATAAAGCAGAAGAGTTTGCTTGTTTGGTTGAACGAGCTAATCTCAGGAACAACTGGCCCGAATTGAAAAATTCTGTAAGTGTTGGTTAGTCCACTTATCGAGAAAGGCTATTCACGCTACGACCAATAGGAGCATTAATGAAAAATATGACGCAGAGTTATAATCTAAGAGGAAAACATGTTTGCCCAACAATGAAATGACACAGTAAAACTTAAACAAAATACCGCAAAGGGCTGATGATGATGGAAAACGTGTACTATTTGATAAAAGGCCTTCCCTTGGCCTTGGTTTTCAGTTACTCTGGAATCGTTAAACTAAACTCACGTACATCGAAACACAACACCAACAGACTAATGGTCGAATAAGCACCGACATTACACTTACTAGGATTCTTAGGGCGAAGTTCAAAACCATAAGCCAATTTGAAATCGTACAAATGCAACATAAGTACTTGTAATCTCGACTTCGTAAGTACTCGCTCAACTTCCTTCCTCGTCCTTTACAAGTTACTTATACAATTTGAATAAGAGAAATGTATAATGTATATTCTAGTGTTTGGTCTGAGGATGCTGCATGCACAAGTTCTACATGACAACTAAGAGAAAATATGGGAAGTTCAACTAAACCTGAGACCAATACTAACATTTTACCGTTTGAGATTCTCGTCATACATCAAGAAAACAGGCCAAGTGCGAGTCGGACTCGCACACGAAGGGTTCAGTAACATAAACCGAAACAAAACACGTTTCTTGTATGGGACTCCCCTTTAATTTGTAATTATTTTTTTTTAAAGAAAACTTGGAAGGATTCGGGGAGGCCTTTGCCCAGCAGTGGGAGAGTACAGGCTAAATAAAAAAAAATGTAGTTATATAGAATTTACACACTCTGCGAGTGAGGAACTTTAACTGTCTACCTATTACGGTTCTTGAGATACAGCCCGCTGACGGACGGACGGACGGACGGACGGACATACGGACGGACGGACGGACGGACAGCGGAGGCTTAGTAATAGGGTTCCGTTGGTTACCCTTCGGGTACGGAACCCTAAAAACGAATGTACTTTTACGTAATTTTCCTAACGCATTTCAAATGGGTGTGGTCAAATATTTCTTGATATATTAACTAGAAATTATTAGTTAACTGATAAAACGTGCAATTATCGGAGTTTCCACGCCCGAAGATAAAATGTTAATCATCATTTTGTGACGCATCGTAACTATTATTTACCAGTATTAATGTCAATGTGAGTTTATTTGTTTGTTCCGCTTTTACGCCTAAATTGCTGAACCAATTTTGATGAGTATTGGTACAGAAATAGATGGGAGTGATTGGAGTCTCGAGCCCGATTTTGATGAAAATTAAAACTGCCTCATTGGTTTTTTTACATATGTAGGTACTAGGGAATCGAACCGCTTGATTTTGAAAAAAAAAAACATCCTATATACTACTGTTTTAGCGAAAATCTCTAAAACAGCCTAGTCTTTTCCCAACAATATTGGGCTCGGCTTCCAGTCAAACCGGATTCAGGTGAACACCAGTATTTTACGTGGAGCGGCTGCCTACCAGACCTCCACAACCAACTAGGTAACACGGTACTCCTTTTCAAAACTAAGCTACCATGTTTAGTTAAAGATATTTCAGACATTTCCGATGTCACAGCTGAGTCTGAATCATTAGGTTTTGGTAAACGTCTAGGCATTTTAATGATAGTATGGAATCATCGTGTTGATGATGACATTATTTCTGGACGAAAGGTTACGTGAAGAATGTTAATAGTTCAGTAAAGTGATTGTCTCATCTACTAGTCAGAAGTTTATAAAATTAAATATTGATGATATAAGATGTTCCATGTTGGTCTGAGGCTGAAATACACGGATATTAATTTGTATTTATTTTCATAATATCTATTCATAATTAATTTATACATGGTGAAAACAAATAGTAAAGCGAGTGTTACAATTCTTAGTTAATTCAACCATTAATAAGAAATTGTGGTTAAATGCCTTTTTGGATAAATTGTCAAATTATTAACTACTAGTTGCCCCGCGCAACTTCGTCTGCATCACAATTTTCATTACTGCTCCGCTCCTATTGGTCTTAGCGTGATGATATATAGCCTATAGCCTTCCTCGATAAATGGGCTATCTAACTGAAAGAATTTTTCAAATCGGACCAGAAGTTCATGAGTTTAGCGCGTTCAAGTAAACAAACAAACTCTTCAGCTTTATATATTAGTATATAGATTAGTTAATAACTAATAATTTATCGAAAAACTACTAAACCAAGTTAAGGGAATCCAGTGGAGTTTCTTCGTAGTGTGAAGAGACACAGTCTCTAAAATATTTTATATTTATTTTTTGTTTATACTTTTGAATGCCTGGAACGCTGTCGTCTCCCTCTTGGCGGTGGGCGCTAATGACCGCGACACAGTATTCCTATACTAATGCGGTTGTTAACGAACACAATCTTTTGTAAAATTGTTTCTTGTTCCAAAAAAAATTTTTTATTTGTATTGTATTATATTGTAATCCAAATTATCATCGATATGTTTTCAGTTATACAAAATAATACATTTACGAACTTTACATAATTTTACGGTAAACCACAGATTTAATAATTATGTAGATTACGGAGTTCTGATTTAATTATTCCGACGTTATCTGAAGATCAGAAAAACGGTGATTTTGGTAAATTTTCTCAATTTGCAGCGACTGGACCGTGGATAATGAATACAATTCTGATTTCATAACGGTTGAATAAAAATAATGATTAATCGCGTTAATTTGGAATTCTGCGAAAGTAATTAGTAAATACTAATTTAAATGTGATGCAAATTATAGGATCAAAGCATGACAATTTTGCAAAGGTTAGAACAATGAGAGAAAAAATGCGCGAAGAGATACACTCCATGGTAAATCCTAATATATACAATTCTTCCGTTACTGAGTGAGTGAGTGAGTGAGTGAATGACTGACTGACAGGCAACGCACAGCCGAAACTGCTGGTCGTAGCGTTGCTGGTGTAAAGCTGAATCTTAGCATGTAAGTTCCCTTCACTCCAGAGGGTAGCACTAAAAGAGGATTGCCCGAAATTCCTACGGGACTGGGAAAAACGGGATATACGCGTACGAAGTCGCGAGCAAAAGCAAGTTTCTTTTTACCGCGCTTTTTTCTGGAATAAAAATAACCATTGCCACTTATGAATAGTGTTAGTTTATATTAGTGAAAGATTTGTCGAAGCAACACTTCCTACCTCCTTACTTTAGAATAAAAACAAAATATCTCATAGAAATTCTTCCCCATAAATTAAATAATAATATAGATTACATTACAAAAACTGGTCCATTTCCTGTCATTACTTTACGTAAGTAAACATAGAAAGTGCAATACTGCACAATAATCCGCGGAAGCGCATAATTTGTTGCGCGCCGCCATGACAGTTTGATGCTGTGTTATGGTGTTACGCGGTAGATAAGAAATTATGTGGTCCATATTTGACAGAATTAGATTGATCTGGTATTCATCTCTTATGTCGGTTTGAAATACTAAATGGGAAAAAAGATTATAATGAGGCATTGGTTAATACTGAAGATCTTCTCTTCTTTGCGGAAAAAAAAGCTCGCGTAGTAACAGCCCCTGGAGCATTAGATAAAGTGCCATTCTGTTTTATCGAATACCATTTTCGAAATGTAGTTTAATCGTAAATCTCATAAAATTTTGACGTTACCATAATATAATCGCTGTCAAAATGTCACTTGTTTAAAGTCTGAGGGCCAATCCTACTAATTTTTAAGCAACGTTTGCAGTCGCTCAATCAGATCAAATCTAGCTTTTTTGCCAGTTTGCAACCGACATGTAAAAGCGAACGTTGTTTAAAAATTAGTAGCATTGGGACTCTGATTGTGTTTTGCTGGCGATTTTTTGAGGAAGGAAACAGTTGTATATAAAAAATCATGGTCTAGCAGTTAAACTTATGGTTCTCATAAGAATCACGAATACAAGCGATTGTTCGAAGTCACGTATACAAAAATAACGTGATAGGTTACTCTGGTCCGCTGGAAAAGTGACTGTGAAGTGGTTTTCGTCTAGCACACCTACATAAATTTACCTAAGGAGTTCTTAGGTAAATTAATGTTTTTCAGAGGTTAAGTCAATATAATCTTTTCAGAGATCAATTATATCGCTCAAAAGAATTGGTAATCGGAAATCGGCAATTCCTATGAAGTTGAAATGAGGTTGTACAACAACCAACAAACGAACAAACATCCTCTCACCCCAAACGCGTATAGGTACCGTCTCCGTACCGTCGTGGGTAATAAATACTGGTAATCAGAATGCACCCAGTTGGACTGGAAGCCGACCCTGACGTGGTTGAGTGCAGGCTGACTATATAATATCCTTATGGTATTATTCATTATGACTTCATCCACAAGTCAACAATACACAAGTGAACTAAATGCTTTATGCATTTGTTTATTGTCTACCTTGGGTAGTGGAGAAACAACATGGCATGGATAAGAATAATTTCACCAAATCCTAATACATAAATTATTCCATTACTGGGTGATAGACAGACAACGCACAGCCGAAACTGCTGATCGTAGAGCTGTTTAGCATGTAGGTTCTTTGAGTAGTGTAGGGGAGAACTAAGAGAGGATTTCTCAAAAATCATACTCACTAAAATTACATGTATTCCACACCAAAAACTGTTAAATAACAATAAAATGCGACTCATTACAATGCCACGAATACCAAACAGGCTAAAACAAATCCACTGCATCTGTATTCCGACCACAGAACACTTCCGACACCGGATGAATTCAACTTATTGCATTTTAAGTACAATGTCGTAACAGCCCACCCCGCGAGCGAATAGCGTAATAATAGTCTTAAGGCTTTTTTACACGCGGCGTAAATCTTGCTTGTCAAAAATGTGCAGTTTTGTTTCGAAGGCGAGACTAGACAGGTCATTATTGTACCCATGTGTAGTGGTTTTCCAAGATGCTAAGAAGAGATGTAGTGACACTTTTAGCTGTGCTCAAGTCCCAAGTAATATCAATCCCTCATTATGATCTTCCTGCCCTGATCCCATGTTACGTGAGGTCTGCGCAACAAGTTTTTTTCTTACATTCTGTCACCCAATCAAACCGTCTTTTCTTTGGCCTGCCTCTTATCCAGCCACATTTATATGCATTACTCTTTGTGCATTCATATCTTTCAACTTGTCACTGGGGCGGCACTTTTAAACCTCCTCTAATATATTTTACCTTCTTATTAAAGGCAAACGAGTATCGTAAATCAGTTTACACGATTCAATATTTCATTTTCTTGCAACAATCGCAAACACGAAGCAAGAAACTCGTCGCCGTGTAAGCACCTTTACTTACTTACGTAAGGAGGTTAGAGGAAAGGAGGTGTATTCTAAACACGCTACCCCACAAAGGAGGTCGACTTGATCAAATTTTACGATATTTTTATTTTATTTATTTATTTGGTGTTGCTAATAAATATTTATTGACAGTTCGTAGATTAATTGGTTTTGTCATGAACTCGTGACCTCGGTTAAATTGATTATTTTGGTATTGAAATTACTAGAATTACGTAAGATTTTTTTATGCTGTTGTTATCGGAAAAAAGGCAATATCTGATGAAAATACTTTCTAGACTTTTTTGCAAGGATACTTTCGATCATTTATAACAGGATTTGCGCAATGTTCTTTTTGATGGGAAATTAGTTTTTGTCAGCGGTTTCACCTGCATGAAACTCAGATATTGCTTCCAAGGATCAAGTCAATATAATCCACGTTATGGTCTACCCGTATGCTAAGTTTCATCTAAATGTGCTCAGCCGTTGACGCGTAACTGATTTACAAAATTTTATGGCTACAAACATTACACACACAGACTTCTAATTTATAAAATTTGTAGGAAAGGATTTGCTAGAACTATGGTAATGTTTATGAATTTCCACTAACGTCATCCTATACAATAGGTACCTTCAGCATATCGAGAGTCGGTGAGACAATAAACAAATCCGATCACAAAAGGCATTGACAATACAGACATGGTTGAATTCCCACATTCATGTTATTCTTCTACGGCCCATTTAACTTGCAGATTGATGCGTGACATACCTCTATAGATCAACTTAAAGGTAATGATGTATCTATCATAAGACAATAATTAATAAGTCATTGTCAAATGACGTCATTAGCAAGAGATCTCTCAAAGGTCATTTTGTCAAAACATCATCAATATTGGTCTAGCAGGTTACGAGTTTGCAATGAGTTCAACGAAATTTGTGGTCCAAGACACTGATGAGTAGAACGACCACAGATAATAAATACCCGCGGCGCACGCTATCATTGCGTAACACAACAATTTCTTTGAAACCAACTGTTTGGATACTACCGCAGTACTACGAAGTTACGAACAGTGAAAGTCCATAAATGTTAGAAAATATTTACCAACAATCTGACGACGACCGTCAAACACGACACTTTCACTATCAATGGCAATTACAAAACAATCGATCGACTCGAGCACGCCCCTGGATCACGATCGATCAAACTATCATTCTAATTTTAAACTATCGACCAATCTTTAAAATAAACTTACTTTATAAAAGAAAGCGGAATCCCGTGACAAAGTTCACACTGGCAGCTGCATTCGGGGTTTTAAAATTAGAACATGCAATCCGTTGGGCGTTCTATATTTCCGTTCGGTATGCGCGGTTAAATTTAGAACCAGACTTAGTTCACTGTTCGACACTGTCGTTTGTCACTCGCTCGATCTATTTTTAAATATTTTAAATAATCGATCGATTTTTTTTAATTCGATTTGTTTCATGTATCAGGTGCGATGGCTGAGCGTACACTGCGTTGAGAACTAACTTTCGCGGTTTTCCAAGCTACTGAGAGAGGGGAAAGTAACGTGTTGTGATAATTAATGCATTATTTTAAGTGTGGAAACAAACGTGGTTTAATTGATACGTGGATTCAATCTAGCGTGTACTGAGATCATAATTTGTAACGTTTTGTTCATTTTGACTGAGTGACTTTACGTTGGTAGTTTATTGTATCATAAAAACAAGTTTATAGACGATATTATTTTGAATGGCTACATTAATTGCTGAGTTTATCAAAAATATTGTTGGCGTCCCTCATAACTTTTTTCTTGTTGACGTAATTATAAATGTCGCGTGTACCAAGTTTTCTGTTGTCAATCAAAGTAGCGCCAGCTCTATCTTAATAAAATTCAATTAAAACTTCAATTAATTAATTGAATCAGCCTATCGCGTCCACTTAGCTATGTCCAGCAGTGCCTAAGTCACGACAGACGCCTTCCGCATCCCAGGCTGTCCAAATAAATTTACATGAATAAAAATGCCTGAAGCCTTATTTGGATGGGTGCAAGTAGTGGCTATAGTACCTACGCACGCTCTCTCTCAGTTAGCCAATGACAGTAATAGATTGTGTTAAAGGGCGAACTACAGCCAATCTATTTATTACATTCTAATTATAAATTTATAATTAACACCTTGGTGCAAATGTTTGCAAGAACAGCTGTCGGATGGCTTGGGGGTATGATTTTTTGTGTTACTTATATTTATATGGAAAATTAAACGTGCCTTTGAGTGGTAAAGCATAGTTCATGAAAAAAAATGCAGCGTGAAGTTTGGAAAAATGAAGTTGCGATAAAAAAGTACATAACTGAACAACTCCTAGGATATTAATCTTAATATTTTCTACTACCATAAAATAGAGAGAGACTTACCATATAGTGGTGTAAAACAGAATTAATTAAGTTTTAATTTTTTGCCTTTTCTCAAAGAAAACCCACCCAACCCAACAACTAGCCTCATACTAACAAGATTATAATTACTTATAGAAAACAATAGAATTCCTGTATGACATGAAAACCTTATTGTTTCTCGCCGCAGACCAGTTCTTATGATATTATACAGTAGTATATAGTAGTGGTATATAGTAGTTAGTAGGTAGTTAGACCAGTCTTATTGTTCTGCTCGACATATTGACGGATTTATATGATAGGTATACTTGTTACTTTGTACGAGGTAATAAATATTTTATAACGTATGAAATTGGAGTCTTGATTTTGTAGATTTTCAGGGCACCTTAATACTCGTAGTAACAGGAAGTATCTAGTTGTTAGTTATAAAGTTATGTAACTTTAAAAGGATCACTTTTTGAGGAATTTTATACAAGTCAGATGTTTTTGTGTTTCTTATGTTTTTGTGTTTCTTATGTTTTTGTGTTTCTTATGTTTTTGCCCTTTTGACTACTACGGGCTAGATTTGACTGCCTACTAACAAACAAACAAAGATTTATTCTTACTTTCGATTGTTTATGGTGTTTCTACTACCTACTTGAACTTGTATTTTTAGTACGTTCGAAGGGCAGATTCCTAATTGAAAAAAAAAAAAAAAATCTCAATACTAATTTTACAAAGCTTAAGCGATTGTTTGTTTGTTTGGTGTGAACGCGCTAATCTCAGAAACTACTGGTTCGAATTGAAAAAATATTTTATTGTTGGTAGCCCGTTTATCGAGGAAGTCTTTATAATACCTCGCTACCAATGTAAAGTGATATCTACAGATAATTTGATGAAGAAAATGCACTTAAACAAAATATTACGCATTAGAAATAGACTAACAGCGAAATTACATACCTTAGCCTGCAATTACCTCAGCAATACTTGAAAATGCTGAGAAATTACAAAGTATAGTTAAAAGTCTAGGTATTGCGTTCTAGTCTATGATTCGCCGTAAATGGTTATATTGGTTATGTATATAAAACTACGCGATTTCATAAGAAATCTATCTACATAGGTTTCAATAAATATAGATACTCGTAAAAAGATTTAGTAAATTATCAGACCAATTGATACGATACACCGATCTATTGAGGGTTTATATGCTTTTAACACCACAAAAGGCATCTAACAAAACATTACTTGGTTATTGTGATCATGCTTAGGAGAAAGCAAGTGATTGCTGTTTTATACCATGTTAATAAGTAAATAGATTGCTAGAAATCTTACCCTATTAGGAGACGTATTTTTTAAATAAGTTCCAGAGGGCTAAGTGTAAAAATTTTCAATTTTTTTACAGATACAGCGAATAATTGTAGAATTGGCACTCTGATAGAAATTAAACTGTTACAAAACATCAAACATGCATGACTTACCAATAGACAACAGTGCAAACTACAAAACAAATGAATGACGACTCTTCTACTCTTAAACAGTCCTTCGATTGTTCTATCCTTCGAAATTCAAACTTAATACTTTTTAACTCCAAAAAAGGTCTGCCCTAAGCCTAGTGCACACTCAGACTGGCAGTATAACCGCTACACACTGCGTTCGCTTTCACCAAAATCGTGAGCGTTTTGTTAAAGCCCGCACGTAATCGACATGTATGCGGTATTCTCATACCGTATGGACGTGGCTTTACTCACAAATGGCGGTTATGTATTGGCACTGGCAGTTTGGTTGAACTGAATTTCGAAGTGGCGTTAATGCATAATGAGGGATTTGAATTTAAAGTAGATTGGAGCGATTAATTATTTAAATGGCATCTACGTCAAAAGCAGTTATTTTAATGATTTAATTAAATATCTTTAGAAGTTATAATGTTTATGATATAAACTTATCATCATCAGAATAAGTTTGCACAAGAAGTGGTGTTTTTGAGATCTCTTCGTGTCGGAATGAATATGCCGAAGGATATTGCTTGTTTGTTCCAAACATGAGTTTGACATACAAACAAACAATTTGTAAGCTTGCAAAATGTTACAAAAAATGTAAACCAACCATTTTGATTTTCAAATATGTTTTGGACAAGGTTTTCTTTAAAAAGAAGCAAGGCGAAAACTTATATTATATGATGTATTTAAAATTCAAGAACCAGGTATTCCTCTACCACATTCTTATTAAAATTCATAAACATAAAATCTACGTGTATTACAACTCGGTTGCGCATGCGCACCTGCGTCAACTCTCACCAAGTAATTTTTAGTATGAGACAAACATATTGATTACGCTGATTAACTCGAGAAATTATAGATAAACAATGTTAATGGCATATTAGCTGATTACACAGTAATTGTGGGGGGAGAAATTTGTCAATAAATGAAATTATATGTGCACAGATTATTAATATCCAAGATGACTGGTTTGATTCAAATACATAGTAAGAGAATTTTGAGGTCGATAGCTCTCTGATTACTGGCCTACAAAATAATATGCAGCCATAAAAATAAGTGCTTATTCACCACGTCCCTGACCTGACACTTGACTAGCTTTAGTGAATACCCAGTTTTAGAAAAAAAAAAAACTGACGTTTCACAAATTAAACGAAACGTAAATGATGAGATTGTGAGTTGAAAATTCATTCAGGTCCAATTTTAAATTTTTAAGCAACGTTCGCTTTGGCATGTCAGTCGCAATCTGTCAAAAAAGCCTCAATTTCCATACATTTTAGACGGAATTTAGTTGTTTAAAAAATTTGTGGAATTAGCCCTCCGCCACAGAGATACAAATTGGCATAAAAAATTTGCAATATAATTTTCATCCCGGAGACTGGGCTTAAAGTCATTGTAGGGCTGTGGGAAAAGTCATAAAATAAACTATCTTGTTTATTCTATAAGAAGTCAGTTATAATAATTAAATTTTGCATAATAGAGTGAATTCACATGCTTTTTTATCATCAAACAAAGAAAAAATACACCTAAACATAACTATACACATATGAATAACAAAATACACTTAGGCGTCGAAGAATTCCATCCGAGTCGCTGTCATCAGGATACGTCCTAATTATTATTAAAAATCTTAATTATAATTTCATTATCAGTCTATACCAACTGTCCACTGCTGGACATAGGCCTCTCCAAGTGCACGCCATTTGGTTCGATCTTCAGCAACTGTCATCCAGCTGCTACCAGCCACCCTGTGAAGATCGTCACTCCACCTAGAACTCGACTCCTCCAACGATCATCGGTTTTACGGCTAATATGACCGGCCCATTATAATTTAATTGCAATTTAATTTAATGCAATTTAAAAGTATATTTATCAACTTTTCACTAAAGTGATCTTCCATCACAGTACCATCAACTGGTAACTCTACTCCCCCAATAAACAGCAACCAGCTTGAAGACACATGATGTCAGGGTCAGTAACTCCGACTGGTGACCTTACCGCGTTACGCAATCAGCGGTGTCACAGACTACGGTGCGTAGGCCGCGCTGCGCCGGCGCATATCGGCGTTCTATAGTAGATATTAATGATTGGTCTGATGTGGAGATAGGGGGATATCTTCTGATGGTGCATTGATAGTGTGTATGACCGGGAGTACTCGTTGACAGGGAAATCAAATTGTCCTTGTCATATAGTTCATGCAGTAATATACCTCTATAACCTTAAAAGTAATTGGGACTATTTGAGATTAGAATCTAATGGTATACACAGTTCCAGTTCATATTTAGTGATTAATTCTACGGTATCTATCAAATCTAACATTGAAATTGAGCCCATGAGCACTGAATTTTTTTATTTTGCGTCTTTTTCCCACAAATTGTTTTCTGAAGATTGGCAGTTAACCTAATCTAACATTTATAGTGGATTTTTAACAAATCATTTCTGCAGTTTTCATCCACTGTGGTTTTAACCTTGGGAATGGAATAAAAACACTACATTTTAACAAGTTGTTGTGAATATTTGCACTGAAATTGCGAATTGAATTGAAACTTCAAAAAGAGAGATTCACAATTCGGTGGTATCTACTCGTATATCTATATTAATATATAAAGCTTGTTTGTTTGCTTGAACGCGCTAATCTCAGGAAATACTCATCTGATTTGAAAAATTCTTTCAATGTTAGATAGCCCATTTATCAAGGAAGGCTATATAGGCTATATATCATCACGCTAAGACCAATTAGGCGGAGCAGTAATGAAAATTGTGCCGCAGACGAAGTTGGGTCTACTAGTTTTTTATAAGTACGAAAACCGACCCTCTGTAAAGTCTTCATAGGTACCAACGCCACAAAATGAATATATTCTAAGTACATAGTTCTATCTATACAACATACCTACGCTTTATGAAACATGACCTCACAGCACTTTGGGTGTCAAAGTTCGACCTGAGAAAGTGCAGGGAACTATTATAAACTATGATATTTGATGCTTGGTGTCGAATTCAATGCTTATTGATCATTTTGATACTTATTGCTGATATTATCCATGGGTTGAGGTCATCGGAAGTGTGTAGATACCCTGTGGAAATGAGACAGTGGTTTCCGGTATAGAATGTGTGCTTTCATGTATTAACTCTGTTTGGATGAAACTTGGTTCATGGGTAGCTCATTTCTTGGAAAAGGAAATATGGGACTGTTCATTCCGGAAGAATGTTTCCTTGGGATATTGTTTTTTATTTGTGATGGGTTTGATCTTAACTGTAGGCTAGGTCAGAGGTGGCAGAGACAAAGTCTACGATGGAGCGAGCTTACCCAGAAGGAGCCTGTTCACTCTAACTTTGAAGAGATTAGGGTTGGATGCGTTCGGAAACACAGACGCAGGTAGAGTTCTACTCATTTGCTGAGCGTATTATAAAAGACGTTTGAAAATGCTTTGGATACTTTTCATATGTAGTAGTGTGTTTCCTTGTGATTTTTCCAAATGAAACCGCTGACCGAAGCTAGTATTCGTATAACTTGATACTAATTATCTGTTCCTAAGGTTGAACTGTTTCCTAGACAATCAGGAAGTCTTTTTAATGATATAAACTGAACTAATCAATCGATAACGATGTTAATTATCAAGATAAGTTATCTATAGAAATCAGGAAACGTCAATCTGTAGCGATTTAAAATGTTACACATAAAAGTACAGAAATACTGACTCGTTGGTCTAGAGGTTCAAAACTCCGTTGCCGAGTTTGATTACCGGATCGGGGAAAGCCTGTTATTGCTGTAGATGCCCGTAGTCTGGATTTGAGTTACGATTTATGGTTAAAAGAGGAATGCAAGGAAAACAATGGATGGATGAGTTAAACTTAACAGCTGGTCTCAACTGGAGAAGAGATAAAAACAAAAGAAGATGTTAGAGGAGGCCTGAGGGACACTGAGATGGAAGATTTTCGATAAACATAAAAAAATAAGAATAAATGTTCAGGATTAAAGGTTCATTAATTGATTGAGGGCAATAGGCTCGCCGCTAATTACATGGGATATAAATAAACCTGTCGGGGATTACAGGCTTTATTATATAAAAGTAAAGAAAAGTAGTAATATATTAAAGACATGTAACCGCTTATGACCTTTTGTTCCGTAAGTCATCGTGAGCGATCAAGCGGTCACATTTTGCTGTGCAACGTTATTACAATATAACAGTTTTGTACGTAGCGCACGGTCAGCAGTAGATCAACTAGGCGATTAGAATTAATGTTTGATAGAAGAGAGAAATTGTCCTAAGTGTAATAATAAATACTCGTATTTTATTATTATATGTATACACTGAATTTATTGAACATAAAACATTCTGAGACAAAAATATGAGTGGGCAGCTTATGTGAGTGCAAAGATGAGCTCAATCCATAATTAGGTTTATGTATTATAGGCGTACTTAAACCAGCAAGGAAAATTTTCATGAAAAATAAAAAAAAAATTCCAAAATAGGAAAAAAGTTAAGCAGCATTTGACAAAATAAGTGCCACAATAGCGAAACTTGAATTATATCTAATTAAATAACGAGTGTATTACCAGTAGGTACATATTTAATTACTGCGATTTAATCGTTTTTTATTTATTAGATCAGCTTTATGTATCTTTAAAACAAAAGATATATCTCTGATTCAGTCTGATACACAATATCTGTAGATATAAAATCGACAATAGTACAGCAAAAATCGATTACCATCTTTCTATCTTCTTCTTTTTCTTTTCGTATCGATTGACTCTTACTAAATTTTATCCGACCAGTATTGTGCAACTTGTACAGCTCTATCATTGGCCTCGTTCAAATCTTGGATGGTACAGGTAGTTGTGCATGACGGGAAAACTCAACTTCTATAAACAATTATCTCGAAGACAGCACCAACTTCACCCACTTACATATATACAGCTTCACTGTACCGAAGCTATTCACCTCACGCACAACGCACAAGACAGTGTACCGACCAGGTCGTTGACCCAAAGCATTTCTACTGTTTGATAACAAGTTCAAGTTATTGATATTGCTGCGATTCTATCAATCAATTCTGTTCTATTTTTAGAAGTCTCTACCATGTTGCGTTGAAATGTTGCTGAGTTTTGCCTAGACATGCAGACGTTTTCAACTTAAATGTTTTAAGTGAGACAAACTAGGTTTGTTCAAATAATTAGTACTGTACCGAGTTGACTCTTTTGAAGAACGTTACTAGGTTTCTAAAGTTTTAAAAGTATTTCACTAAGAATGCGAACATTAGGAGTAGAAGCAAATGTTTATTTTTTTTTTAGTTAATTTTGACAATAAAGTAATAATCCGCAATTGCATAGACTCCTCTTATATAGTTAATAAAAACCCATATCCATCAATACAACAGAAATCAAAAATAATCAAAATGAAATATTTAATTTTGTTCGAAAATAAAACATTTATTCTACACGGCCACAACACAACAGCAACAAACACATAGTACAAAAGTGAAGAATAATATAACAACGATACAGTAAAATAGCAAATAAAAATTAAAATCACCTTAATACATCTCCAAGTTACGATAACTTTTTCCTCCCAAAAATTTCAAGGACCAACCCTATTTGCACTACTACCACCACCTCGACTGTAGCGTCTGTAGCACAGAGTGGGCGCGGGTCACTGACCTCGCTATCGGTCGGACACTATTTGCTCTGCAGCGTGATTGCCGCGATAACAATGCTCCTGGGCTTGTATACGTGCACTATTACTTTGTTGTCGGGAAGAAAGTTTTCAGTTTCGACCTACGAATGAACCAACGAAGTAAGACTGATCTACACTGCCCTCTCATACCTATTGATACTGTATTATGGAAACAATGTAAACACCAATCATTTTTTAAACGAGTAACTGAAATTACTTGATAGTTCTTCTCCGTAAGACGACCAATTCATTTAAGCCTATGTGAAATTGTGAAATAAAATTCTTGTTGACTTCTTTTTATTTCATGGGATCTTGACTCTAGTCTAGGTCAGAGATGACAGAGACAAAGTCTACGATGGAGTGAGCTTAACCAGGGGAAGCTTGTTCTCTCTAACTTTGAACAGATTAGGGTTGAATGCGTTCGGAAACAAAGCAGTTATCGGAAACATATCGAAGGCATTAAATATTAGAGGACGGAAGTGTGTGAAAAAGGGGGAGGTTTTTTTTTTAATGGCTCTGTATAAAAGTAGAATAACGATGGAGTTTATGAAGATTTTACTAAGCCCTGCTCGAAAATTCCGTTCGTGGATGAACCGCATTTTATTTTATTATATTTATTGACTTTCTCAATATCATAAAGCTGTCCTGAATCGACTTCTATCGTGATCCGGTTAATCATTTATTTTTCGGGGCGAGAAGCGATATGAGGAAATGTTCAATGTACGAGTACTTTATTGCAAAGTTTATTTGGCGCTTCATAGTAAAACCATTTTTTTTTTACTATTAATAGGCACGCGCTTGACCACCATCTCACCTGATGGTAAGCGATGATGTGGTCGAAGATGGAGCACGCTTGCCTAGAAGTAACCTATTCACTCTTGACTTAAAGACTCCCAGGTCGTAGCTATCGGGAAACACAGACTCCGGCAGGGAATTCCACTCCTTAGCTGTACGCATTATGAATGTGTTCCCAAAACGTTTTGTGCGTGTGGGTGGGATGTCCACCATGTACCGGTGGCGCATCGCCGTTCGTCTTGTGGTCCGATGGTGGAACGGGCTTGGCGGAATTAAATTATGTAATTCCGTCGCACATTCCCCAAAATGCAACCGGTAGAAAACCGACAAGCCAGCAACTCGTCGTCGATGCTCAAGACTTTGGAGCTTCGTCGCGACGAGCCTCTCATTGCCAATGATCCTCTTGGCTCGTTTCTCAATTGACTCAAGGGCATCAAGCTGGTATTTGGTGGTTAACTACACAAACACATGTCACTGAGCACGGAGTTGGTTGCGACCTCGTGGCTATTAATACAACGGTATGTGGACGAAGAAATTGTGATAACAAAACACATAACAACAACCATATTTATGATTCATAACAACAACAATATTATTATCATCTGCGCATTGGATTGTCAAAACATTCTGTATTTGTTTACAGTTGCGATGTGTTGAATTGAAAAACAGATTTTGCAAACGCAAAACACGACAAGGTTCAATCGCCAAGCAGTAACCTGGGAGTCCTTTTGTCAAGAGTGAATAGGTTAATTCTGGATAAGCGTGTTTTATTGATCTCATTACCGCTTGCCATCAGGTGAGAGAAAAATTGTTTCTCACCAAAAGAAAGAGTCACCGTAGGTCTGGAACGCAAAGGGCATTAGGAGGAACACGGATGGGTTTTGGTCAGTAAGAGTCTGACACTCCCTTCTGCTCCGCCCAGAGCGGGAGGAGTCATTTGATGATTTCCCACCTTAGCCTTAAAAAAAAGGTATTGTTTCTCAATGAACGAAAGACGAAATTCGCCAATACAATTTCTATTTCTTAAAAAAAATCTTTTCTAATCCTTGATAATCGCAGATACCTGTGTTAAAGGAGGCAGCTGAATTCCTCCTGACTTTCAACACGTCATCAGCATTAATTGTGAGTTAACAATCAGCCAGATGACACGCAATTGACACAATGTTTTTTCTCCGATTCCCAGAAGAAGAAAACGAAGTACAATTGAGTGTGGGAAACACCGTGATTAGTGAAGTCACGGCATTATGTATGTATGTCTGTTTGTGTGGATGTAGGGGACAATAAAATGAGTGGTTGCAACTAAATGATGGATTCACACTATGCTATGTAGCATTATGTACTGTCCAGTGCCCAGTGGTAGATTTCTATTGTCTTTAGACATGTGAGTATTGCAATAATGAGTAGGTAGTTAATGAAGGAGTTTAACCGAAAAATGGACTTGTAAAAGGTCTAAGCTACATACCGATAGTGACTTCTATGTACCACACAGATGACATCTGCTCCTTATCGAGTCGATAGCGAACTTCTTAGACTTTTGGGTTCAGTAGGCTACACTAATGCTCAATGTGAGTGAGGAGCTCCTGTTCAGAACATGAGCCACACGTTGGAGTGCCCAAACATCTGTACTTTGGGGGATTTAATTAATGCCACCGAAGCTGCAATTGATTTGAATTCATTCAATGGGATCGTAAAACTATAACATTACAAAGACATTTCAACCTGTTAGACCCCTGAAGATAAGACTGGCCCACATGAACAGAAAACCAAATTGTAGCGAAATGGCGGAGAGCCTTTGTCCCGCTGCACGGTGTGGGACAATATAGGATAGTAAGATAAATACAACACATTCTCCATCGAAAGGACCTTAATCTACGGCAAAACTAAGTCCAAAATAGTTGGAAACTCGGAAAAGCTTTCACAGCTAACCCAATCACCAACTCAACCATACCTAATCACGTTATCACCCACATGTTTACTATAACATTCCCGAAACCCTTTGAAGCAGTTCCAACAGACCGACTGTTATCTGCACTCACATCTGGTAACGCTTATCACGGCTTATCACGCGGTTATGAACGGGAACATACACTGGTGGATACCTTTCACGTTGCGTGGCTTAGTGAGAAATCAAAGGGAGGTCTGTTCTGAGAATTTGTGTGTGTAGAGAGTACATTTTAATCGATCACCGTCTGTCTGGCGCATGGATCTCCATCACGTTGTGGTTTTCAAAGTTTCGAAGGGTTCTGAAGCGTTAATGAGCGGCCATTTGAAGATTTTACATACTTGGGTGGGCTTTTTATTCTTATTATTGATAGTAGTTCATAGACAGTAGATTTGATGACAATCTCGTCCTTTAAAAAAGCGATATTCTGGCCGACGATAAAGCATGTTTGCTAGAAGTTACCTTTTCACTCTTGACTTAAAGACACGGTTGTAGCTATCAGGCAACACAGACTCCGGCAGGGAATTCCTGTACGCACTATGAAAGTATTCCCAAAAACATTTTGGGCAAGAGCTTGGCTCTTCAGATATTGGATTACTCAAGTTTTCTGCTCAACAGTGAATAGGGCACCAGGTTTAGAATTCACACCACCAAGTTTTCGAGGTTTCGAACCGACAGCCTTTATCCGTAACACGTAATCAGGAAGAATCGATCAGTCTGCCAGACTTCCGAAATCAGGGCGGAAATTGAGGTCAGCTCATTAATTTGACCCCATTTCGTGCTTCCGAAAATTGGGTCGAAAATCACAGCCGCGGGCAAAACTGAGATAAGGTTTTAAAATTAATAGGAAATCAAAAGCAGACTTAAAATTATTATTTCTATATCAGCTTTTGCCCGTGGCTTCTTTCGTGCTAATTTAGATTTTTGCAAAAAAAAAAAAATCCAATAATCGTCCCCAGAGTCCTATATATCTGTGTACCAATTTACACCAATATCGGTTCAGCTATTTAGACGTGAGAGCGTAACAAACACACATCGCTCTCGAACTTATAATATTTAGGTTAGCATTCATGCTTCTGTTTTTGCAATAAGAATTACGCAAATATCCTCAAAAGGGTTATCAAATACCATTTTACCAGCAGACCTACACAACACGTATAACAAGCAACACGCGTCTGCAATATCTACAGCCAACTTAAACATAAGCACTGCTTTCGCTCATCGTCAATGGGAAAACGCGTACATACAGAAACTCCACATAAAAAATGATAGAGATCCATTACGACTCACTGAGCTGACAAAATGACAGTACTAAGTACATCGCAAGGTATTTGTGGAGCAGTGTCTGCGCACACGCATGCCCTACTTGTACGCGCTTTTACTGACAGCTGACATGGATTTTGGGCAGAAGGTTTGTTCCGTATGTGTCATAACGTTACAGAAATAATGTCACACGAAAAATATTTTAAGGATGTGGTGTTTATGTCTTCAGTATTTTATATCAAACCACTTCATCATCATCTTCACATGGTTATATTATAAAAAAGTGACTAACGATCATATCATTGTTACGAATCTTTTTTTTTTTTAAGGATGGGAAATCATCACATGACTCCTACCGCTTTGGGTGAAGCAGAAGGGAGTGTCAGACTCTTACTGACTAAAACCCATCCGTGTTCCTCCTAGTGCCCTTTGCGTTCCAGAAATACGGTACCTCTTTCGAACAGATTCCGCAGCCCCAGCAGGCACTTGCCCTAGCGGGCCTCGTCTTCTGTGCTGACATCTCTTTGAGGCGCCACCGAAAACCTTACGAATTCAATAAATTCGGATCTTCAGAGATCTTCTGCATAAAAGACTAACAGACAACGCACAGCCGAAAAAGCTGAAATTTGGCATGTAAATTCCTTGTGTTGTGTAGGAGATTACTAAGAGGAATTCTCGAAGTTCTTACAGGAACGGGTAATTGCAATATGCGCGTACGAAGCCGTGAGCATAAGCTATTACTTGGCCATAAGAACAAACCGATATCAATAGCGACAACTCTTGTCTGAGACGGTACAACAGTCAGATTTCGACTTCCGAAGGTTCCTAAACATTTTTGCTAGCACTTATCTTACTAAACCTTACTTGCTATGCGGTACGTCTGTCAGTTCTTCACTTGTCAAGTAGCCGTCCACTTTCGCTCGGGGATTTAGAGGATTGAGACCTCGGGTCTAATCCCTGGACGATTTATAACTGTATCAAGTTAATAGTCGTGAGTTGGAGACTTTCTAGTCGGTAATAAGATTAAAATAGTTTAAGGATAGAGTTTGATACAGCCTTTGGAGATTTGGGGATTAGAGTTAGTGAATACACTGGCTGTGGTCTTTGAATTATATATTTGTAGGATCACGACTTAAACCAGATAAGCTTGTCGTGTTTCAGGGTGGTCAACTGGCGCACTAGCACTTTTAAAAAACCGAAAAGTGTGGTAAAGGAGGGGGTGGCCTTGGTTTGCAGTGGGTGCTGAAGAGTTTGTTTGTTGGTTGGCTTGAAAGCGCTTTTCTCAGGAACTACTGGTCCCATTTGAAATAAACTTTACGTGTAAGATATAGCCCATTTATCGAGGAAAGTTACAGGCTATATATCATCACGTTAAGGCCAATAAGAGCGGAGCAAACGACGTAAATATCTACTTATTTATTTTATTATTAAGTTAATTCCATCTTTGGGTCACAGAAATTCATATTAGGTATGTAAAATACAACTGAATCGGTCCAGTAGATTTGGAGTAAATTGGCTGTGACATCCAGACAGACGCACATGTCCTTATAAGGGTCCCGTGTTTCCATGGGGGAGGCCTATGTCCAGCAGTGGACGTCTTTCGGCTGATATGATGATGTTGATGAAAGAAAATGAAGACACACATTTATAACATCAGTGCTTTGCCTTCCATTCTGTTAGAACCTATGCATCAGTGCCATAAAATACCAACTCGATTCCCGACCCCATCTTTCCTCCGATAACCTTCCATCTTTTATCCGAATGAAACCATCAACTGTTGATAAACACACAATTCTTCATGTCAGCCAGCATGAGCCATGAGCCGCGAGCCAGCTTCCCATAGGAACAATAGACAATGCACAATGGTGACACACCACGCGCGACCTTGGCGGGAGAAAGTCCATGTTGTCTGTGATCTAAACAAACATGCGAGATTTTTATTCTATGGTATGGTAGTGTGGGGATATTATTATTTATGGTTTATCAAAGGTGGACATCAGTGATAATGGAAATAGGGTTTTCTTAACGATGGGTTGTCGCTGTGGCTAATACAAGGGCTCATTTTAAAGAATGTTTTACTAAAACTTTCTTGAAGTGGAAGCGCTAGAGTAGCCCGCGAAATTCAAATATTTGTATGTTTTTTGCAATTTGCCGGTCAGTGTGAAGCTGTATTTTGAACAAAATACGATTCGCGGCCGTAACGCGTATTTATCTAAAGAATTATAACCATTTTAATCATCAATATAACTCAAAATACCCTCCTCGTAAAATACTGGTATTCAGCTAAATCCGGCTTGACTGGAAGCCGACCCCAATATAGTCGGGAAATGGATAGGCAGATGATGATGAATCATCAATATAACCCTCTAAGTACATTAAGCCCTATTGAATGACTTTTTCATGAACTAACCATTCAGTAATTATGGTAATTAATTAATGGCGCTTCTACCTTGAATTTAACGCCTTATAGTTACATATTATATCCTGACGACATATACTTCTTAAACTACAGCCAGAGTTTTCACAGTACGTCAAACATTGCACATCAATCGGCAAACAGACCCAACCCCATAAGCTGACTTACCAAAGTTATCCTAGCGTCAATATACACGGTGTGACGTTTTTGATGACAAACTTAGTAATGCAGTACAGGGTGACAGATATAACGCAAAACCAAGAAATAAGTCACTGTACTCGTCACTGTAAACATGCATGCTCTGTATTTTAATTTTTGTACCATCTTTTATACCATGTTTTTATGCAAATCAATGTTATTATTTTTATAATAAACAACAAGTAAGAGTTGCAGGACCAACCCTGAAATCGAAGAAAACAAAACTTCTGACGCATTCATTTATGTTTGCATTAGGGCGAGGACAAACGAACGTAATTTGCGTAACATGAGTCGGTGGAATTCAGTTTCATACTAAAGTCCAACTCATTTTGCGTCGCCGTGTGACACAAACAGGTCTTCAGTCATCATCTGCCTAGCCTTTTCCCAACTATATTTGGGTCGGCTTCCATTCAAACCGGATTCAGCTGAATACCAGTGTTCTACGTGGAGCAGCTGCCTACCAGACCTCCACAACCGATTAACTGGGTAACACGGTACTTCTTGGCAAGACTGGAGTCAGATTTACTGGCTTCTGACAATCCGTAACGACTGCCAAAGATCTATAAATGAGAGCCGGGACCAACGGCTTAACGTGCTTTCCGAGGCACGGAGGAAACTCGTTATATTAAGATGGTCACCCATCCACAGACCAACCTTGGCAAGCGTTGCTTAACCTTAAAGATCGACCTGTGCGGCTGTTATTATTTAGCGTCAAACAGATCTTCAGTATGAAACCGAATGCAGCGTAAATTCCGCCGAATCATTTTATTTATGTTACCTCTATACCCTGTATACTCGTATGTTTAAATACAATGAAACTGTACTACAGTATTGTAAATAACAATCAATCATCGGAACTGAATGGAATAAATTAAGTAATACACCCACGAAAAACCCTGTCTGTGACCAACTACCCAAACACCATTACGGTCCCTTGACCCCATGAACTAATTCTTTACCACCTGGATATTTGAACAGCTGTGTTCCGTCACACTCATACAATTTATCTGGCTCTTTCTTATCGGTACTCAAATATTTTGGCAAAGTATTTAGAATGTAGGCATTAGGTCAGTGTGCTGGATGTAAATATTTTTATTAGGCTAGTGTGCTGCTGACTTTATCGATATGATGAAAGCAGCCATCTTTAAGATGGTACAATTTTTTTAAAATGAAATGTTTTAAAGGAAATCGAAGATGAATGCAACCAGTCAATGTTGAGGTGTTTATTCATTGAAATAATTGTAGATAAAAAAAACCGGCCAAGTGCGAGTCGGACTCGCATACGAAGGGTTCCGTACCATAAACCTAAAATTGTATTATTTGTTGTTATAGCGGCAATAGTAATACACAATCTGTGAAAATTTCAACTCTCTACCTTTTACGGTTCTTGAGATACAGACCGCTGACAGACAGACGGACGGACAGCGGAGGCTTAGTAATAGGGTTCCCTTGGTTACCCTTTGGGTACGGAACCCTAAAAATCGTAGACTGTCGCTTTAAATTGTGGTGCTTGCTTCATAACATGTTTTGAGCAATCGGTGTCTGTTTAAATCTGTTTAATAATTCCTTTACATTTTGAAGGATTTTCAAAACCTTATAAACTTTCACACAATCCTACTAGGTCTTAATTTTAGTACGTACAAGCGACCCGCCCCAGCTTCGCACGGGTGCAAATTATATACTAAAACCTTCTCCGAGAACCACTCTATCTATTACAAAAACCCGCATAAAAACCCGTTGCGGAATTTTAAAGATCTAAGCATACATTTGGACAGACAGACAGTAGAAGCGATTGTTTTATACTATGTAATGATTACGTATCTTGGAATAGAAAAGATTTATGCATTATTACTGGTACTCAATGATTTTCCATACTCATCATCTGCCTATTTCCCAACTATATTGGGGTCGGCTTCCAGTCAAACCGGATTTAGCTGAATACCAGTATTTTACACGGAGCGGCTGCCTACCAGATCTCCACAACCCAGTAACTGGGTAACACGGTACTTCATGGCAAGACTGGAGTCAGATTAACTGGCTTCTGACAATCCATAACGACTGCCAAAGATCTACAAATGACAGCTGAGACCAACGGCTTAACGTGCTTTCCGAGGCAGGGAGGAAACTCGGTATGTTAAGATGGTCACCCATCCACGGACCAACCTTGGCAAGCGTTGCTTAACCTTCAAGATGGATCCGTGCGGCTGTTATTATTTAGCCACGAGCTCCTCAAAAGAAACTTCAGAAACCGATTTCAAATAAATCGCCGCTAATCTGTTACAATGGCACACAAATCCTCCGTTAAGCAGGTCAATCACACCGTGATACAGACGACCTTACTACTAATAGTCCATATCGGTACTATTACCAAACATTTACCAATAAAATAAAACTATAAACCACAGAGCATAAAAGATAACGTGCAAGGCGTAGACTGTGCCATCTAGTGTTGCAAATTCGAAACTATTACCTTTTTAGGGTTCCGTACCAAACGGGTAACTAAACGAACCCTATTGGACAGTTCTCCACTGTTTATGGTCATAAAGAAATATTTAAAAGATGCGATAACAGCTAATAAGTTTTGGCGTAAACAAGTAGTACATGCAAAAATATCAGACCACTTGACTTATAACAAAACAGATGAGTACTAGAATAAAATAATGTAGTCTAATATTGAACGCACTACATTTTGTATAAGTATGTATGTTCTTTTTATACTTATGTGAACACTATTTTTCACTAATATATTTAAATATAATAATGTTAAGGTGTATTTCTATTGCTGCTATAACAACAAGTAATAAAAATTAAATAAAATTAAAACGGGCTCCCATACAGGAAACGTGTTTTTTTTTCGGTTCTTCTTGTGCGAGTCCGATTCGCACTTGGCAGGTTTTTTTTTACTGATGATAGGCTCGCGTGTGACCACAATCTCCCCAGACGACGTGGACAATCGAGATTTTCAAGTTATTCTACTATCCTTATCCCGAAAAACGTCGATCGTTCGTACTGAATGACGCGGAGACAATATGGCGTGGTTTGCGAGTGACGTCACCCGCAATTAGTGTCGTATGTTTATCATAGATTTTAAATTCTGTAAATGTTAAATATTGTGTTGTAACTGTCTTTTCTTTTTTTTTTCATAAATGCAAAAATTTATTCCAATACCCTATTGTGTGACTATGAATATTATTAGGTAGCAATGGCGTCTCTATTCGTTCCATGTTCTGTGATATTACCAATGCAAACAATGAACTTAAGGTTTCGACCGCAAAAGAATTTAGATGATTGCACCAAATGATTAATTTTATTCAATGTTTTGAGACATAGACCATGGTCCAAAGACTTTACTTAATTTGATTTCAGATAATATCGAGCATTTAATTTGATTTTAAATGTCCGCATACTATTGAATGACCAATTATTTTATCGGTTCCGCTCTCGATACAGGATGTATTTTTTTTATTGATTCTTAATCAATTTCGTGTTTGACTGTCCTTGAACTTTGAGATTGTCTATTTGTTTTTTTTTTTTTTGAATTGTTATCTTGGTTCAAAGAGCATTGAGCTAGATTTTATTTAGGTCGAACCGATATCACGCTTGCTTGTCAGCGAGCCTATAGACTTCGTGATCCATGGGTATGAAACGTACTAGAAGAAAATCTGTCGAACTACATGAAATGATGAAACAAAGAAGACCTTATGAATGAACGAATCTCTTCAAAATTAGAGTGAACATGCTCCTTCTGGGTAGGCTCGCTCCTTTTTGTCTCTGTCATCTCTGACATAGTCTAGAGTCAAGAGCAAACGCATCACAAAAAAAAAAACAAGAATTACAGAGAAAATACGACCAGTAACGTTTTTACGATGTGTGTAAAAAAATACAAGACAAGGAACAGTAAAAACCGATCATAATAATTAAAAATCAATAATGTAGATCTGCACTCAGAACTAATTGCGAAACGGTAGCAACAAAACGCGTTCGCGACCTAATTTGTGATTTTTGTTTTACAAGAACTGGTTTCTTTAAACTCGGATATGTTGTTATGAGTGCTCTGGATTTTTAATTGTACAATCGTTTTATGTAACTTGTTAAAGGAATTTATAAATGGAGGTTAGTGGTTGAGATTGTGATGATAGTTAAGTTTTAAACGGTCGAGATTTAATAAGCTGACAAAAAAAATTGTCTAAAATGCAAAAGTTTGCTGCAAGTTTTTGATTGCTAATCACGAATTCATGAGCCCTGTCACATGGATTCGCGATCGCTGTATTGCACTTGTCAGTAAAAAGACAAAGAAACACATCTTGGGTAGATGTTTCTTTGATTTTTTACTGACAAATCAAATACCCTTTTCAAGTCAAAAACGGACAACTCAAAATGAAATCCCGTCCCAAATTCTTGTTCAACTTCTAATTAAAAGTCACTAGCTTTAACCTCTATAACAAAATTGATCAAAATCGGTTTAGCCGTAAAAGCGTAACAAAGCAACACACTCATCCACGCACTTATACGATAAATTAGATTGTCCCATTTGAAAAACCAAAAACAAAGGATGTTTGGTTTTTCAAATTTGTCTGTAGTTCCTTAAACCATTAAGGGACCCTTTTTTTAAGGATCATATTCATCATATCAGCCGTAAGACGTCCACGGCTGGACATAGGCCTCCCCCAAGCGTCGCCACAACGACCGGTCCTGTGCGTCACGCATCCATCGGCTACCCGCGACCTTCACCAGGTCATCGGTCCACCTTGTTTTTAAGGATCGGAACTCATCAAATGACTGCTCATCAACTACTGACTAAAACCCATCCGTGTTCCTCCTAACGCCTTTTGCGTTCCAGGTGACTCTTTCGAACAAATTCTGCAACACCATTAAGGGACCCTAAAAATCAAATGAATGGTGATCTGGTAAAAGTGGTATGCGACCAGTCCCGGCGGCCTAGGACCCGATACGGTCCGCAATTGGGCCGTCCCGTTCTCCAACCAAACGGGATCCGGTCCGTAAGTCCGTTTCACTCTCAGTAAACTGTTACTTTTAAATTGACAGTTTTTTTGTGCAGCGGAATTCTGTGCAGCATGAAAGTTTTGGCAGTTCCTAATTGGTAGTTTTTTGGTACTGGTATGTATGAATGTGGTAGGTGAAGTCGTTAAATTGACAGACAGATGTCTTTTTAGGTGTGGTTGGTTACAATTCTGAGTGTGTTTCTGGGTGTGGTGGTGGATTGTCTTGGTAACTAAAGAGAGGTTCCTATGATAAGATGATGATTTCTTTGACACAGAGATGTGGCCCAATAATCAGTGGCAACCATTTTAACTTTTTGTACTAAAACTAATAAATAATACTATAAAATATGGGTTTTTGTACAGTACGTATCAAATATTAATATTTGAAGCTGTTTGTTTTTATTTTTGATGCTTTTTATTTATTTTTCTATTTGTTTCATAATTATAATTTTATATATTTATCTATTATGTATTTATTTATATAAATCGTACACCTAAGACTACCTGCAGTGCTGTCTTTCCATTATCTTTGCAATCCCTCCAAAGGTTGTCTTGAAAAAATAGCTTTTAGCGATAAGGCCGCCCATTGTGTCACCATATGTAATGTTTTCTTGATCTATCTTTTCTGTAACTTATATGGTGTACATAATAAAAAGAGTATTCTATTTTATTTGTAATGTCCGTGTTTCTTTACGTGGTATAAACACTTGCTTTTTCCTCATCTTTCAAAACATTTCGTATTTCTACAAAGACTTTCTACAGGATTTACATACGTATATGTATAAGCTTTTCGTTAGCTGCCATACATTTTGTCTTCAATATCATCGTTTAACCAACATGATAGTCAAATCATTCAGCCAGTCTTATTTTATCCTCTTTACTAAATAAACCAACACCTCTAAGAAAATCATGTAAGTACACATATCAACGTTAATAATCCCCTGACCTTTGCAAACACAACATTAACAAGACACGATCCTAATAAACACAAAAAGAAAGTCAATTGACTCCTGCGATAGAAGATGGCCGCCATGTCAATTGCTTGAATTGAGCGCTTCCGTCAGAGGAGGGGTGGGGATCGCACAGCTGTTGTTAAAACAACGAGGAGATTATATTGATCGGGAGGAAGGATGTATTGGTGATTAGTGTTGCTTAAATAAATGAATAAGGCCACTTTATTGGCAACGACTTACATCCTAACTAATATCAGGGGTCGAAAATCGCCCGAATGGCTTCGAGAAAACGATGGTACGGCTGTGCCTGTTTTTTTTTGCTCGACTTGGCGGTCGCACTTCCGTGCCCCAAGATAAATGCGAAAGTGAGTTTGTATGTTTGTTTACGCTTTTACTCCTAAATCGCTGAAATTTTTTAAATGAACTTTGGTAAAGAGATGGATCGAGCCCTGGAGACGGTTATAGGCTAGGTACCTACTTTATTTCTGCGAAAGCAAATCCGCGGGCAAAAACTAGTGTACAAAAAAATGTTTAACACAATGCAAAAATACATAATATTATCTGTGAAGTTTTAATATACGCTAACGCTTTGTAGCTTTAGTTTGCTGCAAAGCAATGCAATATGGATGACTAAGACTTAACTACATCGCAGAAAAAATACGTAAAAATGCTACAAAAAAAACGCTCAATTTTGTCGTCCCACATTATTTTAACCACTACACGGTCCAAAACCCAAATATAACTTCGAGGCAACGCCAAAAGGCACAACAATTGACGCCTCCAATCCTACCTAGAACAGCACAAAAAGCCGAGCGTGCAACAAAAAGGCCATTACAGACGACCTCCGAGCGTCACGATTGCATTGTTTGTAAATACCTGAGCCCAATCGCACTGTCACTAAATACTTAGCGAGGGCTTTTTATTGACCGTTCGTTAGTTGAATGGGAGAAGACTATTCTATGCAAATGGACAGTTTTTTGCATACTGCAAGTATTTTAGATCTTTGCAGGTTTTATTGCTTCTACGAACGTCGGCGTCGCGTCTTTTTTAGTGGTGCCAGTGGAGTTCTCTGCCAGAGACTGTGTTTCCTGATAGCTACAACCTAGGAGTACACAAGAGGAAATGCGGGCGGATGGACTATGTATGTATAAAGTCATAATTCGAAGTTTTGCACTCGCCTGTTGTCTACTCCAATATTGGACCGATTTAAGAGATATTCCATAAACTGAATAAGAAGGATATCTACTGTGTCTGTATGTTTTCCTTTTTGATGATATATCAACCGTATCACCACTACAACCCTTAAAAATGCTCAAAATTGCTGTCAGCAGAGCCCTGGTGTACAAATTCGGAAACTATTAATGTAAAAAAAAAACATAGGGACACAATATACATCCTTCTTTTTCAGTTTGTGAAATATCTTTTAAATCGGTTTGATATTGGAGGAGGAAAAAGGCGAGAGCCAAATCTCGAGTTATAATTTTTTACATACAAAGTCTATACGCAAGCATTTCCTCTAAGTCAAGAGTGAATTGCTCACTTCTAGCCAGTGTCCTCATTGACCACATCATCTCTTTCCATCAGGAGCCCATCAGGAGGTCAATTGCAGGCCTATCAGTATTAATAATGAAACCAATTATGAGTGCGTTTTAAATTAGGTTACAATGAAAATGATCAAACAGTTCAGCCTATCTCACTGCTTTGCTAGACAAAAGCTTCTCCCAAGTCTCAAAGGGCAGCCGTATCTAACCGTATTAAATTTTATCTTATGAGAATTAATTGCAAACTATTGTGCAATCGATTTTATGACTTAGTAAATGAAGTTTAGGTTTCAATTATAAACCAATCAATAAACATTGTGTAATTAATTTCTATTACCTACTAATTGACGTTAACGACTTATTGTTTCATTGGCTCTTTAGCTAATTTACGGCTAAGACCTACTTCACATTTGCATATAGTTATGTAAGTATTTACACGCAAATTTCTAATACAAAACCTAAAAATTTTAAAATACCATTTCACATAATAAAAACGTCTGGCTTGGAACGAAGTCTCCACATAGTAAGAAGTCTGCCTTTAAGGTGGTTGCGCCAGGATAGCCCGCGAAATTCAAATTCTTAAATATGTTGATTATTCGCGGGCGTAAGAATTATGTATTTTCAGAATTAAAATCAGTAAAATAACTCCATAAGTCGGTATAATTCTAAAATGTCAAGATTTCATGAAATAGTCATTCTTTCGGGTTACCTATGGAGTTTTATTGCTGACTTAATTGGTTATAATAATTGTGAAAATACATAATTCTTACGCCCGCAAATCATACTTTAGTCAACATAAAACCTAATACTGACTTGCAAATTGCAAAAAACGTAAGAAAATTTGAATTTCGCACCCTTTACCCTGGCGCATCCACCTTAAGGCTACCGTAGACAGGAGCAACGCGACAATCCGAAGAGTCAAAGTCTGCATCACTTGTCTATGAGAGCCTTTACCACTGATAGTATGTTAACTACTACGGAACTTTAAATCCTGAAAATGTTGTTTGCGCTTCAGCCTGTACATATACATATTGTTTAGGTTTCCTTAAGTTCCTATTGCACACCAAAACAACTGATATTAGATTCAGTGTTAATAAATTCAAGTACAAAGGCGAGTACAGCTCAAAGTTGAGTTTTTATGTGGTTCCCTTCGTTTTTTGTATCGATACTATTAATCTTAACAACCTTCATTACAATTGTAGTACCCACAGCATCGCAAAAAACTATTTCAATCAAACAATGTACCTGAGGTCCAAGTGGGCGTTAAACAGCCTTACTCAGTACATAACAAATATTATCCCACTAGCTCACTCGCGCAACTTCGTCTGCATCACATTTTTCATTAATGCTCTGCTCTTATTAGCCGTAGCGTGATGTTATACAGCCTATAACCTTCCTCGATAAATGGCCTATCCAACACTAAAATAATTATTCAATTCGAACTAGTAGTTCCTGAGATTTGCGCGAACAAACAAACTCTTCAGCTTTATAATATGTATTAGTAATAAAGACTTTGTTCAAAGCCTGCCAATAACCTTGCAACAATGTCATCATGATTCAGATCTCACGATTAATATCATGTTCTACAATACTTAGTTAAACCTTTGGGAACTCACTCGGTTATAAATGAATTATGATCGTTATTAAAAGTACTTACTTATGTGTGTTTGCATTGTTTGCTTTTCTTGGGATTTGGGGCCCTTTTGTAAGGTGAATCGAGGTCGATTGTATCATTTTTAGATCAGTAACATTGAGTAATTTGTTTTGTGGCTTATTAATTGTTTTGACTTTCGACACTGATGTTTTCGTATCAAAATATGCAAAGTTCTTAATACTGCTGTATCTGAATGTAGAAGTTTGGCTTATCTTTATTATAATCAGCATCTTCCTGACCTTGTCTCATTTTACTTGGAGTCGACTCAACACGTTTTCTTCTTCCATAGGTCAAACATTTTTTTTTTATTTGTTAGTGTCACCTATTGGCAGGATTATCCTTATTATTTATGTGCCATTCAGTAGTTTAATCACAAGTCTAAAGTTTCCAAATCTAATTAAAATATCCATTACTTACAATTTTTGCTGTCAAATTCCAACGTGTGACCTTTAATTTATATTTACATTTACAGATCCACAGTTTGAGAATAAAATTACTTTTTTTTTTATTTTATTTGTAATGGGTTTGCTCTTGACTCTAGTCAATGTCAGAAATGACAGAGACAAAGTCTACGATGGAGCGAGCCTACCCAGAAGGAGCCTGTTCACTCTAACTTTGAAGAGATTAGGGTTGTAAGCTTTCGGAAACACAGACGCTGGCAGAGAGTTCCACTCCTTTGCTGTGCGCATTATAAAAGACGTTTGAAAACGCTTAGTGCGAATTGGTGGAATAGCCACAAGGTAGGGATGGTAAGATGCAGTGCGTCTGGATGTCCGATGGTAGAAGGGGGCCGGTGGGATGAGGTCGTGGAGTTCTTGGGCACACTCACCGAAAACAAACAAAAAAATAATAAAGACAACTTGGAACGTCCTAAAATGTTTACCTTGACACGGGAGGCAGAAACGGCCATACACAGACAGACTGACATAATGGACAAGTCTTTGAAAATATTCATTAATCATGTTGAGGAACATACGACCTGCAAAGTCACAAAGTACAAAGACTTTCAAATCATAAACGTGATTTAAAACTTCAAATCTGGACCAGCAATTTACAATAATTTAGAAACGACTTGGACAGACAATTTCAGAGAAGAAAACATAGTTTTGAACATGTCGCTAAAACCAGTAAAATATACAAGTCTATTGAGACTTTAGGTCGCAAGCTTATGCTTGTCACTGTCTGAGAATTTGTCTGGGAAAGGAATTTAAAGACGTGTGACTATTCTAGAGGTAGAAAGAAAGAACCAACTAACATAACATCTGCTGGCTCATAGAAGTCAGGAACTATCTTACTCACTGTGATAATCTAACTATGACAAAAAAATGCGTTGGATGACACATGAAGGATGAATGAAACAAAAATGAATGATTTGAGATGAAAAATTCAAAGAGAGATAAATGAATGTATAGACTAAAAAATAAGATTAAGTGTACAAGTTACGCATAGAACGGCCATCGTAAGACACAACATTCTTTTCCTACCTGACACTTCATCCTCATTCTGAAATAGTTTGATATTGATCGCGAAGATCGTAGGAACTAACGAGCGATATCCTCTGGATGCCCATACACCATCCTGTTTCAGTCTAAGACTATGAATCAAACTGCACACGTTGCCGGCAGTTGCACAATGCGATAAGTGGAACTTCCTACGAACGTAATATCGCTATCTATTCCTACATCTTAGAGCATATAAGTGTGGAAATTTACCTTTCTAAGTATTTTATGTATTGTTTTAGAGTAGAGGACATGCATGGCCGAGGACTGTTGGGCAATCAAATAACTCCTTCACTCTGAGCGGTGCAGAAAGGAGTGTTCTGACACTCCCCTACTCTTACTGACTAAAACCTATACGTGTTCCTCCTTCGATCAAATTCCGCAACACTGAAGGCAAGCCTGCCATAAATTCGCAACCAATGCAACTCCTGACAACTGAACTTAACTCTTCGCTGAGATCAGATCTATTTTCGCTTCAAGAAACAACAACAAAGTCGGTCAGTTAGAAAGATGAAGACAGTTGCACGTTCAAAAGCGTAGATCCTCATGGAGAAGAACTTGAAAGAATCATAATGGACACTCTTTTAAAACCAACAGTCGTGGGGATTTCTAACTTTACCCACTTTACCTTGGTAGACAGATTAGAGATCATGATCACAGAACTTGTACTACGTGTACATTTATTCCAATTCTAATTGCAAAGCGAACAATCTCATTAATCACACATACATAATCCCTTTGTGTTGCAGAAAACAAAGCAAAGGTTGTCAAACGATTACGAAAATCATAAATTCATAATGATAAGTTTATACATGACAATGACGACATGCCGCTCACGAGAAATCGTGTCTACCTCGTACCCCCTGGCTACGTGTGCGCTGATCTTAAGTAAATATTTAAAAAGACGCTTCAAAAATTGCGTTACTAAACCTAACAATTAGCGTTTTGATAGATTAATCATATGACAGACAAAAGGTTAAACCAAAGTCTTAATTATGTATATAAATAGTCATGGCAAGTGATGCGAAGATAGCCATAGCCTTGCTATTTCATTTTGTAATAACTCGAATAATGGAGAATGCTTGACATTAAGAGAATTCTTAGAGACACGCCTTTGTACTGTTTGTAGTTGATTAGTTTTAGATAAATAAGTTATTTCTTTTGAATATTTCAGTGACAGCTCATGACAAATTGACAATAAAACTATACAAAGAAATAATTACATTGGCCAATGTTGAAAGGAATTCTACAACCATGAATGATTATCAAATAAAGATTTTTTACAGTGTTATAACAAACTACTTAATAGGCTTAAAATTTGATGAAGATATTTAATTTAACCATTCTAATAATTAATTTTCTGGTGAACAATTAAGGGCAGTATAACAAAATCTGGGATGTGGTCTATGTGACATAATAACGGAACGACAGACGAATACTATGTTTCAAGTATCCAGATCACTTTTAACTATTCAGGTAGAAAGAACTATTTTTCCTGGTGCCACAAAAAGAGGAACTAATATGCATACTATACCAAAACTTTCACTCAGTACTCTAATCATAAACTAACTATAAACAAATGAGTATTTCCCATACAACACATAAACGCGAGGAACTTCCTAAAGCAGAAGCCACTGCAGCGCAACGAATGGGTAGACTAAAAAGTAAATAACCACTAATTGTAGGCAAACATGCGATTAGCGTACAAACCTGTTCCTATTGTAACCAAATAAGATAGTAATTAACGTAATTAGTATTTAGAATCACGCTTTTGACCATCGGCAGGTTCAGTGGTCACCGAAGCATTACTTGAAAACAAGCCTCGCAAGGTGAATACGTAGAATTCCTTATGGTACCATGTATTGGCAGAAATAGTTAGCGATTTATTTTTTGTACACAAATTATATGTGTGTAATTCGAAGACAAGGATTAACAACGACCAGCGAAGACGAGATAACATAATTATGATATATCAAGAGACAAGTAGAAGAGAAGAGACTAAAACAGAGAAGGTTCTAGACATCACTCCAGATAATAACTAAGATTCCATAAAACCTACATCAACACCAGGGAAAACCAACAACAAAAAATAAAGCAAAATAACTATACAAGATACTCATAAAGCCAATTACATGTCAGCGATCAACGGAGACGACATCAAAGAGTAATCGTCGCCAGTGAATCATTGAGCCATGTTCAATGGACAAGTTACGACATGTCCAGACGACAGGTCACGTTCAGCTAGTGCAGCAGAATTGTCACGTTCTGACGATGACGAGGGTGACGCTGGCAAGGTTGCCGTGTTAACTAATAGATAAATGCGGAGTTACATAGATGAAGTAACTAGCCGTAATATTTAATAAGTAATAGAATTTCAAATATTGAGCATTTTATGTGTTAATTCTCTGTCGTGTGGGAGTCAGGTCAAAAGGCCAAAGTGGGTGTAAATGTCAATAGATATTTCTCAGGTAGCGTCATCAATGGAAAAAGATTAGCATTTTGTAAACAGCCAGCTGCTGTGCTCAACTTGATGGTGGAGGTAGCGTGAAGTTAGAACCATACAACCGTGAAATGGCAGTTCACTTCATGTTTACTCCACCAAAATTTAGACGGTGAGATGTTAACAGAATAGATCGGCAGGTACCTATTTGTTCGAAAGAGTCACCGTGACCCTGGAACATAAAGGGCATTAGGAGGAACACAGATGGGTTTTGGTCAGTAAGAGTCTGACATTCTCTCCTGCTTCGCCCAGAGCGGGAGTAGTCATTTGATGATTTCCCATCTTTAAAGAAAAGGTATGTAGTAACTAGTGAATCTGTGACCGCTTACTCACGGGGACAATATTAAATATATTTCCATCACTTAACCAGGTGAGTTGATACGAATGATGGTCCTTTAAATAAGAAGATTCCTAAAATTCGAGTCCTAATGAAAATTTAGCAAAAGCATTAGGTAATGTGGTCATTCCGACTTATTACGTAAGTACGTAATAAGTTAAATTATTCTATGAATGATGTCATCTAAAGAAGTTTCTGAAGTATTGTTTATTAGATGAAGGAAAATAACTGATCAGCAATGTTTTTCCCTTGCGTGTTCTAGACGTGATAACATCTTCACTTCAATGTTATCCTTGTTATACTTTATGTACCTTGAAATGAAAATCTCAGATATTAATCAAGCAGCTAGTAATTCTTTAAGTAGCTAATAATTAATTTTAATAGTCTTTACCACCTAAACGATTAAACAAAAAGGAGCACAAGTTAGAAGCTATTTTAAGTCGGCATAATTCAGAATTGACCTTAAAGATTTTAATGACAATAATGTTGGACCATAACTTCAAAGGCAATCAAAGGCAACTAATGTCAATAAATTAAACAAATATCGTAACAGGGATTTATGATGACAAGGCCATGGATGTACTTAATGACATTACACAGTCAATAAAATGATCACTTTTAAAATAGTCACTAATGTCAATGAACACGTCAAGACTTCTGATGAAGCGGCAGCTAATTCTGCAGGTACAATTGAAACAAAAGCATTCAATGACCACACCAAGACAGTCATTACATTAAGGTCCATAGCTAACGTTGTTAAAACACCAATTACTAGAGATTAACGAGTTTTACATAACTCTCCAACTATCAATACCACTATTAATGGTTAGACAGTTGCACAAACAATTCTCGTGACCGTTGTAAAGTGAGCTAATCCGTTTCTTGCCGATCTTGCTTTGTCTCGTAATTAGCTTCATTTGTCTCACTTACGCAAGTCTGGGTAGAAATTAGTTTCATTTTATTATGATTCACTTTTGTTTTTTGTTTTATACTAAACTCGTGTAGGTAGTTGAAGATGGTCGTTAGTAGGATTTAGTGTTGATCTCAGTTCAGAGATTACATTACAACCTTTTAATGTATGTCTCAAGAATTTTCATTTTGAATTAAGATTATGTTTATTGTCTTTGTGAATGAGTTTTTCAATTAGAAGTGTTATGAAAACACTACCCTTGGTATTGACTTTGTAATTTAGAAATGTGTGATTCATATTTTCATTGTCAAGATTCATCTTTAGCATAACTAAAGATCATAATTCATTTGGGCTCAGCGCAGCAGTCTTCTTCTTGCATACTTTTCGTTCTGACAGTCACCATGTTAACGGTGGGGTGACCATTAACATGGCATTTTCAAGAAAAATATCATCCTTCACCGTGCATCCATCGTCTACTTGGTTTCCCCCTCTTATGCCCATCTACATTCAAACAAAAGATATGATCAGAATTTGCGAACTCAGTTCATCATACACAACTTGTTCTGGAGAATGTCCTGGCATTCGACCAAAAACACAAATGCGTGCTAAATAAGGGTTTACCTCTTATAACATAAATAACACCACACTCGGCACACATTTCTTATTGAACACAACGCAGTAAAGCAAATCGATACGTATTCTGTGTTACATGACTAAACCACTATGATCACACGATTGCACAATACAATTGCCAGTTCTTTTGTCTTGGTGGCAATTATCTCTGACAATTACGTCTTTAAGTTATAGGCGAGTTAAAATGACACTGTTAAAGAGATTATAGTATTCTTCTAACTAATATGGTGTAGTATTAGTTAGAATTTATGGAAACTTTATAAAAGTTTGATTCAATGTTTCTAAGAAGATTTCCTCATAAGGTCAAAAGCTAAGAGTCAATTGGCAATATGCAATTTCTTATTGCTCATGATTTAATTTTTTGGCAAAGCTGTTCCAAGTTAGTCATGTGCTACCTTTTAATAGTAATTTATTCAAGACCAAATCAGCTTCAAAAGCAAACATATTTAAATTAGAATCTTGGAAATGACTTGTTAAAAACTATAAGGAACAGTTCTATCTGAAACCCTTCATAGCCCACAAAGTCATCAATTTCATTTTCCAAGACGTTGAATATCTAGAGCACAATATTGTCTTTAGCCATAGACATGACTGCAGTTATCTATAGTCAGGTGTTTGCTGAAGGTCACTGACAATCTACTACGATGCAGATTCTGTACAAACAATGAATCATCTTAGAAACTAACTCACTACATCTAAGGCTTTGTTCAGAACAATCGCGGGAGCGGGCGCAATAAGATAAACGTAGTGGTGGATCGAGAACTGTTGGTGCGACTACGGGCAATAGCGTGGGTTACTGCAATTATGACAACAATGATCGGAAAATCTATTCGACCACCATTTCAATACAAGAAGAATAAATCTGTACAGACAATGTCACCAAATAAGCGTACAAGGTCAAAACGATCAGATTTGTAGTCACAGTTCCAGGTATATTAAGGCGATGGACCTTTTTTTTCGGATTCTGTTAAGATGAGACAAATCTGGAGGTGGAACTGACCATGTTTAGACAAAAGATATGATGCATTCATAGAACGTTACTATAAACGCGACCCCGTCTCAAAACTCGTATGAGCGTCTCACTCTAGACTAACCCTTAGATGCGTATATGCCACGTAAATTATCTAGCCACAAGATGCATTATAATTAGTTGAGCACAATAACTCACAGTTATCGAGACATGATTACACTTTATGACCCTGTTGACAACGCCGATATTAATTAGATACATTGTTTTGTTGAATCGATAATTAATTATGGAGATCTATGCGTGGACCCGATAGTTAATGAGATTGCACATGATATTATACGTATACATAGATGTTGTTTAAGTTTTGAAGAAAATTATAGTAGGAGTGGGAATTGAAGCAAATAAGGATATGAATCCATTATACTGAATGAAAGAGAGTCAGTATTAGCGTGACGATTGACAGGACAGAATGGAATAAGAAAACGTGATGCGCTAATTTAAGTGACATGGGATGAAGGTAAGAAGAGAATGATGATAAAGAATGATAATTTTGCGTATCAGGACCAATCAATACACAATATTTTTGTTGTAGGGGCAGTTATTACAACGAATAATAAAATCAGTTTTGCACATGTCGTAAAACGTGATTTATAGAACGTTTCTACTTGAGATGTAATCAAAGTATGCACTATAAACGCATACTTGAGTGATACTGATACAAAAACTATTCATAAATGAGACGTAATTACACATTTCATTTCACGAAGTCGAGCTCTTAGTACGTGCCTGTCATCAACTTCGTCGTACAATTCCACGGTCATCTTTGAATTAAGACTGCGTAGCTTCTAAAAAAGCATACTCCATTGTCGACCACATCATCGCTTACTGTAGGTGGGATAGTGGTCAAACATAACAGTATCAAATCTAAATTCGATCAAACTTCAAGGGGACTAACATTCGAATTCCAGAATACATGATTCTAATGACCAAGTGCAATAATACCCATGTATGACTCTCTTATACTTGTGCATTTACCGACTGATATTATGACAATTTCCTAAGCAGTAGAAGTGAAAGAAAAACATAGTGTGTAGAAGTCAGAAGTAGATTATTATTTCACACTAGTTGTACAGGAAACTGCATGTTTACTTCCAATGCTTGTAAAGAAATTACCATGGTTAAAGAGAACTCGTTACGGTAGTAAATATAACAGTGAACTTGCGGTGTACTGATTATTAAGTGTTGGAATTAAACTTGGTTGAAATTATGATTATATCAGCTGTAACCCTTCATTGCAAAGAAATAAAAAATAAGGAGGAATTGAGCATATAAGCAAATTGGTGATACAACTAACAAGTGAATAATAGCGAGACACTTGACAAGGGAGAATTGATGAAGAGAACTTGAAACTGACCCCAAGTAACATGGGACAAGGGCAGATGATGATGACGACCTTAAAACGACCGGGCATAGGAGACACCTTAAACAAACACACATGACAAGAGAATTCCTGATCATAACATCGTAAGCAAATAAATCACCACGTTCATGTCAGACCGCGTCATGGATATTATTGTACACACAATCAACATGCATAAACATCCACGGTTAAAGTGCAGATGTAAAGATCAAACTAATATTTGGCTTAACGTGGGAAGCAGGACATAAGATAGAAACTACGTCATCGCTGAGAAGCCTATTAAAATCTTTAATATTAACGTAGATGATGTAAAAAGATGAAGGGAGAACAAAGGCACTGCTACTAATTAAGATAACATGTTATAAAACTATAACAGAATAAGATAAAACAGACAAAATCAGGATCATTAGAAGAATCAGAATGGCCGCAGGATCTCAAAACTATATCAGACAAAAAGAAAAAGAAAGTGCCTCAGGTAGCAGAAGCCTATCTACTTAAAAAAGATTCGACTGGCGCAGACTATCTTTCTCTCTACCACGAGGCCAAAATAAAAAATAAAATGATCAAAATTGGACCACAATGGTTAGAATTCAAGATAATCTTCGACAAGGTCACGTTATTAAAGAAAAAAGTAAAATGCGTGACTCTGGTTCGTTGGTGGTTGGTAGTGGTACAGATTTCCATTTCATTTTGCGGTTATCAAAGATATCTGGGCCGTTTTGGTCTTATATTAGAATGCGATTGGTTGGGTTCAAAATTCTTTGAGTGGGTAGGTAAAAGGATCAGATTATTTACAAGCAATTTTGGATCGTTACTTGCAAAACTTAAGGTACATGGTCAGTGATCGTATGCCCACGAAAAGGCAATCAGTATGCTGCCTTTATCGTAATTTATTTTAAGTAAGCACATTTAAATAATTATATATTTTTCATCTTTCACAAGAACCATCTCGCATTTAATTTCTCAAGCAAAATAATGTTGACCATCATCGTACAACATTTGAACTAAGTACAATTGGTGTCTCTCTAGAACATTCATTTCCATCAGTAATCATCTGAACTTTTACATCTTTCACATATTCTGTCTCTCATTCCTCAGCCCGACCTCTTTTAAAGCCATCCACATTCACACCTAGACACCATTCTGCCAACATTCTTGCCAACAAAGTGATTAAATGTTCAAAGTAGCCTCCTAGCCTGGTCATAAAATGCTGCGTTACTCACATAGTCACATTCTTCAAACAGAAGCCTTACACAGGGTACAGTGGCCGGTATTTAGCGCGGCCGTACAAAGGCGCAAGTAGGGCACGCCCCAAAGCCGGCCGGCGTTAGATGAGGCCGACTATGAGTGCTATGACTAAGAATAAGGCTAGTTTGAAACTTTGAAAGACTGGCAGGGGTAGACAACTTTTCATAGTCCTCGGAAATTGTTTTGACGGATCCTAAGGAAAATTGATTAAGTGTAAAAATAAAAGGACGTGCATCTAAATTGTGGTGTATAAAAGCTGTGTTAAGATGTGGGAAACTTAGAAAAAATTATGTACCATCATCAACATTAGAGACAGAAGATTGCTTCGAAATGCAGTGCACATTTGACAAAAACTTTGGTAGGTACTTCCTTGTTAGATTTCTCTTGCTATCTGAGAGCAAACTGTCTCCAATCATAACACAGCACACATTACGTGGCTTGTGTTTAGACAAACGTATGTAAGGTTAGTGAACTTTTGACATGGATTCACACATCTCAAATAGGAGACTTGTGATTTTGTACATGTTCAGAGTCTAAAACAGGTTTAAATGTTTTTACCTTCTACCTTTTGCGTGCCCTCGCTAACTCTTTCCAGTGTCGGACTACCTAGTTTGAAAAAAAGATCCTTCTTGAAAAATGTTGACGATCTCTGTCAAGCACATGTTAATACGGCGCGCGTGTGAGCCCACTATAAAACTTATGTTCTCTTTCCACTTTAGCGCCTTTTTATTCAAACTAGTGCATGTTTATTTTATTACTTTTCGTATACAATAAACATTCCGAACGGTATGTCTTCAAATGGTTGCGTCAGAATTGAGATGTTCTGAGAAAAATAACGTATTGAGAGTCCGCTATTGCTATAACATAGAAACATGGCTTTGAAAAGTACTTTTCAAGACAAATCAACCAACAACATGAAAAGTTCGTATATACTACTCGAACTACTACATTTCAAAATGGCTTTAGTAGTAGAATTAGAGTAACAACAAATAAATTTATAACTGCCAATAAGAGCCAGCATCAACAGTTAATGTCACATTTTATTATGTAGAAATTCCCCTTTTAATGGAATGCCCTACCTTCTCTAAGTACCTATTTCCAAGAAACACTTAGCAAAGGTACTTATATACTTCTCCAATCAGAAATTAATCATTTGAAGTACCTAATTCAAGACTTATTTACGGACAGGGTATGAGGACCACCACATCCGCTCATTATAGCATTAAACGATTCTATCGACAATTCCTGGTATCGAACTATAGTGCTGACAAACGCTGTCCACAGGTTGATCGATACCGTCTATCCATCGATTGGTTTCAACGTTTGAACTGCACTATGTCGGTCAATTTTGTCGGCGAATGTTGAATCATTCAGACTGATTGCGATTACGTATTGATCGAAATAGAAAGACGTGTTGAGAGAGGTACCTACTCAGAAATTAAGAACGAAATTGCTTTGAATATTTTGTGTTGTGTAATCTTGTTTTGTAGTTGTGTGTCCCACTCCCTTTCACAGAAGCCTGTGACCCATTAATGGGAACCGTATAGTAATGGAGGCGGTAGAAGATCGACTTCAAAACCAGATGAGAGGCATTTTTTTTTTATCATTTACTAGCTTTTGTGCGACTTCGTACGCGCATATCCCGTTTTTTCCGGTTCCCGTAGGAATTTCGGGAAATCCTCCCTTACACTTCCCAAGGAACCTACATGCCAAATTTCAGCTTCCTACGACCAGGAGTTTCGGCTGTGCGTTGTCTGTCAGTCACTCAATCAGTCAGTAACGAAAGAATTTTATATAATACTAGTTGACCCGCGCAACTTCGTCTGCATCACAATTTTCATTACTGCTCCGCTCCTATTGGTCTTAGCGTGATGATATATAGCCTATAGCCTTCCTCGATAAATGGGCTAGTAATAAAATCGTAATAATTATAAGGTAGGGTGCTCAATATAAATTATTTTAGTAATAGTGTTTGAAAAGTTTGAAAACTGTAACAGAATGCATTAAACGTATACCTACTGTACGTATTTTAATCACAAATACAATTATAAAATTCACTACACCATATTTTCAAACGTGTAACTTTATCCATAAGGTTCAAATTTGCATACCTCAACCCACAACAATCGTTTTATGAATGCAAATCTAAATTGGATAATAATAGAACTGCACTAAGGACCATTTTCGTACAGCTAGAGTGGTACCAATACCGGTCCGTTTTAAGGTCAAGTGCGACATTTCATTGTTACTTCCTGATCGATTCGGTATCGGTACCGGTCACCCGGTTTCGGTATCTCGGTATCTCGGAGAGTGGCACGGAAATGATTGTTGTTTGTTATCTATTTAGCTTGTAAGGCTTTCTCAATGTGTAATTAAAATGGCGTTTCTAGTTTGTGATAGATTTATTTAAATTTTCAATTTAGGTCTCCTGTCATATTGGTTTGGGGCGTGATATCCTGAGGATATAATAAGTGTTTTTCCGTGTCATCTGCATGTTTTGTTTGCGTTTTACTCAGTTAAAAGTTGCTGTTATTTAATATTGCTAAAACTTAAAATAACACTTATAGGGTCTAATTTGGTACATCAATACGCCGATATAAGTAAGTTAAAACAATAACATGAATATTATATTCTAAAGATTCCATATGTCTTTAGAGTTTCGACATATAAATTGAATCGGACCCTGTATTTAAGTTAAGATTTTCATTAAAGTCACACACGTCAATTAATTTCAGAGAATCGTTAATATAAACATTAAATCATCGCATTTAATTCTGCAATAAGCACTCATGTATCACTCTACCATCTTAATGTTCATACCACAGTATTTCTCAACAATTCGTATCTATACAAATATATCTTATATTTATTGCCGTATGGTGTCGGCCGGTGCCGTATGGTACCGTAAAAGAATAATACCATCCCATAACTTCCCGTGGATGTCGAAAGAGGTGATTAAAGGAACCCGCCAGAGAATGGGCAGCAGCGTTCTCTGTAAAACTCAACACCATGCACTGCGATCGCCAACCCGCCTGCCAAGCGTGGAAATTATGGCAAACCTCCTCTATCTTGGGGGAGGCCTAGGTCCAGCAGTGGACGACTTTTAGCTGAGATGATGAACTATAGATACTAAAACGAAAGTATAAGTATTATAAAGCTGAACAGTACTGTTTGGTTAAACGCACTAATCTCAGGAACTGCTGGTTCGAATTGAAATATTATTTTAGTGTTAGATAATCCATTTATCGAGGAAGGCTATAGAGTATATAACATCACGCTACGACCAATAGGAGCGGAGCATTAATGAAAAATATTACGCAGACGAAGTTGCACGGGTCGGCTAGTAAGCAATAATCTAGGCACTGAAGCCTAATATGCAATAATTTGTTACGCCTAGCTCTGACAGGTAATAACTTCAAAAGGTTGCTTCGACGAGGTCGAACTTCTTATTAGATTTGATCTCATATTATAAAAAATAATAGGTTAGGTTCTAGCTTGGTTTTGGTCTAAAAATTCTTAGGTCATGTTGAAAAATAATCAATTTCAATAATCTAAAATCAATCAAAAGAAATCTAGTAAGGAGAACATACCAAATTTTTATGTACTCGTCTTTGTTTTTGCCTTTTTAACGTAATTTTTGCACAGAGTAGACATGCCCTTAACAACTTTTAAGATTTCGCCGTCAACATGTCAGTACATCTACTCTTTACTGATCATCTTCCTGTCCTGGTTCATTTTGTTCATTCCCTCCTGTCAAATGTCATCCTCCGTTTTATCTCGCCTCATTTTCTCATACATCATCGACTCATCAGTACAACATTATGAAACTAATAATATCCGGTTTATCACTGCACATTTTCTCACGAGTATGATAAATCTCACTAAACAGGCATAAAACTCGATAAACAGCTGATTCTTTTCACTCTCAACAAAAAATCAGCATTGCAAATGTGTCTAAAATAAAATATAAACAAAAATGCACGCTTCTGAAATGACGTGACACAACGACACGACACAACTTTCTTTCTGGCAAGTCGGCAAAACTAGTTAGGGCTCGGTTATATTGATACATAATAAATTAGCGTGGTTATATGACTTTGAAAGTGTCTTCAAGGGCATTATGTGATGGCTCCGACAAGAAAACCGCACCCATGTCTGGCTCAACGATTCTATCGAGAGGAAATGGGTAGTTCATTCTCCTAAACATTTAGAAACCAAGGCCAGGTCATTTACTTTTAAACCATTTAAGTGCAATATGACTTGGTTTTGCTGACATAACTTTCCGAGGCAAAGATCATCATCGTAGCCTAGCCTTTTCCCATCTGTATTAGGGTCTATATTGGGCACAGGATCGGTCCATAAGGCGACACTTGGGGACGGCTATGTCCACTTAAGGAATGTCTTTCGGCTGAAAGTTTTATAATGAATTTGGTCTGTTTTAGTGTAGCGGTTGCAGCTGGAGTACCAATATTCAACCGGAGTTACTGCCGATCTAATCTCCATAACTCAGTCACTAAGGTGATAATTGATGCCTGCATGCAATATATAGGCACTTGTATCACTGCCGGCGAGGAAGCGAGTAGCTATCGACTATTTTAACGTTGAGGAAAAGGACAAAAGATATAGATCTAGTGTGAGTAAAAAAGACACATACATTCAGAGTCGATAGCTGGCTGTTCACACTGCCGGTGAGCGGATCTTACCTCTAGTTGATCGCAGCGACAAGAGCTATCAAAGATTGTACTGGCTCAGCGACACTCGCTCGGCGATGCTCGCTTGGCGGTCAGAACTCACCAAACAGCGGTAATTTCTACCTATAGTGCGGGTCGGAGCGAGTTTTGCGAGTAAAAGCCCGTCGCACAAAAGCATTCGCTGAAAGCCGAGCGTTAAAATTATCGAAACTTTTCGCACGCTATACGCTGCTCGCTAACTCGTTTCGAGTTTGAAGCTTTACTCGCTACTCGCTGATCGCCGGCGGTGAGACAAGTGCCTTAGTTACTGAGTATTACTCAAAATGTCATGTGCAATCAGCCTTACTTACAATGATTTTCAACTAAGTTTTGCGTGTGGGTGCTACATGATTACATCGAAACACGTGTAATTAGAGCCAATGAGGATGATTGTAAGTACTCATTTTATTGTCACGGAAGGTGGTATTAAGTTCTTTATTTCGTGATGAGCTAGTTCTTGTGTTTTAATTGATAATTGAATAACTGTTGGATAGCATGCGCTTTGTCGCCTAGAAATATATTTTATATAGTGTACTGATTAGTTTGGACCAGGTCTACCCTCAAAAGTACCGTTCAACGTTCAACCTTCTTGCTAAAGTTTTAAGGGCAAAAATTGGCCGTTAAAACTTCGCAATAGCAGCAACCGATGGACCAAAACCATTTGAAATACTGTTAAAAAGACCAACTGAGCCAGACTTAAAGATAGCAAGAGGGATTTGGGGTTTTCTTCATGACTGGAAAAACACACCATCTCAGGTTCAGTAGATAATTAGCGTCAGGTTTTAGATGCCTGACGTATAACTAAGCTGTACAGGACCTATTTGGCGCAACTACGAGACACATTCTTGATTTTTTGAAGTGAAAACTACTTTAGCGGCGTCGTGCACTTTTTTGTGATGGGTAAAAAATGTTAAACTCGCGTCAGAACACGTGACCGTCTGATCGAAAATTCGAAGCACGAATTCATGTTTTCACTACTGCCGGTACTCCCGGAGTGCAACCCGTGTTTTTTTACAAACGTATTCTGTCTATGCTAAATAGAGTCTTTTTCTTTATAAAACAGAAATTCGTTTCCAGCTTAATATCTGATCCCAAGAAACTCGACTACTTTTAGAAAAATACTTCGTTAACAGTGTACTTCCCAAGAAACACTATTCTAGGACGAAAATATTTCTCAAGTGTGTGTTGCAATGCGGTGATAGGTTGACAATGTCGTAATGAGCTGCCCTTGTACGAGTAGATAACTTGTAGCAGATAATTATACACCTATAAGTCGCTAAAGGCATATAATTACAGTTTTTACACATACAAGTATATGTACCTGTCGCCTTATCGCAGAAGGTATGTAGGAAGGAAGGTTGTTACGTGTCTGCTTACCCACATAAGATTAAAAGTCGTGATAGCAGCATTTTGATAGGTTATTCCTCTTGACTATCGAGGAGCTCGTGGCTAGATAATAACAGCCGCACGGGTCGATCTTCAAGGTTAAGCAACGCTTGCCAAGGTTGGTCTGTGGATGGGTGACCATCTTAACATACCGAGTTTCCACCGTGCCTCGAAAAGCACGTTAAGCCGTTGGTCCCGGCTGTCATTTGTATATCTTTGGCAGTCGTTACGGATAGTCAGAAGCCAGTAAATCTGACTCCAGTCTTGCCATGAAGTACCGTGTTACCCAGTTAATGGGTTGTGGAGGTCTGGTAGGCAGCCGCTCCTCGTAAAATACTGGTATTCAGCTGAATCCGGTTTGACTGGAAGCCGACCCCAATATAGTTGGGAAAAGGCTAGGCAGATGATGATGATGATTCCTCTGGACTATCTCGTTCATAACCCTGCCAGGGTTGCGAAATTTGTTCGAAAGAGACACCACGGCCCTGGAACACAAAGGGTTTTAGGAGGAACACGGGTGGGTTTTAGTCAGAAAGTCTGACACTCCCTTTTGCGCCGCCCAGAGCGGGAGGAGTCATAAGGTAAACTGCAGGAACATTTTTTTTAAGGATGAGAAATCATCAAATGACGCCTTCCACTTTGCCCGAAGCAGAAGGGAGACTCTTACTAACTAAATAAAACCCATACGAGTTCCTGCTAATGCCCATTGTGGTCCAGGGCCGCGATGTCTCTTTCGAACAAATTCCGTTACCCTGGCAGATAGGAACACTTCTGCCTAACCCATCAAGAAATACAGGTGTATTGTTTTGTTAATGATACCTGTTATTTTATCTTACAGGAATTCAAGAAGGCCATTACGTCTCTGCCCATTCCATAAGATCAGAATCGTGATAGCTGCATTAAAGGCATTTCATAGTTTCGGTACCAACATGCCCCGAAGGTATACCAGATGGTTCCCGAGTCATGACCCTTAGCATTTCCGAACGAACGATACGATTCGAAGGCCGACCGGTGTAGTGAGGCTGCTAAATGTCAGCCGAGATAGGGCTGACCCATCTGAACGTGAGATTGTGAAGATTGGTGAAAATTTGTATTTTTGTGTGTGTGTGTATGTTTGTAATGAATAAACTCAAAAACTACTGGAACGATTTGAAAAATTCTTTCAGCAATGGATAGCTACATTATCAGGGATTAACAAAGGCTATATTTTATTCCCGAACTCCTACGCGGGTGAAACCGCGTGACGTCCGCTATTTCTTAATAAATAGATTGAAGTACATAACTTCAATCTATTGGAGATATTAGCTAAAGATTATTAAAATAATTATAATAGAAGGTCTAAAAGTTAAAAGAGAACCGCTTGTCTTGGTATGGTCATGTGAAGAGGACGGATGACACGTATGTAACTAAAAGATTAATGAATATAAAATGTGGGTGGATGGAGAGGGAAAGCTAGGAAATGACGTGACGGCTGACAGAACAGAGAGAAGAAAAAAAAACGTGTTGGACCTACCCCAAGTAACATGAGACAGACAGATAATGATAAACAAGGCAGAAAAATCAATCTAAAAGTTTAGTTTACATTTTGTTTAGATTGATCTAGAATTGCTGATTTGTTTATGAAAGTACCTTCACTGATAAAAAAAAAAACTACAACACTATTATTGAATATCACAGGATTCCTTTGTATCCCTGACATATGCGATTCTTCTGGAATAGGCTACGGAAAAAAACTAACTAAGGGAGAAAAGGATATAAAATAGCAGGCAGAAGAATCTATATAATTTTAGCGCTAAAGATTAATGAGTAGGTATTAAATAATTCATTAATTACGGCAAAAACTTTCCACTTTAACCTCACTTATTAAAATAATAAATTAATTAGCTTCTTAGTGTGACCGAATGACTAATTAAAACACCTTCACAATAATATCCTTATCTCGAACGTTCTCCCGGGTCAGAGATTACAGAAATTAATTAATAAACATTAATCCACGTCATTTCATCGAAATGTCAATATTATGAATTTATTAAAGTACTAGGAAATTAACTACGACTGAAATTTATGAAGTCACGTCGAAACATTCCTTAGGCAATACTTCAACCTTGTTAATATCAAGGTATCAAATAACTTTTGAGTACCCAAGACATATGGCGATGCGCCACCGGTACGTGGTGGACATCCCACCCACCCACACGCATAAAACGTTTTGAGAATACATTAATTGTGCGTACAGCTAAGGAGTGTAATTCCCTTCTGGAATCTGTGTTTCCTGATAGCTACGAGTACAACCTGGGGGTCTTGAAGACAAGAGTGAGGTCGTCTTTAAGGTGAATGCTCCAGGGTAGCCCGCGAAATTCAAATATTTTTATGTTTTTTGCAATTTGCCGGTCAGTGTGAAGCTGTATGTGGACCAAATACGATCCGCGACCGTAACGCGTATTTATCTAAAGAATTATAACCATTTTAATCATCAATATAGCCCTCTAAGTTCATGTAGCTCGACAGAATGATTATTTCTGAAATATTCATTGACAAATTGCAAAAAACATAAAAATATTTGAATTTCGCGGGCTACCCTGGAGCATCCACCTTAAGTCAATGTTACTTCTAGGCAAGCGTGCTGCAACGTCGACCACATCATAGCTTACTATCAGGTGAGATAGTGGACGCACGACTATCAATAAAATAATTAAAAAAACATACAGCTGATATAGACTAATATTACACACAAACGGGTCGAATTGACTTTTTAAGCCGGTTAAAAACTGCACAATTGAATTACCTACCACTGACGTGCAGTTGAACTATCAAGAGTCACTCCTATTATTATTATGGAGGCCATTTTAATACGAAGATTCTAGTAAACAAACTTGATAAAATTGCCTAATACACAAAAAATCTATTTTTAAATAATTCATTTTGACATTGCCAGCCCTATTCCAGTCCGGGCGGCATCGACAGGTGCACAAAAATAACAGATGCGCCTGCGCATTGTGCTACGGACCGAGATTGCCCGTGAGGGCCCGGCGGTATACACTATACTGTGCTATAGCGAGCTACCTGCTACCTTCCATGAATGGGATCGGGATGCAGGGTATAAGGAAAAATGTAGCAGGTTGGGATAAAGGTTTGCAAGGATATTTTTGGACTTGTGTTGAGCCAAAGGCGTTGTTGTTTTGTTAACTCTGTACTTGGTAATATTGATAGTTGAAGTCTGTCTGTCCAAAAGCGCTATTCTATTTGGAAAATAACTACGATGTGAAAAACTACTTCAATTAATCATCACCATCTGCCTAGCCTTTTCCCAACTATATTGGGGTCTGCTTCCAGTCGAACCGGATTCAGCTGAATACCAGTATTTTACATGAAGCGGCAGTCTACCAGACCTTCACAACCCATTATCTGGGTAACACAGTTCTTCTTCGTAAAACTGGAGTCAGATTTTCTGGCTTCTGTCAATATATAATGACTGCCAAAGATCTACAAGTGACAGCTACTTAAGTTGATTACAACGTAAAATTTTTAATAAATTATTTTAATCTGTGTTAATTTGGTGACACATAGATTCAATAGTAAATCAGAATAACGCCAAGTCGTAAAGTCGTGACAGATTTCTAGTCGGTAGATCGCTGAACAACATTGAGAGCCACACCTGTTCGATACCAACTCCGTGGGAAAATAATGACCAATTCATTAGTATGGAAAGCTTAGTTTTGATTATAATTGGGAATTGGTTCTGGAAATGTACGAACACACCTTTTGAACAGCTATTGCGTCAAGCCTTATAACATAGCCGATCGTAAGTCGTTTAAAGACATATTTTGGGGATGTCATGGGATGCGGGGGAATGAGGAACATTAGTTTTTACTATGAATGAGGGCAGTTAGGAATACCATCCTATTATTTCCCGTGGGTATTGTCAGAGGCGACTAAGGGACTCACCAGAGAAACGTTCTCTGTAAAACTCAACACCATACAATGCGATCGCCAACCCGCCTGCCAAGCGTGGCGATTATGGCAAACCCCCTCCTTTTGGGGGAGGCCTACGTCCAGCAGTAGACGTCTTTCGGCTGATATAATGAGTGATAGTGATAACTACATACAGGACCATACATACTTAACTCCTAGACATGTGACCCACCATCGCCTCGCTCACATAATATCAATCGCCTTGATACGGTATCAGTATAAACAGTGATAATAGGACCGGTACATGCCCTTGCACAGAGAAAGGAGCCGCTGTAAGACACGGTGACCTCTTCCAAAGATCTTGTCCTATTTAGGAGTTGTTGTTTTTGTTTTGGCAGTGTTATATAGTTCTGGGATTATTTTATATTTAGGCACGCCTGATGGAAAGCGATGGAAGAGGTCTATGATGAAGCGAGCGTGCCCAGATGATGCCTGTTTGCAGGACCAAATGGGGATATGATTAATTTGATTATGAGTGCACATTTTACAATCATCATCATCATCTGCCTAGCCTTTTCCCAACTATATTGGGGCCGGCTTCCAGTCAAACCGGATTCAGCTGAATACAGTGCACATTTTACAATAATGTGAGAAATTATAGGTGTTTTTGACAGATTAACATTGCGATGCGAATGCGAATGAAGCTTAAAAATTGGCAGAATCTTCCCTCTGATTAAAGATAGTCTTGAAGTGTATTATTCTCTTGCTTTTTTATTTTATTTTAAAAAGTACACTGACAGACCACATACTAAGAAAATTCAGCACAGCTATGACAATATATTTTCCTATTTTTTTTTTTTTTGATCGGCTCAACGTGACTTTTTCTATAAGTAACTCTTTTTCATTAATTTTCATCACAGTAGCACTTATACTTTTAATACTTGAAAAATATGTTTGTTCCTTGACGCCGTATTAATAAAATTTGATTGCTGTGGTTAAATTGTATAGGGACAATAATAAATACCAAACACACTTTGAATCATCGAATAACTAATACCTATAGGTAATATTATTATAGGCGAGTTATTTTAGCGTTCAATATTATTATTTACTAAGTGATCCGTACAACTTCGTCTGCGTCACATTTTCATTAATGCTCCACTCCTATTGGTCGTAGCGGGATATTATGTAGCCTATTAGCCTTCCTCGATATGTGTTATCCAACACTAAAATATTTTTCAATTCGCACCAGTAGTTCCTGAGATTAGCGCGTTCAACCAACCAAACAAACTCTTCAGCTTCATATTAGTATAGATTTATTAGTTAGATTCGAATTTACTGAGTAAATGGACTCTAAATGCACGTAACACATTCAACGCTCAATAAATTAATATTTTTACCGGGTATTTAATTAATACATTATGCATAATCAATTTCTAGAAGCTCACTTCCTTTTCAAATTTATACGTAACTTATTACCATACAATTACAATAAATATGGCAATAAATCTATACTTATCATACGCAGACAACAATGCCTTGATTGGTACTATATACGGAATAATTCCTTATATTATCAGCAATATAAATTATATTAATCATACATAAAATCCACAACCTCTCTATAAAAAGACATTGCCATTCAAAAATAAACCTCTTTCAAAAACACATAAGATTGATTATAATTTACACGGATGAACCGTGGGAAATATAAGGGAGAGTGCAGACTGATAGTAATTGATCGAGAACATCCTCGCCAGTCGATATAATTCGACGCGATAATACGACGATTATGATCGATTATCGATGTCACTCCGTTCCTGAGTCGAGAAACGGCGTTTTATTTTTGCAAGCTAATTAAGGCTGGTTACATGCGATGCGACATTTTAACGCGATTTGATGGGATTGTCGCGAATGCAATTTTATGAGGGAAAGCTATATTTTTAGGTTAAATAAGGTACCATAGTAATTTTACTTAAATTAGCATTGTTAGGAAGTTTGTTCCTGAGGTTTGTTAAAAGTTACAAGCCACACCAAACTGTGGGTATCGTGCGATATTTTGGCGAAGTGTAAAATTTTACCAGTTCGTTAAAAACCTGATAAACGACCTGAGGTCCTAGCTAGTCAGAGACTTACAACAATCGTTTTCACTGATAGAAGGTACTATCAGTGGTAACGACTGCTGAAAAGTCGCGAAAGTTGATTGAAATGATCCGTGGTTTTATGGGTTTCCGCGAAATCGTTGAAATATGCATATCTACACTTTATATAGACTTTTTGATACAAGATTTGAAGTTATATTTATTGAAATCTACCTTCAAATCTTGCGTATCGTTTGACCAAATCACCAACAATTAGTGAGACTTTAAAAGAGTCTTAGAAACCGGGGAATCATCACCTAATAGCGTACTTAACAAACCGCCAACTTAAAACCAGAGCTACACTTCATAATTAAAGCAGCTATGCGGGTATCATTAGATTCATTAGGCTACCATTACTTTTGCGTAAAATCAGGTTGTTAGGTATAACTAGCCTAATGGGCGACCCCACTATGTCGTCTTGTCTTACCGGTAAGCAGCATTCGAGGTGGTGTGGAGAGCCTTAGGCATCTGTTACGTTCCTAAGTAGGTGGTTTGTATGAATGGTGAAATGTGAAAATCGTGATGGATTAGCAAGTCCTCATCATCATCATCTGCCTAGCTTTATACCATCTATATTGGGGTCGGCTTCCACTCAAAACAGATTCCAGTACCAGTATGAATACCAGTGTTTTACGTGGAGCGGCCGCCTACCAGACCTCCACAACCCATTAAAAGATTTGCAAGTAAATTCAGTAGATAGATAACTACTCGTAGCTATATCTACACTTAAAATAAAAACTTCTGATTAAATAAAACTTAGGTTAGGTTGAAATGTCGTTAAAAATTGCTCCTTATCGCTGTCGACTGGAAATGTGCCCAAAAGACTGACGGCATTGCCACGTTTGCCACGTTGTATTAAGTAGACGAAAAAAAAAGTGTTTATTGGTATTATAAAAAAAAACCACCTTAAAATTAAGGTGAATGCTCCAGGGTAGCCCGCAAAATTCAAATATTTTTATGTTTTTTGCAATTTGCCGGTCAGTGTGAAGCTGTATGTGGATCAAATGCGATCCGCGACCGTAACGCGTATTTATCAAAAGAATTATAACCATTTTAATCATCAATATAGCCCTCTAAGTTCATGTAGTTCGAAAGAATGATTATTTCTGAAATATTCATTCTTTCGAACTACATGAACTTGAAACTCTTTAGCTTTATATATTAGTAATAATAGATAATTAATTTAATGGAAAAATGTATCTACGCGGTCGGCTGACACAAGGAAAACAATAGCTAAAGGCGCACTAACGTAATTTTCCAAACGAATCAAACCAAAAATAAATTTGAAATAAATATAAAAATACTATGCATTTATTCTCATAACGTTTTCCGTGTTTTTGTAGACTTTATGACAACATGTTGTGTATTATTGTGGAAGCATAAATAGCAGCTAAGAACTCAATTTAGCCAAAAAAAGCAACAGACCACTTATCAGAGTTAAGAAATATTTAGAAATAAATAAAATATATTAAATTCTTCCGTTACTAACTGAGTGAGTAACTGTCAGACAACGCACAGCCGAAACTACTGGTCGTAGAAAGCTGATATTTGGCATGTAGGTTCCTTGGGGAGTGTAGGGAAAGCACTAAGAGAAGATTTCCCGCAATTCGTATGGGAACGAGACAAAACGGGGAAATGCGCGCACCGAGTCGCGGTCAAAAGCTAGTAATAAAATACAGCAGCCTGTATGATTCTCTGGATTTATTTCGCATTCGCCCCAATTCGATTTTATCAAAAGTAGGGCGAATGCCTAATAAACCCTTCTCTGAGAGAGGAAGTGGACCATGGACCATCACGCAAGCCCAGTGTAAATTGCTGGAGAAGATTATTCCCTTCCGTGTCGATGCCACTTTGAGTATCACTCATCATTTGCCTGTTTATTCGCGACTATGTACCCTACGGTCGGTTTCCAATCTTACCGGATACACCTGAATACCAGTATTTTACATGGAGCAAATACCTATCAGAGCACGAGTTATGCTTCAATAATCTCGAAAATTTATGAAGGCAGATCTTAAAGTGAACAGTGCAATGAACTTTGCACAACTGTCAAAATCTTATTGCGTATGTGTATGTGTTACGCAATTTAAATGCAAGTCATTCGCTTTCTATTTAACACATATCTTTCCCTTCATAAAATCATCAAAAAAGTTTTTTAACAATAAAAAAAAAAAAAGGGTAGCCATGATTTTTCAAAAAGCGAGACTTTCTCATAAATCGGTGTGAATTTATGTGCATTGCAAAATATTCCATTGACACCTGACGACCGTTCGCAGGCAATGTCGTAATCGGAATTTCACTTGCTCATTCATTTTACAAGGCTATATGTATAACGACTTTTGTTAGTCTTCAACATTTTAGGTACTTTAGTAAATTATACATTCACCAATACACCACATTCATGACAGTAATTGGATCTACCAGCTACAGTTACTGCCGTCTAAGAACGAATGTTCTAATTTTTTCGCAAACAAAATCCATAATTCAATTTTAAGCTTCAGAAAACGAATAAAAAGCGGTTTAAAGTTACGGTTATTCACCTCTACAGAAAAAAATAGAAAATAAAATCACAAAAAAATCCGCACAGCAAAATACTATTGTATTATTCCACCGAATAGTGCGTAACAAGAGAGCGGATAGCGGATTATTTTAAATAAAATAAAATAGTAAAAAATAACTAGTTATCCACGGCGAACAACGACAGTGAAAGTTATTCGTAACGCATCGCTGCCTGCTATTTACCTTCAGTTAAACGTTATTTTAAAATTAAATATTGGCTTACTTGGTATACCGTTGCTAATCAATTGCCGATTGACAAAAAACAAGTTGGTGTAAGGCAATGTTTAACTAAGAGAGTGTGATAATAATATGAATTTGTGGAAAATCACTTTTTGTCGCGATTTTTTCTCGTAATTTGAATAAAAGTGTGTTCAAAGTGTTTATTTTGATAAGAATTCATTTAGTGAAACCGGTCTCTTAGGCAATCGTTTTTTTTTTGCTATGGATAGCAGTTTACTAATATTCTGACGTAAATTAATTAAAGATACTTTCGAGTTGAGTCGTTGCTTAAATTGCCGGAAGAAACTGTTCGGAACTGTAGCTATATTTTTTACAGCGATGATTTCAATATACTTGCACAGAGTACAAATTATCTTTACCCTTACAATTTACACAGTTGTTGAATAAAGATTCTGTGGTAGCTTGTGATGATGACCATTGCACATAGCCAGGTAATAATTATGTGGTTGACTATTTCAAGGAAAAAATCTGTGAATCAACGCAGTTATTACTTAATAACTTTATTAATGGGACCTTTTGTGGTTTTACTCGTGAGCCACGTATCTGAGAGAAAAAGTAGGTAATTTTAGTTTTTCTATTAAAAAATGTCATCGAATGTTTGATTGCAACAGAGTTTACGAGTTTTATCAGTAATTACTTGCGCTCTTATCAGACAAAACAACTTCTGGGTAACAAAGTAGGTGCTAAATACATAAATTAAGGTGCACAGTAGGTATCGAACACGCTCACTTTTGATGAATGACTTTTTATTTGAATTTTATTTATTAGTATGTAGTTTGAAATGAACCTATTATAAATACATTAACTTGAATCAGGTACAGGAAGTCATACCAACACAATCAATACGTGTCTGTTTGCATTACACCTATCTCCTAAATTGACATTTCCGTTTCCTGTAACTCTAATTTGTGTTTAACCAACTTGATAAACAGTCTTGTCTCGAGAAAATTTTGTAACAGTTACATCTTGCCCAAATAAAGCATTTCTTAATTTGAGGTTGCCGACTAACTTAAGCAAACGCGCAAAATTATCGTGACAGCTAATCTTTTGGATCTAGAAATTAAACACGGTTTCTCGGATTATGTATTACTATTTTAACCAGACGCAAAGCTACCTCGCCTTTTATAATACAGTCGAGATTACGAGGAGTACGAGTGTAGACTATTAAATACATGTAATCCAAAAGTATTGCACAAACGAGACTTTGGAAAGCTATTAAAAAAGAACATGTGAGGCTATACAAACATTTGGGCTATAAAAAAAGACTTACAGCTTTAGAATATCCGCTCCCGGCGCTTCCATCTGAGGAGTTGCTCAACCTTCTTTCACTGTTGGACGCTGGCGGCGACCAGGCCGAACCACTGTCTGACGGCATTTTGACAAGCACAACTGTCTCACATCATAGCTATCAACCACTATTAACTCGTTATTAACCGTTATTCACAACACTAGCACATCACTATCGGTGTTCCGCGGTCCATTTTACTTGTCCCGTTTACCTGCGGAAGAAAAAAAATACTGTTAAGATTTTTTTATGACACAACAATGTTTTGTAATTCACTATCTGTCGTAGAATATGCTAGATAGAACATAAAATCGGACAAGCGATAACAAAAAACATGTGTTAGATTTCTCTGTAGATATCACGTAAAATTTTACACAAGCCCTTATTAAATTACATGAGAAAAAACTCACACAATATCTGGAAGTATAGCACTAAAGTTCGTATAACATTAACAGTAGTTAGTTTACAATCGCTCGGTTATTTCGGAAATAGCCGTTGTTGAAAACTGACGTCCGTTCGGTCTCGCGCGCGGCGGGGCACTGGCGACGCGAGCGCAGTTACACGACAGCGGCAACACAGATAAATTATATTATTTCTTAACCTATAACCGGTTACTATTATAAAACTATTTTATTTTGCACAACGTTCTTAAAAGTTTTTGTCAGATTATTAGTTTTAGTGCGTGAATGCATTAGTGCAATTAAAATAATAGTGTCAATTGTATTGTTGTATTGTATTCTTTATATAACAATGCGGGTATTACTAAATCGTTAGTATCATTGGCCAATATTTTGCTTGTTTCTGAATTCACGTTTTGATTTTACGGTCAGATTTTAAAAGTACACTTTGTCTCTCCACTTCCAAACGAGTTCTGATTTTTTTACTTTTCTATTGTAAAATCTATCAATGACTTTTACAATACCGTTCAAACGTCTGTCACACTCAAGATACTTTCTCGGTACAAAAAATAATTTGACACGAAAAGCCGAAGAAACTTGAACTACATTTAAATATGGCCGTACAATATGGTCTAAATACCTCATATATCTGATCGGTACGTATTTGTTGACACGCGATCAATTACCCATTCAAATGACACGGTGTTCACATGACGCGATCTATCGCAGCACGGCGAAATGGGAGGCATTGTGCTCTGTGGACGCCATGGCTCGGGGTTTGGCGCGGATAGTACTTTACTTTGGTAAAGGGGCGTTTAGGTTGATTTGCAGGATTATATGTCATTTTTGACAGCTGTCAATACATCTTTTGTGCCAGTTTTTTCTATTCTATTTCATATTTTTACATAGCAAGCAGAGTCGAAGTCGGCCGTTGTGCTAATGTCAAAAGAAAATTGAAAAAAAAAACAAGTGCGCATATTGATTTAAAATTGACTTCAATAAGCTGTTTGCCTTTAGTATTTTCAACCTCAAATTTTGAATTGATCTAGACTGCCCACGTTTACTGAGGTCAGCTTAAAGACTTCCAGTCTTTACAATTTGCTTCAATTGTGAAATAATAATTGGAATGCAGATTTTACGCCATTTGAATAATTTGTACAGATGATACGAAACCGAATAATTTAATAATAATTCGGACAAGCATTTAGTTTTGCAAAGTTACATATTTTATCACTCGACATTTGAAATGTTAAGGATATATTTTACTGACTAAATGCCAAGGCATTTAGTGCAAAAACTCCGATGATCATATAAAATACAAGATTATCGATTAATATGCGAAGAAAAAAGTGGAATCTGCGATGCATAATAATACACCCACAGGCTGAATCAAAAGCCTCTATCTCCGTTTATCATCAAATGAGGAAAACCGCATCAAAATCGGTCCAGGAGTTTACGAGGTTATCCTGCCAGACAGACTATTGTATTTTTTGCGCTAATTACGGGGAGCTTAGTGAATTAGTCGTGAATATGCTTCCTGAAGTTTGCAAAAACTAGTTTTTACTTATTAAGAGGCAGTAAGAAGTTAATAACAGTATTGAACAATAGTCAAGCAATACGTGATTCAGCATTGTGTGCATTTTTATATCGTTAGCCATGTTTGAGGTCTCTTGATTAATTATCAATCTCTGGCAAGTAATTATAATTGCAATAAATGGTTTTTTTTTTATTATCTTGTGTATTATTGTCACGGCTTTAGTTTTAATTCGTGTCTGGAATTAATTTAATTATCTTGTTAATTAGAAAGAAATACTAATTATATTTTATGTGTCATCATATTACCAGTAATAACGATATTGATGTTTAGATACTTATTGTTGGTCTCAGTCATGTATACTTATTATCCTAAAAAGAGGTACATTATTCTACAGCAAGTTTTATATGCACTGTTTTTCAATTTCAGAAGCGTTGGTAGTATTGTTAGAAACAACAATTGTTGTTTATGCTTCACAACGCTACTGTTGTATTCTCTAAGGCAATTGCCTTGGAGAATATAACTATTTAATTAAAGTTACATTTTTAGATTTTTAAAACCCAAAAATAGCAAAGAACACAAAAAAACACACTGAAACCATTTTGAATAACAACTCCTAAACTTTGCTAAAACAATCATCACCAGACTCCTAAAATGGCGCTAGCTGACAAACCGGTTATTATAAAAGGACATTTTTGCACCGTTGCGTCATTTTAGCGGCATCTCTGGCGGACGATGATTCACTCTAGGTATGAGCTTGTTTGAAGTATAAGTAGTTAGTTTAATTGCATGACCTTGACCTTTGCAAGACATGTGATGTGATCTGACGGAACTAGAAATATTGACACACCTTGATTGGCCAGTTAGTATTGATTTCGTGCAATCAATGAGCATTGTAACTTACTTATAGATTAGCTGTAAATTGTAGGCGTTTTGCGATCGGCTGTCGTAACAATTAATGTTCAAAAACTGCATATGTACTTTTGAATTTTCAATTCATATTTGGTTATTAAGTTAAGAGCGCAAATACAAGTGTGAATTTAGTAAAATGAATGTTTCTCCTGAAATGTGTTTGAACACAGAATGAATGGACATGTGAGAGGATTTAACGTCCGACGCATGACTTAAACAAGTAGGCTTAATTTTACAAACAAGCATTTTATGTGGAAATTGCACATTTTGCCGCAGTAAAAGTTAAGAAGCGTTGTCGTTTGACATGTTTTCTCGCATTTGCTCATCCTTTATTTTTTTCTCAATCAACAAGGCGTTGCTTTGCTTGCCATATTAAAAAAAAAATCTTTTAAAGATGTTAGAACCGGACAGACATTGAATACCACCGAGTACATATAACAGGAACAAAAAAGATTTTACTCCAATTTCAAGTAAAAATCAAGAAAATCCTAAACCATGCACAACGCATGGCCACCCTACAAATGGGACACTTTCTACGCTTACACACCGTGCGGAGATAACGGCGAAATTGTCTCGCTGAATACAATACACGGAGACACCTTTATTCCTTCTCCCATAAGGTTCAAGTTCGCTACCAAAGGGCACTTTGGGTCATTGTGAGCATAGACAAAGGGCTAACAAGAGAAATCGGCCGTTTTGGCCTTATTCGTAGATTTATGTAATAGTGTATTTACAGGGAGTTATAGGACCGGGTTAGCTTATGAAATATTCTAGTACTGGTTAGTGGTTATTGACCAGGGGGTCTAAAAAGGCCACTATAGTAGAATAACAATATTAATAATACAACAATCTGTCATTTCATTATCATCTTTATTGCTAGAACTTTAGGTTCAAGATCAATTGTGAAAATTTGACAGTGACGTATAGCGTGATGTGCTTTTTGATCCTGCTAAAGTGACCTTTTTAGACCCGCAGTTCTGAATCTAGCCAGCCTAGCTGATGAGCTCGTGGCTAAATAATAACAGCCGCACGGGTCGATCTTAAAGGTTAAGCAACGCTCGCCAAGGTTGGTCCGTGGATGGGTGACCATCTTAACATATCGAGTTTCCTCCGTGCCTCGGAAAGCATGATAAGCCGTTGGTTCCAGCTGTCATTTGTAGATCTTTGGCAGTCGTTACGGATAGTCAGAAGCCAAATCTGACTCGTCTTGCCAAAAAGTACCGTGTTACCCAGTTAATAGGTTGTGGAGGTGTGGTAGGCAGCCGCTCCACGTAAAACACTGGTATTCAGCTGAATCCGGTTTGACTGGAAGCCGACCCCAATATAGTTGGGAAAAGGCTAGGCAGATGATGATGATGAGTTCTGTGAATCCAGCCAGTTTTCAGGTCTCGAAGCAATGGTAGTATTTTGGTAGTAATTAATACCTGATCTGTGTATCGTTGGAAATTATTTGCGCATTAAAGTTGGTAGTTGTTCAGGTAACTTTCTTTGACGATTTTCATTGCTACGTTTGACCATAAATGTTATGTACTGAACTTGGGTTTTTCATAGAAGACAGCAGAAGCGGCGGCAGCGGCGTAGCCGCGGCAAAATACACGCTTTGAAGCAAGTGCGAGCGTGAAGTTCTGGGTTCGATTCCTGGGTTAGACACAGTGTTACTGGTTTTATTACTAAGCCTCCGCTGGCCGTCTGTCCGTCTGTCAGCGGGCTGTATCTCAAGAGCTGTACAGGTTGACAGTTGAAATTTTAACGGTTTGTATTTCTATTGCCGCTTTAACAGCAACTTATAAAAATTAAATTAAATATTTATAGGGGCTTCCATACAAGAAACGTTTTTTGTTTCAGTCTATGGTACGTAACCTTTCGTGTGAGAGCCCGACTCGTACTTGGCCGGTTTTCTTTAAATTAAAACTACATTACAACAACAGGTCTAGACTTTGTCTAGATTTTGTGCCTGGATTATATAACATTAGCCGTTCCCTTGTGTGATTGGTGATCCCATTATTGCTTATTACAGTAAACCAAGTACAGCTTTCATCATACTTCGTTATCCGTCTATGTAGAGAGGCGTTATCAGTTTGTCTGTCATCGATTCTCGCGAGATGATAGCGTCTGATCTAATCTTCGTTGATAAGAATGAAAGGCGTGATAAACAGCTGATATTGTCTGTTGTTTTATTCTATGAAGAAATCGATGATACGCAGATATGAAGTCTAGAAGAATCCATTGTGTTAAATTTTATTTTGGAGAGATAGTGACCGGTTATTTAGGTCCTCAGATATCACAGCTGTTTATGTAGGAAGTTTCGAATATAATATGAGGAAGAGAAATGAAACATTGTGAAAGATGAAAAGCGAGTCTTATTATAATACAGTTAATTTGCAGGCATTTAAAGCATTTTGGTGAACTGGACCTGTTTGACGCAGCCATGAGACGAATGTTATTTTAAAAAATATACTTTTTTAGGGACCCGTACCAAAAAGGTAACCAACGGACCCCTATTACTAAGCCCCAGCTGTCCGTCCGTCTGTCTGTCAGCGGGCTGTATCTCAAGAACCGTAATAGGTAGACAGTTGAAATTTTCACAGATGGTGTATTTCTATTGCCGCTATAACAACAAATATTAAAAATTAATGTTTATGATATGGAACCCTTCGTGTGTGAGTCCGACTCGCACTTGGCCGGTTTTTTGTTCTAACTTTGTGTGTCCGAAATAAACATGGTTTCTTACTTTCTATCAAGAATGTAGAGAAACTTCGGTTAAGAAAAAAAACTCAGTATGCATAGAACAAGTATTATTCGAGGTCATAATAGATCTCAGTTAGTCAATTGCACTACTGATTTAAATTAAATCGTTACACATAACGTTTGTCGGCATGTCGTCTGAAGTGCGTGTAAACATCTCAACAGCGTCGTAATTTTAATGGAATTAACAATAAATACAATACTACTTGATGTAATGTCACAATACGACATTTAACACAGAACTGGACATTTGTTTGTCGTACGTCACAGATTTAGATAGGGCTGTCCAGCTGAGAAAACTGAACAATATTCTAAGTAATATTCAGAAATAACCATTTGTACGGAAGTACCATGTTACCCAGTTAATGCGTTGTGGAGGTCTTGTAGACAGCCGCTCTACGTAAAATACTGGTATTCAGCGGAATCCGGTTTGACTGGAAGCCGACCCCAATATAGTTGGGAAAAGGCTAGGCAGATGATGATGATGATCCATATGTACGGAAACAGCATGTTCAAGGCTTGGGGAAAATATGCATAAATGGCCAGTAGATGCCATGACATTTCCCTGCTGCCAGGGTCACTACTGGCGGACTGCGGACTTTGTTGAAAGTGTCACCGCGGTCCTGGAACGCAGAGGGCAGTAGGAGGAACACGGATGGGTTTGAGTCAGTAAGAGTGTGACACTCCTTCCTGCTCACCCAGAGCGGGAGGAATCATTTGATGATATCCCATCCTTAAAAACAAAGGCACTACTGGCTGTTTATTCATTCTTTGAGGAAAAAGAACTTGTGAAGAAAGAGTGTGTATGAATCAAGGCTAGGGGCTAAAGAAACTATGATGATGATGATGATGAGAATTCATATTTAAGTTAAAAAAAATATAGAAAAGAAACTACACGGTGTTTCGACGACAAATAAATTGAGATGAGAGCAGTACAGCGATAAGTACCTATAAAACTTGTTTTTGTACGGTGAAAGATAAACCTAACAAAGTTTTTAAGAAAAAACGCAAAAAAACAACGCTTTTTCTTTCCTTACTAAACCCAAGCAATCTCATCACCGACGCCCAGCTCGCCAGCCCTACGGCCAGTCATTACCCCGCGTGGCAGATCAATTAATAATGGCTGACATTTAAAAGAATCACGGCATTGCAGGAAGACCCGAGGTCGACCAGTAACATTCATAACTATCCCTTCGCACAAGGATACGGAACTCGACACTCACGCTCGCTCCCTACTTGGGTAGGCAGATCCTTGAGTGAAGGTACGCGAGAAATAGTTGATTTTTAGGGTACCGTACCCAAAGGGTAACTAAGCTTCCATTGTCCGTCCGTCTGTCTGTAAGAGGGCTGTATCTCAAGAACCGTAATAAGTAGACAGTTGAAATTTTCACAGAGTGTGTATTTCTATTGTCACTATAACAAAAAATAATATTAAAAATGATAGTGGTGTCCCATACAAGAAACGTGTTTGTTTTTAGGGTTCCGTACCCAAAGGGTAACCAACGGAACCCTATAACTACGCGTCCGCAGTCCGTCCGTCCGTCCGTCTGTCTGTCAGCGGGCTGTATCTCAAGAACCGTAATAGGTAGACAGTTGAAATTTTCACAAATTGTGTATCTCTATTGCCGCTATAACAACAAATAATAAAAGTTAAGGTTTATGTTACGGAACCCTTCGTGTGAGGGTCCAACTCGCACTTAGCCGGTTTTTTAAAACTATCCCTTTGCACAAGGATACGGAACTTAACACTCACGCTCGCTCCCTACATGGATAGGCAGAACCCTGAGTGGAAGGTGCGTGAGACTGATCAATTTCAGCGGAGATTACGAATTGAGTAAGTTTGAGAATCGTTCTTTATTTTTGCAGAACGTGATTAAAACTTAAAAATAATAGGATTTCGCTAAAATACTCTATTTATTTTACTTCAGTAGAATGAATGCCGGACGTTTTACTAGCATAGTGTTTTTACGTTTTGGCCACAGTGGCAAAGCGAAAAGCAGGGCTTTTTTATATTGATTTCTAGCAATTGTTACATGATGTTCTACTAGAGGAGCTCATGGCTAGATAATAACATCCGCACGGGTCGATCTTCAAGGTTAAGCAACGCTTACCAAGGTTGGTCTGTGGATGGGTGACCATCTTAACATAGCGAGTTTCCTCCGTGCCTCGGAAAGCACGTTAAGCCGTTGGTCCCGGCTGTCATTTGTAGATCTTTGGCAGTCGTTACGGATAGTCAGAAGCCAGTTAATCTGACTCCAGTCTTGCCAAGAAGTACCGTGGTACCCAGTTAATGGGTTGTGGAGGTCTGGTAGGTAGCCGCTCCACGTAAAACACTGGTATTCAGCTGAATCCGGTTTGACTGGAAGCCCTAAAATCATACGGCACTTCTACTAAAATAAGTTATTAATCTTAGATAGAAGACAAGTTACGTACGTGATCTTATCAAATTATATGCAGAAAACCGACAAAAACTTAAAAACTGTGTCTTTTCAACCTACACAAAAAATGTGATTCCTAAAACTGCCCATAAAAACTTGAAGGCCTACATATTGACACTGACCACAGAGAACATTCACAATCAGTCGCTCGGATGCGCACGCGCACCGTTACTACCGTTTTTGCGATCACACGTACAGCTATGTCGCCGTCTCGCTCTAGCTTAACATAATGTTCGGCGATTGATGGACAGAGCACACTGGTCAGTTTTATGGAACGAAAAACAATCTATTCGACGCCTGAGTGTATTTGATTTTGTATATTAATTTGTACATATTTATTTATATAGGTATTATAGTTCATTGTACACCTTATAACAAGCACAGTAAAAACGCTTATAAAAATTAGTGTACAATGGGCGGTCTTATCGCACAGGGCAATCTCTTACAGACAACCTTTGGATGGACTGAACTAAAGAAGTTAGATTTAGATATAGTGTAGATTAAATGTGTGTTTCTTAATAAAATTGAAATTGAATTATCTATTTGAGGGTTCTCATCAAAATAATATCTTACCGTAGAAGTTGTCTACTTAATTAACTACCTATATATAGGAAAAATTGTTTAAAAAAGGAAGGAATAATCGGTAGTATTTACTGGTTACTAACTTACTACACCAAGGTTACCGACATAGCCTGAAGGATCGTCAAACTAAAGTGGCAGTGGGCAGGGCTCATTGCTCGCAGAACAGATGGTCGATGGGGCCGAAAAGCTCTGGAGTGGCGACAGCGTACCGGAAGACGCAACGTTGGCGCGGCGTCCCACAAGGTGGACTGATGACCTGGTGAAGGTCGCGGGTAGCCGAAGGATGCGAGATCGGGAGGCCTATGTCCAGCAGTGGACGTCTTTCGACTGATATGATGATGACACTACACCATCTTTGATGGCACTTTTTTTTTTTTTTTAAGGATGGGAAATCATCAAATGACTCCTCCCGCTTTGGGTGAAGCAGAAGGGAGTGTCAGACTCTTACTGACTAAAACCCATCCGCGTTCCTCTCAGTGCCCTTTGCGTTCCAGGGTACGGTGCCTCTTTCGAACGAAGTCCGCCATACTTTTTTATTTTTCTCTTCCAAAGGGGCCTTTTAATTTCTTTAGTATTAAATTGCTTATTTTTATATGGGTCACAGCAATTAGCAATTATACTCTACTGTAATATCGCCTCTTTGCTTCAATAACGTGGTAGGTCCGACAACTCATATTTTTATTTTATAAATAATTGAAACCACCGTGACCGATTTTATTTTTCTAAAAACCGTTAAAGTAAATTGTAGGACTTACCAGATTACTGAATTTTTACAAAAAACTTCATAAAAAATAATGAATAGTTAGACTTATCACGTTATTGAAGCAAAGAAGCGATATAGTATCAAGTACCAATACCCCGGGTGTTGTGACTGTTACTGGGGGCCTTTTTATCTTGTTATGTCAACAGTAAAGGTTCCTATAATAACATTTCCTATGTTTAAATAATATGAATAAATACAAATTTTCCGAAAAATTTACGAATTTTTGTGGAGTAGGTTACGACGGGTAAAGCCGGTATTTTGATGACAACAAAGTCAAGCAGTAAGTACTGGCGCACTCTGAAACCATTTCAGTCATTGAGTTTCTGTTTAATCCTTTCCGAAAACAATACTTACTACCTTACTAGTACAAAAACTACCACGAAATGTGAAACAGCAAAGTGTTCCGCTAATTAGCAGCTCATGATAATCACAGAAAATAAATAAGTACTGAGTCTTAAGGAAAGGGAAATCTGGAGAAAATGTAATTAATTTTATAACATCCAATGAAAATTATATTATGTGGTTGTTTTTAATTAAATGGATTAGTGTAATGGCGTTTACCGGTTGATTTTATATTTATTTTATGCTTGGCAGTACATGTTGGAGCTGGTAGGTGACCTATCTGAAGTTCAAGAGGTTAACCTCTGACTATTACGAGTTCTGCAATAACTTCTAAGGTTAAGTCGTTATTGGTCTTGCTTTGGTATCATTGCGCCAATAATACAAAGTTGAAGGGTCGTATAATCCCCGTATGCAACACTAGCTGACCCGCGCAACTTCGTCTGCGTCAATATTTTCAAGAATACTCCGCTCCTATTAGTCGTAGCGAGAGGTTATGCTTATGGCCTTTCTCGATCGATGGGAAAATTTTCGATTCCAACCAAATTCCTGAGATTAGCGCGTTTAATCAAACAAACTCTTCAGCTTTATAATATTAGTGTACATGACACATGTCTAATAGGAAGTCAGCTGATTATTGAGATCTTAGAAAATCGTTTATTTCGCATTCACCCCACTTTTGTAAAAAAATCTTATGAATTGGGGCGAATGCGGAAGATATCTCAAACATGGCCACGCTTGTTCCGTTTTTAAATATGACAGTTTTATAAATCGTACAAGCTTGTTCTGTTTTTAAAAGCGACAGCTTTTTTATGAAGTTGCATAAATTTATTTGTCAGTTCAAAGCATGTTCACCAAACTGCAGTACCTATATACGGAAATGTTTCCCCAATTTATGCGATCGTAATCATGTTAATATCCAAAAGGTTTTCGGGGCAGTATTAATATGCGAGGCTGCGTACTTTTTAAAGTTTATCATGCGTATAGCGCCATGTTGTGCAAGAATAAAATAAGCCTTGTTTTGCATACATAGGTCAAGAGAGACGTAATTCAAAATAAGACATCTTTATCATGTTTTGCAACAGAGAGAGAGGAAAAACAGTTTTTATCTTGTAGGTACCTCTAGAGACTGGCTAGTTGAGGAGCCATTTCTTTGACGTGGCTTTTGATGTTAAGAAAATGGTTTAAGCGATGGCAGCCGTAATTTCACTAGACATTCACAGCATCCTCTAAACCTAGGTTCAGAGACCTAGGTCTCTCCAAGGATTTCCTCATGGGCTGGTAAGAAGGCAGTGAGACCAATTGATAATCCATGATACACCAGCTTAAAGTCTAGCTATCTATAGAAGCCTTTAAGCAAAATGCAGATGTAGAAAATTCTGAGTAATCATTAACTATAAAACAGGTGATGATCTTCAAACGGCGTAACATAATTTATTTAATCATAGCTAAGAACATTCTCTGTCAAGTCACCATTCAAGAACCTCCGTTTAAGAGCTACGACGCCACAGACAATTCAATAACGTGAAGCCTCGTTGTCAAATCGACAAATTTTGTCGATTTGACAACGAGGCTTCACGTTATTGGTCCGTCGGTCAATGCTCACCGACTATTGGGCTTGCAAGTTTCGTTAGCCCACCGTACATTGGCGAGATCACCCTGCTGCATTCATCTGTGCTCACAACTCGTGCCGGCTACTATACGATTTAGTTATTCTAGGTACTCATATGCGATTTAGTTTGCAAATTCGAGCACGTTACATGAGGGTAAGTGAGTAATTTTATTAATTAATTGTTAAATAATACGGAGAGAGTGATACGCATGGTGAACTCGCTGTTTGCGTAAGTTATTCTCTTTAGCTTGTATTGTAAGGTTTGGCTTGTATTGTAAGGTTTGGCTTGTATTGTAAGGTTTGGCTTGTATTGTAAGGTTTGGGTTATTTTTAGTTTCTGCGGTTTAGTTCGTACTTACGTGTTTTGATTTTTTTTTTTTGGAATCTAACCGTTTTGTACGACATAAAATGCTGTAAAAGGCAATCAAAGCATTACAGAAGCTAAATAATCACTTACCACAGCAATACTTTTTAAAGTCCTCCTTTGTTGAAGTCGGTTAAAAAAAATCCCATCAATTTGTTCGACAAATAGCACCATTCATTTTCACAACAGAACCGCCCTGGATTACATCGATATAGTCTTTCTACTGACCAATACATTTATATAAAATACTACGTAAGTACCGGTATTGTACAATACAACAAATCAATGCATCATCAGCTAAACGCCCAACGCAAGCGATCGACAAATTCTTCAGGAAATGAGCTACAGCCTCACAACGTTGCTAGGCAACGGATTACCAATCTAATGTTACGACACACTCTTAACCTAAATGTGATTGCTGTCTTTGTGGTGTTGACAAGCGGTATCGACATTCTTTTGTCGATAAAGTGTTAAAAATTACTTCTTCTGAACGTGTCCATGGCAAATATGTAGTACACACGCACAAAACGTTTTGGGAACACATCCATCGTGTATACACTCCTTTTTCCGCTCTGGGTGAAGCAGGAGAGAGTGCCCTTTGCGTTTCAGGACTACGGTGCCTCTTTCGAACGGATTCCGCACCCCGCCAGGAGTGCTTACGCTCCTAAGAGTGGAATTTCCTGCCAGAGTCTATGTTTCCTGATAGCTACAACCTGAGATTCTTTAAGGCAAGAGTGAATAGGTTATTTCTAGGCAAGCGTACATCTTCGACCACATCATCGCTTACTATCAGATGAGATAGTGGTCAAACGCGTGTCAATGAACAGTAAAAAAGAAAAAACATGGTTTTTGTTTGGCTCAATACTCAGCAATGGCAACAGCATTCGCTGACGCAGCCATAAAGTCCTCACATGTACAGGTGACAGGGCATGCGGCGCAAGACGAAATGTGGGCCATGGACTGCGGAGAGACTACACCAACGTAACCAACACTGAAGATAGAGCCATCCCAGAAAGAGTATAAACAAAATAGTTGTTGAAGAACTTCAGACTTTTGGGGCAGTATTTGTATGAGCGACTGTTGGCGACAGGGGTCAGTGTTAGCACAAGTTTATAAAGGTAGTCGCGTCAACTTGTATTAAAACTGAAAACGCCTTCAGGTGATAAATGTGTGACCTCTTTTTTTCCATGTGATTTAACTTGCCGAACGTTTCCGTTACCGCGATTCAAGGCCCTTTATGTACGATTTGTTTGTCGAACAGAGATTCGGATTCTCCTATTCCAAAATTCTCATCAGGCTAGTCTTATTTTGTGCCCCGTTCATCATCATCACACACAGTCTTCTTCACCCACTGCCCATTCCCGCGCTCCTGAACCAACCTCATCAAGGACAGACAGGCGTTATTGTTGTCAATGTGATCCAGCTAATGACAATTAATACCAGGTATAGCATACCATATGAGTACCTGCCTACCCTTTGGAGGATACAGGCTTGCTGTTGTCCTGTCTTTTATCTTGAGGATAATCATCCTTTTTGTTCCTTTTTTGCATCGTAGTCTAGATTTAATGGTCTGCCGTGTCAATCATCTGTCCGTTTAGCTTCTTCCCAACTTGGTTTGGAACAGCTTCCAGTCTGACCAAATGCGTCTGAATAATATTATTAAATGGAGTGACTGTCATGTGACCTTAGGTGTATAAGTGTCATTTTATTGGCGCTAACGATTGTCAAAGTAAGTCAAAGTATAGGATTACCTACGTGACATTTTAGTGGTCATGCCCAACATTTTAGATTTTTGACAATAGGGTATTTTACTACAAAAATCTAATTAGTCAGTCTGATAGATTTTCAAAAAATATTCGACACGTATTTTTTCTTTTTTCGCGTAAACAAATAATAAAGAGGATTCAGCGAGTTGAAGACACGCGTGACGTCATCATCATCATCTGCCTAGCCTTTTCCCAACTATATTGGGGTCGGCTTCCAGTCAAGCCGGATTTAGCTAAATACCAGTATTACACGCGTGACGTCATACCGCTTGGTAAAAATGTACCAAATTTACCAAGCCAGATGACGTCATGCGTGTCTTCAACTCGCTGTATCTCCTTTATTTTTTGTTTACGTGTAAAAAGAAAAAATACATGTCGAATATTTTTTGAAAATCTATCAGACGGACTAATTAGTTTTTTTTAGTAAAATACCCCATTGACAATCCTTAACAGAAAATACGCAATACCTTAAATGGGTCATTGTACTCATCATTATGATAAATTTTTACTTCGGGACTTAAACAGAAATTTCGAAACAAAAAATTGGCTGCCCCATACATTTTTGTGCGCGTAACAGCAATTTCTTCCTAATACTGAACGCTAATAGAATGTCATTTCGTCAAGACTCCTGACGCCTCTTTTCAACCGATTACTGTGTAACATCGACCTCAGTGTCAATGTGTTCCAATAAAATCCAAGAATTAACACCACGACATTTTAAGCATTTGATAGCAAATTAGAATATCCCATTTAATTGCAGATTTCTCGTTAACTTAGCCCACGCACTCATTTCATATTAAACTGGGTAGCTACTAACTAAAACAAAGTATTTCTTAATGAATACCACCATAACGCAATAACTTTTAACTAGATAAATTTTATGTACGTCTTTAGTATGTTTACCTTACAGTAAAGATTATATTACTACTTACTTTTTACTATGGTTTGGAGATTGCTTTGTTAGAAGTGTGAAAGAGATGGAGTTAGTATAGTAGAGCTATCTCTTTCTTAGATGTGTGTCTGATATGGAGCGTCAGATAGTCTGTGCCTTAGAAATGAACTTGGTTAGTTATTTTCATTAGAGTTTCAATCATTTGTAGAGTACTAGCCTATGGTCGCAGATTATATAGATATTTCCAGAAAAAGAAGCTCATAGCCGTCTAAAGAATCCCATGTACTTCTGTAAAATTTTAACAAACAATCGGATTTAGTTTGGATTTGTTGGATATTTCCGTGTTCTGTTTCCAAAATATTGAAAAGTTATATTTTGAAACGCAAACATACGACAATAATGACCGCTTCCAAATTTCACGGGCATCAAACTTGTCAGGAAGATGCCACAAACAATCATCATCAGTATAGTAACAGCATCAACTAAGACTAACTAAGCAACAAAGAATTACGCAGATGTAACAGTTGAACGAATAGCTTCAAGAAATAACCTGTTAACACACAATACAGGTAAAGTAACTGAAATTAGTTCACTGAAAAAACTGTCTAATTTTTCTTCTTCAGTCGCGATTCGTCACGGCTTGTCTTTAGAAGTTTTTACTGAAACATATGGCGAAGTGACGGGTTGACTGGTTGACGATAACGAGTCAACACTGGTTCATGAGACGAGTTTTGTTCAGATTACTACATTATGGCTAGATGACGGTAACTGGATAGAAACTAAAGCAAAGCTGTATTGTGGTAATGTTTTGTGAATGTTTCTTCAATATAGTTAAAATGCTGTTCCCAAACGTAGATATTGAAAGACATTAGAATGCTGAATTTGAAAGTAGCGTAATTTTAAAGACGAAGACATGATCCCGTCCCTTAGGAGTCCTCAGCATAAATGAAAAAGGGGCTAAGAAAGGCCCAAAAGAATACAATGAACTTCATTCGTCGTTTGACAAGTATTACATTGGCATCATGCCTGACATTGCAATCGATGACAGCTACAGCACTGATGCTTTTATCGATGATACAGCCCTCAAGAATTTAGGCTAAAGGGCCAAAAGAATAAAGCATTTAGCTAGCCAGGGAGGCTACTCTCTATCACCTACGAACTTACGATTAGTCCCGAACCCGAACTAAGAATGAATGACAACACGATTTGACAGTAAATATCGTTTTGTCATTAATTCTTAGTGGTTAGGTGATACGGAATGGAATACGCCCGCAACTAAGCTCGAAACTACGGACTTCGGGTTTAGAGAGTAGACCAATTGAATGATTGACTTCAATAAAAATTAAACAGCCCGTCAGGAATTTAGGCTAAAGGGCCAATGAAATAAGCACTAACCTAGCCAGAATGATTGACTTCAATAAAAATTAAACAGCTTTAATTACACAGAAAGCCAGCAACATACAGCAGGCATCCATCTCATTAGCATTGCATCTAAAAACACTAGCCGTGCCCACATTCCGAGGGGGCTTGCAAAACAAACAAGTTGGGTTTTGTACCTTAAATGGCGTTGGCACATGTCCTCTCGTCCGGTGTTGTGGGGCTTGTAGCATTGCTCGATTTAGTTTAAGTATTTTGGTTATTGTCAGTTAATTAGTACTTGGTTATGTGTTTTTCGCACACCTGCTTGAGTATTTATTGAGGGTCTAAAGAGGAAGTGCATAGTTTGAATGTATAGGCAAATACTAAACACACTGCAGTCAAGAGCTACATAATCAAGAAGCGTGGTGGCTACAGTTTCTATAGAGCCTTAAAATGATAGGACTATCTTCAAGGTCCACATTGCTGTACCAAAAGGCATCAGATCAAGCAAGAGGCGTGTGGCCAAATCTGTCGATGATCAATCTCCGCATCGTGAGATTTCAGCTCATTAACTTGAACAACTAAGTAATACTTGTTCTACAAAATGCGAGCGAATCTGCAGGCTCTACAAGACACATGTCTGTTGAAACTAGAGCCTCGACAGATGGCCGGTTGTATAACAAGCCGGTGAGATTGTAAAACTGTAACTTTATGCGAACTAGCCGAGCGTGGAGGAATGAGGAAAGATTGTGGAGTCTTTTGGTGTTGAGTTTCTTTTGTGATAGTTGCTTGTTTACTTCCAGGGCGGGAAACCCGAACAATGGTAAGTGAAGTGTGTCGGTATGTGCAGGAAGGTTTAGCGTAAGATGTGACGGAAAATGTGGCGTCAAGACAAGCTAACTTGAAGGTTGGTCCAAGACATTCTTTCGAGAAGAAATATTTAGCATAGAGATTAAACAGGAGGGTTGACTTGAAACTATGAATAAAGGTAAGCAATAAGCTTGCTCTTAACAATTTTTAACATTCAAAAGTAAGTAACAGGAAGGCGCGGCCATCATACAAATCCAAGATCATGGGCATGACGGTGATTTTACGAGTTTGGTAGACCGCTAAGAACGCAGTAAAATCACTTGAGTAACCTCAAACGTAGCGGATACAGTCAGTCGGTCATCATCTAAAAAGTCTATAGAAACCAATCCCCTTTAAATATCCAAAGTTTTGCATGTAGGTATTAGTCTAATTCGTTCCAGTCTAGAAACTAAGAAAGATTCAACGGAAGAAATTACCCGATTCGTCTCAATGAAGAAACTAACGGACATTAGCCAAAGTTTGCAAATACTTTACACAGAGATTTCTAATAATTATGAAAGCATTACAGACAGACCAGAAAAAGACAAAATAACAGCACGGTGTATTAAAAACTAATACAGATACGATCAGAGAGATAGTCATCGAAACAAACTCAAATATAGTCGAGTTGTTGGGTACAGACATCACAACCTATCATTTAGAGGTCCAAACGAAAAAACTTTTGCAAAAACGAACACAACACATGGCCTGGACGACCTTTGAAATTCCATTAAAGGCAATCCATCAATTGGAAATGCACCTTAAATTAAGAATGCTAAAGTTGAATTTAGAGTAGAAGATGATTGGTTTTACGATGTTATGGTTCAGTAAGGAAGAAAGGTAGTACAAAAAGAAGAAGAGGAGATTGTGAAGCGGTACCCTAACGACCTTGGGTTACTGTAGGCCGCGTATCGGCTGTTGCTCCGACGGGTTCAGAGCCGGTTCGTTTTTGTAGAACCACTTTTGGGTCGAGTTTGATCGATGGCTTTTTGGGGTACTCGGTTTGAAGTGGTATACAGTTTGTGTTTTGGATTAGGAGCGTCTATAGCGAATGTGGTATTTCTTTTGCAGGTTTGGTTCGATTTTGGGGTTTCTTTAAGTTACATTGAAAATCTTAAGTATTTCAAAGTTATTCAATTCAAGTTTAAAAGTTATTTCTTTCAATTTTATGTGAGAAGTCTCGAAAACAACTGTCCAGTGGTAATTCGGTACACCAATAATTGCCAGTAAAACCATATTCATATAGCTTCGAAGCTCGATTTAACTTACGGTGTATACTCAAACCGTTGTACAATTTACGTTAGTACAACTCATGGTAGTACAGTACCGTTTGGAGGTCTACTTACCCCCTTCGAGAAGAAGCATTAAACTACATGCATCTACTTTCTTTCAAATTATGTCTTGTAACCATACGAACCTGTAAATGTCCATGGTTGAACATTACTTATTTATTTAGTTATTAATTAAAACCTTGATATTATTACCTCTAAGCTTGTTTTCCAATAGTGGCAATGTTAACCGATTTTGACACATTTTTGTACAGAGATAGATATGACCTTGGAGACAGTTAAAGGCTACATTTTAAGTAAAAATAAAACTTGAAAGCGAGCGAAATCGCGGGCAAAATCAAGCTTATCCGTAAATAAATGTTATAGCCAGCCATTATGAAAACTTTGAGAGATAGCATTTCCTTTTCTTTCTTTAATCTAATGCAACATTACTCATTTCCTTTGTTTCTCCAACAGTCATAACATCATCGAATATATTTATTTCACTATACATTTTTACTCAAAAACTTTCGTTTTCCACAGTATCGGTCTCGACACACTTACTTCTGTCCCTGTACCACGCCTCGTTTGTCCACTCCGGCGCATCTATGCAATTATTAACTTTTACTTTCTTTGGTGTTTTTTTCTTAAGTTTCGATGCAAATGCGGATAGAAAGTTCCGGGAAGGTAGGCGGAGAAATTTGCTGCTTTGACTTCTGATTAGAATCTGATGTTAATAGTTTGTTTTTATTATGTTTAGGGCGATATGGCCCTTTCCATTAGTATAAAAAATGACCTTGAAGTGACACGTTGGCTATCTGGAAGAGTCAACTGTTTTAACATTTATAGATACAGTTTTAGCAACACTCATTCCTAAGAATGGGACAATCATTAAATGTAAAACAAAGAAAGATGAACTAAAGCATGTTAGCTTCTTCAATAATAAAGTTGTTAACCCTGACAAAACAACGATAGTAGAGGCCATATTAAACAGTGAATTAAATAGAGGTACATTAATAGATGCATTAGAAGTCAAGTTCAACACGAATAAGATGCATCGTGCATTTCATATGTATAACTTGAAGGTCTAACTTGAAGGTCTAACAAGTGCAGATGATGACATTTCACGCCACATTTTTAGTTTCCAATGAGGCTACAATGTAAATATAAATCTATTTTGGATCTTCAAATGGAATATACGAAAGTTTGATCTTTAGAGTGCCACCATTCACTATATCTGACCCTTATTATTTATAATGATATCCTCTAATCATCTCATTGTGTGTCTGCGTTGCTATTTCCTTCAGATGTAATAGTAAGCATTTCAATAATTTCTTTCACTTGGTTTTCAGTTTCGCAACTATTGAATATTCATTTACTATTCTTGTCTAAATCACCATTAATACAAGAAACAGCTTTATCAAGTCGAGTCGGTATCTATAACGAGATTATAACCATGAATCGCCACGTTCACCAAATTGTATAATTATACAATTAGAGCGTAAACGTTACCGGTATATGCATGTAACAGAATTGTAATTTTGATAATCATTACCTTTGTAGAAGGAAAATGTAATATTATAGCTGTGTATGATAAGCTGTCCGAGGTTAATGACTTCAAGTTGTATATTGTAGACTTTACATACTTTAGTTTACTGGGCTATTTATTTGAAGGTTTTTATTTAGTCTTGAAATAAAGAAAATTTCTTGATGAAAGTTTTGACTATAGAAAGAAGGAAACCAAAGAAACGATGGGTGGCTAGAAAGGGGGATGACTAATGAGATGACAACCAATAGAGAAGTATGTTAGAAGACCTACAAGGAACACCTGTGAATACTAACGCTGACTCTAAAGCTTAATTTACACTCGACAAAAATTGCGACACAAGTGTCAGACATAAATTGTACTGTTCATACTTGTGTCTGTGCATAAAATCAGCTGATTCGACACCATTTTTCGTGACACAATAAATGCCACTATTACATATATCAGTGCTCATACAGTGTAAACATTGAGTGTACGGTGTATAGTATAGTAGTCTTCATAGCTTTAATACATACTGATAAAGGCAAGGTATAATGATAGTAATCAATATGGTTACATACAAGCTACTTGATTCCCCATCACATCATCACATGCGATTGCTTGAATGCTGTGCTATTATCATTAATGAAATATCTCTCAAATAATTAACATCTATCTATTTCGTTTTCAAATCGGAACCTACCTGTACATTTGAAAACCCCATAAAAAACAGATGTTGTAACATGAAAAGGGCGGGCTGTATACGACAGAATGAAGTAGTTGAAGTGATAAAGAAATAACAAGTGATGCCATGTGTTTAGTTTTTACTACCACTTGAGATTGAGAAATTTCAATCCCCGTAACTGAGAATGTTTCGAATAACTTAGATATGGTGTTTGCTTTAAGTATTTCATATTATAATATCAACTAAATCTTTAAGAAATTAGTATTTATTTAACTATTTATGTACACACATTTCATAAGAAGAAGGAAACACAAAAATAAGTGCAAAGGTGATGCTTATTTATATAAAAATCTATTCCAGCACACCTGCGAAAGGAGAGACGCATAAAAAGAGATGTAGACATTGTGTGTAAAAGTTAGAAATAGCTAAAATTTAAACAATACATAGGTATACACATAGTAGTGCGAAGCCAATGCTAAACTTGTCAATGTGGCCAAATTCTAGTCGAAGTATAAAATATGGAAATGGCATAATTGATACGACGATAAATAATAAGTAAGTAAGTCATATAGAAAGAGAGCTCTCTCCTCTAAACAAATTTATTGTTTCAATAAAATATTTAACAAGCTATAAAGTTTTCAATCTTCACAATCAGAAAATCGATCCCAACTCGAAACAAGTAACACTTGATAGTTGCCCTTTTGAAATATTAATAGAAATCCGAGAAACCTACACGATACAGCGCACAATCATTTTTACTGCAAACGATAGATAGACATGATAAGCAAGACCTTTAACACTAAAATAACACAATACAGAAAGACTCAGAAGTTTTAGAAATGACAAGGACAATCATAGAAACAAAAGAATGTGTATAATCTGTAACTGTCTCACAACAGCATTGACGTATCAAAACAATTTGAATCAATTAAGGTTAAGGCTGATACGACAGATGATGACGACAAAATGGCTGTCTGACCTCACAAAAGAGGAACTGGGATTTCTGCTTTCTTGTTTTATGCGACCCAGGTCCCAATTTAGCCCCAGCTGGTAGCAGTATCTCACACAATAAAGGCAGTAAATACCAATAAACAATGCACTTTAATGAAGTGAAATGTCTTAAACATGCCACATTAGCCGCATTGATGCTTTGAGCGAAACCTTATGGTTTATATAAATCGTTTAAGAAAGTGGCTCAGACTGTGAAAATGTTGCTGAAGGCACGAAAAAGATTTATTTGTTAGAGTTTACGATTATTCTCCCTTTAGCTTACAATGGGTTGTTTGATACGTTTGAATTTTATTTTGGTTCAGGATATTTTATTGAACTGCTATTAACAGAGAAATTATAAATAAACCGACTTTTCGATGTCAGGCCAACAAAGGCATCCACTTTCTCACCGTGCGACAAAAATATAAAATTAACACTTTATATTCATATGGGTTTTAAAACAAATAGAGGTGATTAAACGTAGGTGTCAATTATTCACGCTTAATACCTTACAGAGCAAATAAAGCCACAAAAGGCAGTGACGCATTAATTCAAATAAGTTTTAGCTGGAAATTGAAAGCGACACACTCCAAAGTATACTTAAGCATTCAGAGAAAAAAAAAACTAATAATAACAAAGATGGGGCTATTTTAAAAGGTCCAGATATGAAAATGTATTTTAAAGAAAAAGAAATCGGTACAGTTAGTTGATAAACTCATTTCTCCAATTGAAGTCATAGAAACTTAATCTACTCCAAAATTGGAAACTTACAAAAACAACACATAAAACATCGATGTAAGGAGTTTAAAGATTGCAAAAGCACAAGACGATAACATGCTAGGTTATCGTGGACAGACATCAGAATAATACATTTCCTTCTATCCAGAAACATGTTCAGAATGCTAAGTAATTGACTGCAGCTGACATACAACCTCCTTTAGAGCATGTCTCGTTACATTTTAAATAGACAAAACATGACGATTTCAAAAAATCAAGTTTCTATTTCATGACTCAGATAAAATCATCGTGGTACAAAGGGTTTAAGACAATTTTGTAAGTGCTTATGGTGGTATCTCGTGTTGCGTCAGTTGATACAGAAACGTAGCCTGAATACTAAGCGAAGCCTCCGCCATTGTTGAATATTTCATACAGAGCTTCGTAAGTGATGCGAGAGCCTCTTGTGTAACATTACTAAGATCATTCAGCTCAGCCGAAATAATTGGTTTGAAACATATCGACGTAATTACACCTATAGCTAAATTATTTCTCAATGCTCAATTCTAGTGGCAATTAAAGTTTATTCGTAAAAACAAATATTGCTTCAAGCTGTGCTAAATGGCAATCAAAAATAGATTGAATAATTAACTATTTTATTTAATTGAACCCGTGATAGCCATAAGGTTATCGGAGCAATAAAATACAAATTAGCTGTATCAGACAGAATAAAACATTTATGTGTATTTTTTATCAGCTTTGTACCAGCACAATATTTATTATTTACTGTTTTACAGACACCTTGCGAAGCGGACGTGTAGATTATTTACCTACATTCAAATTCATTTCTAACAATAATAAAGCCAATCATAGAAAGAGAATCATTCAAGATTGCAATAGTTAATTAAGTATGAAATAACAAATTTGAAATAACAGATGAAGGCTGGATAGCGAAAGGGAGCGATGGTGTGAAATAATCATAACGTCTACACAACCATGGAATAGCGAACTGGCACAGTTCAGCCATTACGGTAGCGTTTTGTAACGGTCCGCCAGTTTTTTGTCAGATTAGAACTGCCCGTACAATGCATCGTGATTATGGCATGTCAGCTACTAAATTATACCAGATACCAAGAACTGGTTCCACGAAATAGCTCTGCGTTGCACAGAAGCTGATGAAAAGTTACAACCGCCATAAGTCATTCGTATCAAATGATATTATGTATTAGAATGCAACTGGCTTACGTAAATGCAATCGATGGACAATACATCATTTGAAATTAATTCAATGGACCGAATATTTGACAATACGAATCTATCAGTGATGCTGGCACATAAATGAATGCAGCAAGCAGACAACAGAAATGTATATAAAATAAAGAAAATAATAGGAGATCATTGACTGAACGCTATACAACGGAGCTTAAAAAGTTCAAAAGTGACTTTCAATAAAGAAAACGCTCGGTAATTTGAAACTCATATTTGATCTACGCTAATGACGTTAAAATAACTATAGTGAATGTTAATTTTCGCCGTGTACGGTTGTACGAGTTCGTTGCCCTTCGTCCGCCATATTTGACCATAGACTATGGAGTAGTGTTGTCGGTTAACAGAGCATGACCATAAATTACAAAAGCCTCCTATTTGCTTGTTAGTCAGTTTTGTGACGCATCACCGAGTTTTTATTTTGCATTCACTGATTTTGTTTTTGGTGTTTGAAATTGGTTTGACGTGTTTAGCTCTGCAGTCTTAGTTACTTTTACCTTATGTAATGTGCCGGACGCCTTTTTTGGTTGGAATGTAACGGCAGCTAACGGGTAAGATCTTTGCTCATTAACTCTGCATTATATTGCGTTGAAAAAACTTCTAATATCAAAGAACACCTTTACTGATTCGACACAGTTTACTAAAACTACAAACAATAGAGCAAGGTTGAATATAATAATACCGTTCTCATAATTATGAAGTCTGCAAATTATTATGATAAAGTCGAAGTGATTGTTACTTAAAACTTATTTCAAGCCACACACCATAGCATTGCAATATTTATTGTGAAATATTTTTGTAGTAAAACAACAATCGAGAGTACTAACCGCAATATGTTTTTTTTTACATTATTTACAAGAACTTCATAAGAAATAACACGTTTTGAAACCAGATTGTATCAGGGAACTGCAATCATTAAATTTCAATCTGGTTGATCGACAACTATCGACACAAGAATCAATATTAGAATTGAGAAATGCTGTAGCTTAGAGATTTAGTAAAACAGATATACATAATTATATCGAGGTGTTAAACCCAATCAATCTAATCGCAGTGTCAATAAAAAAATATCTTGATGAAACAGAATAATTGAGCTAATTTTATCTCTCAATTTTATTCGATAGCTTTGATTTTAATTTCTTAGTCGTCTTTAAGCATTTATCTATCAATTTTATCATCTAAAAAACCCTAAGTCTATTTTAATTAACAACGTAGTTTAAATGATCAAGGCGAATTTTAAACTAGAATTCTGACATTTGACCTCCAGATAACCCGGGAAGATAATGTCAAAGCAATTTCACTGGAATTATAACTGTAGCGTATGATAAGAACCGGTCCCAAGATGGAGCCTTGGAGAACGCCCGAGGCGAATTTTATCATATCCAATTGAATTTTTATGCAGCTTTGATGGACAGTTTTGTAATATTGTTTGAAGTTAAATAAGCGACCATGTTCGAGGCACGTCATATCGTTTTAACTTTTTTGGATACCGTATTAATGTTTTCTTTATCTAAAGCTTCATAATAAGGTATTTGTATGCAAATTAAATGATATTTAAAGCACGGAGTTGGGTTAAGCATTAACGATTCGAACAAAGTAGTTTGTGCGTTTTTTTTTTTAATATTGTTTGCAATAATTAACTCAATAAGTGTATGTTCTTTTTTCATCTGCCGAAATGAATATCAGTTCGAAGAAATATTAGCTGTAGAAATAATAAGGCGTTTCTTAGCATTGATAACGTATCAGTTTCCGATGTAAAAAGTAGTGCACAGCTAAGGAAAATTACCATGATAAATTACATCATTTTCATAGAATTTCCGAAGCCCGCAACAGAGAATCGAGTAATAATTCCAGTCACCATTGACGTCGCAGTAGGCGTGTCGGTAATTTAAAGCTCCTAAAATCAACATGTTTTCATCTAAACCTCGTTCGTTGTCCTTTACGACGCGAGAAGCTGTGCCAACAATAATTGCGTTAACATGACCGCACGCTATATTTAGCACCGATTAGGAACACGATCACGAAATTAGGCACACGATCTAAACAGTTAATAGATTCTGAAGACGAGATATGTTGAGGGTCTATTTCTAATTCAGAGACCCACGATCCTATCAAGATTTATTTAAGGGATGATATCCGATGATATATAGAGACTTGTCGATACAATTTTAATTATATTAGGATATAGATCATGATAAATATCAAAGGTTCGCTCAACGTTTACTATCTCCACTATAATAACTCCGTCTACCTTTCCAAGTTATACGGGATTAGAAGCATTACCAATTACCATATCAAATGATTTCACTAGGTCACCGTCAGTACTGGCAACTATAAATCAAATTTAAAACGTCATTGCGCTACGGTCCACTTCTCTTTCATGCCATTACTATGTTATTTCCATGAATATTAATTTGAGCTTACCAATAGAGATGTGGAGGTAGTAATGCTTTATTGGTTCTTTTGTCCGTATATCAGATTTAATAGAAATGTTCATGCCAGGGTCTGTACATACCACGGTCGAGCCTTTAATCTTGACTCCAATTGCAGTAGTCTTTGTATTTAGAGATATTGAATTCTCCTTTATAGATCAAAGAAACTTTATTACTAGTTTTTGCTATTGAACTATCGGAAATGACTTCTCGAGTAAGGTCTCTAATTAGCATAGATTTAGTAAGAACACTGTAAGAACTTGCTTCCATGGTATTTTTTGCTTTAAGTTACGCAACATGTACATATCCTTTCTAGTCCTCAATTTGCATATTATCAGGTTGATCTAAGATAGTACAATTATGTAGAAATGTAGCCATATTCGTAATAGATTAGACGTAATAGAACATTGTAAGATGCATCGGATGGATTCTACCGATCCGAATTACATTAAAATACTTTGAAGTATCATTAGGTATTATAATGAATTTGCGAGAAGTGATTTCACAGAACATTTCAAAATATCGAAGTTGTTAATCCATTCTAAATCTATGATTTACGCTCTAACACGTAAATATGTGCAAACAGATTTAGATTTTCTATGTTATGTATTTATTTGCAAATCGTAAACATAGCATAATATATAATTTACATGCTAAGACAACGAAATACAAAGGTCGCATTCATGCAAGGAACGGTAATGGCTTCATATATTATAATCCTGCATGTGTGATGAAGTAAAGGCTGTATGACATATTGTAAAGGAGGGAGACGCTGGTGCTCAAAGTTATGTTTTGCTACAAACTAAAGACAAAGAAATTAGATTCAATTCATGAGTTTGTAGCAGCAATAGTTAAAATGTAGAATTCGTTAACACAGTAGTCGGGATTGTGGCAGAGCAGGCGGGACGTGGATGGCTTCCCATTAAATTCTTATGAAGAAGCAGAACAAAAAGAGAACTGGGGGAAGCTTATGCCCCGGAGTAAGACCGTTCAGGCTGATGAAAAAAGAATAGTCAAAAACAAGGATGAAGTTCAAGCAAGAAATACGTAAGCACTTCTTTTTGACAGCATCCAACTACAAGGAAAAATTCAATATTCAAAGTGTAAGCCTCATGATGCAAACCGATACAAACCAAACCCAGCTTCAGGCTTAACCGATAAAATCTACCAAAGACATTGAGATTGAGAACCGCTCGCGTCATAATTCATCGACAACGAAATCATAAGTGCGTTCCATTACTCGCCATGCACTAAGGCTTATTACCGAGGATGTATTATGAAAGGCAGTGGGCGTTGCATTTGCTTATCTGTCCGTACACGGAGCTAATACAAACACCCACGGGTTTGTGTGAAATATTGCTTTAGGTGTTTCATAGGTCAATGTGAGTTGAGTGTTTTTGTTTGTTTTGTATTGGTTGTTGAGCAATTAGGGGGTTTAATTATAGAGTATTTTGGTTCTTTGAGTATTCTGGTTATCGAGGAGCTCGTGGCTAGATAATAACAGCCGCATGGTTCGATCTTCAAGGTTAAGCAACGCTTGCCTAGGTTATTCTGAGGATGGGTGACCATCTTAACATACCGAGTTTCCTCCGTGCCTCGGAAAGCACGTAAAGCCGTTGGTCCGGCTGTCATTCGTAGATCTTTGGCAGTCGTAACGGATAGTCAGAAGCCAGTAAATCTGACTCCAGTCTTGCCATGAAGTAAGTACCATGTTACCCAGTTAATGGGTTGTGGAGATCTGGTAGGCAGCCGCTCCTCGTAAAATACTGGTATTCAGCTAAATCCGGCTTGACTGGAAGCCGACCCCAATATAGTTGGGAAAAGGCTAGGCAGATGATGATGAATTCTTGAGTATTTTGGTTGGCTCTTTTGTTTGGCATAAGATTTAGCAGTACTTAGTTGAGTAGATTGTATCATTATTATCAGTATCGTGAAGGAATTCTTGAGTAAGACGAGAACATTATTCATACTATCGAAATTCATCTACTGAATTTGCATTGGAGACACCGTTCATCTGAATTCTATCATCCCGAAATGAATTCACAGCATCCAAGTTCAACTAAGTCGAAGTCAACTTTAAAACGAATGGACGCTATTAGATATCAGAATTAGAGTTTACGACTAGGTTTCCTAAAATTGTAGATGTAAGAAAACCATAAATTACTTATTTTATCTTCACCAATCCTTCCACACATGATCTGAGTCACACAGCTGCTAATCTGCAACCTTTCTGCAACATTAGACCCGACCGTTACTCGGATACAAAAACAGAGATAAAGTCATGGCGTAGGAAGCAAACTTATCTAATATGGAGATAAGTGTGAGATAAATAATCGTAAAACACTTGATATGGCTGCTAAAAATATACGGAAGTGTCTCTCTGAAGCTAATGAAATTTAGTTTCTTGAGATAGGTTACTTTAAAATTACAGAAGAACAAGAGAAAATCAGAAAGAAGTAGGACCTAGTAGGAAGTACAACTAAATGTTGATTAATTAATTATTAGAGTATTGTTCAACAAATACACGTACTTCGCATTAAAAATATACATGATGAATTCATGAGACAATTACATAAAAAAATTAAAAGTAGCATAGACGGTAGCAGCCCATGCCCAAGTAGGAATATTTCTACAGTTTCCTGTCCCAAATAAACTAACAAAAGTAGCAAAATCGATACCAAGAATACAGAAATAAATGCTACAATTTCAAAGAATTCAATAAACGCATTTACACAAGTAGTAAGTATTAATACAAAAGCGATATTAAGTAAAACAATAATATTACTGCGTAATATCGAGGTCGGCGTATAAACAGGTTCATGCGCCTTCACCTCATAAGAACATAAGCATTCTAATAGATAAAGTTATTTATATTGTTCAGACAATGTACAAAATACGTCAATTGTAAACAATTTTATAGATCCATAACTATTATAGGAGTTGCTGAAACAAATTTTTTTAAGAACAAAACTAAATACAGTACAGAAAATTCCAGGATCAAATGTCATGTATATTATCTATCATCTGCCTAGACTTTTCCCAACTATATTGGGGTCAGCTTCCAGTCAAACCAGATTCACCTGAATACCAGTGTTTTGTTGAGCGGCTGCCTACCAGACCTCCACAACCCATTAACTGGGTAACACGGTACTTCATGGCAAGACTGGAGTCAGAATTACTGGCTTCTGACAGTCCGTAATGGCTGCCAAAGATCTACAAAAGACAGCCGGGACCAACGGCTAAACGTCATGTATATAAAGTGATACAAAACCGAGATGGATGACTTTCATTATAAATAGATTCTTATCATAGTTAATGCTGCTTGAATTGCCACTTCATGATTACACTGGAGCCAATAAGAACGTTATTTCCATTTTCCAAACAAAACACTTCAACTTTAGACGAATTTGCATCGATCTATCTATACTAACTAATATATAAAGCTGAAGAGTTTGTTTGTTTACCTACCTAATCTCAGGGAATACAGGTCCGATTTGAAAATTTCTTTTAGTGTTAGATAGCCTATTTATCGAGGAAGGCTATAGGCTATATATCATCTCGCTAAGACTAATAGGAGCGGAGCATTAATGAAAATTGTGACGCAAACGAAGTTGCGTGGGTCAACTAGTTATTAGTATAATAGAATAGAATGGAATACTCTTTATTATGTACACCATATAAGTTACAGAAAAGATAGATGAAGAAAACATTACATAGGGTGACACAATGGGCGGCCTTATTTATTATGCTGGTCATGAATTTTCCTCCAAATGCACATCTTTTAAACACTTATTTTATTTCTAACTCAGCATGAGCTATCGAGTAATGTAGTCGAATAGCATCATCTTCTGCAAATGTACCAATTTATTGGAGGTTGACAGTCTTCATATTTCATGCATCTGCAATTGCCATCATCTCAGCAGTGACTTTCTTTAAAGCTACATTTTCTTTCACAGTATGTGTAAAAGAAAGCATGGCTTTACATTTCATAGATTTGGTATGACTGTTGTCATCATCACCTTCCAGCAATTATTCCGTTTTACTTGGAGTCGCTGCACGTATCTTCCATTTTGTCCTCTCAACCCACAAGCAAGCTCGAGACATCTCTTCTTTGACCTCCCTCTCCATCCATCCACAATTATCCCAGTCTTAGTATAGTGTAAATATCATAAAACTTTGTCCCAATCGATACGCCACCGGCCCACCGATTTGGAACAACAAGATTAGCTGACTGCAATAGTAATCGTGTTTATTGTCCCACATGCTGCAGATAGTATTGCCATAAATATGGAAATGGCCTTATTACATATAAACAACGAGCGAATATAAATTGTAGGAATGTGAAGATAAATGCTTTGATTTGTTAATTAAAGTGTTATTATTATTTTTTTTATTTGTAATGGGTTTGCTCTTGACTCTAGTCTATGTCAGAGATGACAGAGACAAAGTCTACGATAGAGCGAGCCTACCCAGAAGGAGCCTGTTCACTCTAGCTTTGAAGGACTTTGTTATGTGCTAATTATGCATTGGTTAAGAATTAACATACCTACTTGTGAGCAGGAGGATGATGATGAGAACTAGACTAATAAGAAGATTAATTAAAGAGACGTAAGGTTAGTGATGAGTATTCCTTTAATTTCAAATAGATGTTCTATGTATAGCTAAGAATAAGAATAAACGCAAACGGTGGTACGAATATTTTTTTTTACTATAGGAAGCATACAGCTTGCTAAAACGTAGACGTAATGTATCTAGCGACCCGCCCCGGCATCGCACGGGTGCAAATTATATACTAAAACCTTCTTCGAGAACCAAACTATCTATTATAAAACCAACATCAAAATTCGTTACGAAGTTTTAAAGATCTAAGCATACATAGGGACAGACCGACAGCGGAAGCGACTTTGTTTTATACTATGTAGTGATCTGAATAAATCTCTCTATGTTTTATGGACCAAGTTACATTACACAATATTATAAAAAAAAACACAAAAAAATCCGCGCAGTTTGAACAATACCCAATATGAGAAGTTAGTGTGATAACAACTGTTGGAATAATCAAATTGTCCGGGCATGAACATGTTGATAGATTAAAAGGTCGAACGAATTAAGCATGGTTTTGGGCATTTACACCAAAAACATCAGAAGACGTGGCATTCACCAAAACGCACTGGTCCTTCTATACCACGAATGATGGAATAGAATACACTCCAGCTAGACTATTCTGTAAATAACCATTTCGATATCGAGCTTCACCTGAGTAACAATGCTCACAAAGTGAGCTTTATTACACACAACATAAAGGTCTTTTGTTTATACTCACCTCGGATTCCGCTGTTGAGATACGAAAATGTTCTTACAGATTAGCACTACAGCTCTCAAATGAGGCCTGTGTCCCACAATATTTTAGGAAGCTTATGCTATAGTACCTTTGACTAGTGCGTCTTTAATCTGAAAACTAGTGCCACACAAACTGAGTGGTCGCGTGAAACTAGATGTTATAGACGTGTATTACGCCACAACAGTTCCTGCATACGTTATGTGATTGGGAAACTTTTCTACTTGTATGGTTCTATTAGCGTAGGCAAAGGATTTAAGGTTGAATATATTAGATTTTATTGAGAGATTCGATTGTGCCGCAGAAAATTCTTATTAATTTTATCGACGTTTGAACTATTTGGGCTGAACTTAACTTTCGATGAATTCCGAGAATTGATTCCAATTTTGTTCGAAATCGGTTGGAGATATTTGGTATTGGCCTAATGAGCAGCTTTTGTCATCCTAAGAATAACTTAATACAAGGAATTTTAGGTCATTAAACCCAACCTTAAATAAGAAATCTTCTTCAGCTTATGCAAATAATCTGCGAACTTTAATATGTGGTGTCTCAATAACTTTGAATACTTACACAATCAATTTCACAAAGTAACATCTCCAATATTCATTGGATAATGTTGCGCTTGCAACACTGTCGCCAACAGTTGCGACACAGTCGCGCGATTAATTATGTTTATTCATTTAAGCGCAACATCCTTTTTCTGGTCTAAGTTTAACTAATGAACATAATTTTGATAGTGTTTCATTAGAATTTTGTAATGGATTCTAGTTTATTGATAAAGAGTTTGAGCTCGCAGGTCTTGAAAAAGCAAGAAACGAAAAACGACCACTTTTTCGTTATATATTTTATCTCTTCCTGTCTTAAATTAATATCAAGGGATTTTGTAAAGGAGAATGGACAAATTGGTCTGTGAGAGAGATGAATTTGACCTTTAGCAAACATATATGGTATTACTATTACAAAAAATGCGACTTGTTTGTTCATAGCCATAATATTATAATAACAATCAAAAGCTAATGAGATACAAACTTAAGAATTGACACAGATTATAATCATACTAATTTAAATCCTGAAATCACAAAGAAACAGCCATATATCAGACTTCAGCTACTAAACCGAATTCATAAAAATAAACTTTAAATATAATTTATGACACAATATGCATTATATTAGAATATCGATGACATTTTTATGCATTCTAATGTCAATTTCTTTAATAAATTATGACATTTCGACTCACTGACAGGAACATGGATGTTGTCATGTAGAATATATTAAATTAATGATTTGTGATTTACTTTTTCAAGAGTCCTTGTTTACGTAAGAGGTCGGTGATCTTTGTGTTTATCTTTTTCTTTTGATCGGGTAAAGATATTGAGTAAGAGTTTTGAAACTGCATGAGTATTACTGATAAGATTTGGCATAACTAGGTTCTCTAAAACTCAAGATATGATGTCAATCTGTCAAAATGAAACGTAGTGAATTGGAATTATTGGAACGATAGGAGTCCCTGTAAGTAAGTTTCTGGATATTTTCGGTCCTTTAGAGCCAGACAAACTACCCAGAAACTGCCTGTTTGCATGTCCTTTTTAGTGCAGTTGTAATAAGGGTACTTTTGGCACTTGGGCGTCGTTGTGAACCCAGTAAATACTTTTTTTATACTGTTGATAGGCACGCGTTTGACCACTATCTCACCTGATGGTAAGCGATGAGGAGGTAGAAGATGGAGCACGCTTGCCTAGAAGTAACCTATTCACTCTGGACTTAAAGACTCCCAGGTTGTAGCTATCAGGCAACACAGACTCCGACAGGGAGTTGAGGAATTGAATTGAACGCGTCGATAGAGCTCCCTTTTGCCCAATTGTATTTACAGCGACCTACCTGGGTTCAAAACGAAGTCTTTTAACTTAAAACCTTCAATAACCTTCCTACAATCAATTGTTTTTACGCCAATCTTACCTCGTTACCCTCAAGACTTTCGCACCATACGTAGGTAACTATTTGTCACGACATCGCCGCTCATCAAGCAGAATGTCACAACCCGACATTTTGTAGAATTATCAAATTAAACTGTGACAAGTAAATGTATATTTAATGACCGGTTCCATTGCTAATTTTCAATGTACAACTTATATCCGCGTCTGAATGTATAAACCCAATTTGTTGGCGTTGCGTATGTATGGGATATAATGTTTTGTTATGAATTTACTGATGTTCTGTAAGAAATGTGTTATGTTTCGCATTTTGCGGTTTGTATGGTGAAGTATGAAGATGGGTTTGTAGATGTAATGGGTGATTTTGTACTTGCGTAATGGTATGTCGAACGGATTATGTGTTCGCAAATGAATGGATACTGTTATGAGAATGCATGTGTCTTTTAGTTTGTTTTTTTTTTTACTATTGATAGGCACACGCTTGACCACCATCTCACCTGATGGTAAGCGATGATGTGGTCGAAGATGGAGCAAGCTTGCCTAGAAGTAACCTATTCACTCTTGACTTAAAGACTCCCAGGTTGTAGCTATCGGGAAACACAGACTCCGGCAGGGAATTCCACTCCTTAGCTGTACGCATTATGAATGTGTTCCCAAAACGTTTTGTGCGCGTGGGTGGGATGTCCACCATGTACCGGTGGCGCATCGCCGTTCGTCTTGTGGTCCTATGATGGAACCTGCTTGGCGGAATTAAATTATGCAATTCCGTCGCACATTCCCCAAAATGCAACCGGTAGAAAACCGACAAGCCAGCAACTCGTCGTCGATGCTCAAGACTTTGGAGCTTCGTCGCAACGAGCCTCTCATTGCCAATGCTCCTCTTGGCTCGTTTCTCAATTGACTCAAGGGCTTCAAGCTGGTATCTGGCAGATCCGTCCCAAAGATGAGAGCAGTATTCCATACACGATCGAACTTGTGCTTGATAGAGTTTGAGCAGCTGTTCCGGCGTGAAGTACCGTCTCACCTTTGCTAGTCACCGTATCCCCAACTTCCTTGCAGCCACTTGAGCTTTTGCCTCTATGAAAGGGCCAAAATTGAGAGTAGATGTTAATGTGATCCCAAGAAGCTCAAGTTGGTCGGTTATCGGCACGGTTGCACCTCGGAAAGATGGAGCTGGGTGGAATTGGCTCCTTTTGGCGGAAAATGTTTGTCATCATCATCTTCTACATGCTCTTATCACATGATACTTGGGGTCGCCGCAACATTTCTTAAAAACATAAGTATTTCCTTTTTATTTATTTGTATTCATTGTTATTCAAAACAATTGGTAGGTAACTTTTAAAGGGTCTTTCCGTGCCGGACGTACCTACTCTTGAGTATCAACACTCGTGGGCGTACTATAACTATTTATAGTAAGTTCTTCCCCGAACCTCAAGCAAAAAACCTCACTTTTATCAAAGTAGGCATTAAGTAGAAGTGCTCTACAAAATTCCTTGTAAAGAGGTTTTGTTTCACTGGAAAGTTCTTTCACTAGTAAATATTTAGAGGTATGCGGAATGCGGAACAGAGAGTAAAGTCCCGCACACCTCCATTGTAAAGGGAGGATCCTACGACCCGACGGTGGTTGTGTCTGGTGTGGGCAACTGCCCGATAGTTGATATTCGGGATGTTTAAATCGCACGGTAAACTTTGCTTGCGCGATGCAGAATTTCGATGAAGTAGTTCGCTGCTGGTTGGAGAGAAGGCGTCGCGGTTCTTTTTCTTGCAATGTAGATTTCCTCCGTTGGTTTTTCTTTTGGCGGCATTGATGCCGCTACAGATATCTACATACCTACTCGCAAACAGATGCTCTTGATACATACCTACCTGCTCTTAACACAGTGCAGTAATGACATGGCTGATAGAATGCCTTATCCATGCCTGAAGCCCCCCCGGATCCTTTGGAAGACTACCAAGAAATTTTGCCATGTAGACACGAGTCAAACTATGCTAACTCCGTAAGTCTATTTATTTAGTACCTATACCGCACGTCACAGTTGGTAGAACTTATTTTTTTTTTACGTTTATATTTCCAAAAGGAACCCCACATTCAAAATTGTCGAACGTCTAAAGAGGTTCGTGTGTACCTGATGTGTATCTTCAACTAAATCGGTCTTCGCAAATATGCTGTGACAGACGGATAGACAGTTAGTAACAACGAAGTGGCGATTATTTTTTAGCGTTCTGTGCCCAATGGGTAACCAACGGAACCCTATTCCGTCCGTCCGTCTGTCTGTCAGCTGGCTGTATCTCACAGACAGTTGAAATTTTTACAAATTGTGTATTTCTATTACTGCTATTACAACAAAACTAAGGTTTATGGTACGGAACCCTTCGTGTGCGAGTCAGATTCGCACTTGGCCGGTTCTTTTTCCTTTTGAGGTACCTACAGAACTCAAGGCTCGCTCATGACTTCCAAACGTTTCCAACAACATGTAAGATGTAATATTTACGCCCGTACTCTTCGTTCACTCCAATCATTCACTCTGTTCAGCCTTCGTTCACTACAATGACTAGCATCGTTTCGCCACATGACGTAAGGATCGTGCGTTTTATAAGAGCACTCTCGTTACTGCCAGTGACATAATGCGGCTTCGGTGCTTGACCCGGAATACAAGCGACTAGCGGGACTTTGTGTAATGCTGTGAAGGAGTAAACGTGTGAACATTTACCAATAGAGTAACTAATTAGGTGATGTGTAAGGATTCCGAGAGACTAAATAAAAAGTTAAAGGACACGTTACAAGTCACGTACTAAAGGACGCGTTTTGTTTCTTAATTTTTCGTTAAGTGTGTGAATTTAGAGTAATATGAGAAGAGACAAGGATTGGGATTGGGAAACTCATTTGTAGTAATTTTGGTGCTTTCTCTTTTCAAAGCTTATTTATTGTAGTTTTCACTGTTCCACAGACCGACTGACTATCAGATGGCATGGGCTTCTTCTTCTTCTTTACGAGTCGATGGTTAACTGTTTATCTATGTATACTGTTTTGGCCCAGTCGGTGGCTACGTTAATTCAGTATCGGTGGCATTCATGAAATCCTCCAAAGTACATGTGTATGGGCACTTGGGGTACTCTAATATGTGGCTCATGTACTGAACAGGGGCACTCACATTGGTTATCCCACGGATCTACAAAACTCCATTTCGCCAAGTTGTGTTTGCAGCAGCCTGCTTGTGGGCTTTCTTCCGAGGCTTCGCTACAACTCGTAGCCTCTTCCACAAGTGTCCTGATGATTTTCCGGATTTCCTGATCTATCGAATTTAACTCTTTATAATATTAGTTAAGAAGACTTTTTCAAAAGAAAGTAATTCCCACACGCTTCATCTCTAAACTTGGACCAAAATCCCATTGCAATACTAATATGTGAGCGAAACTTGTTAACTTTTGCTGTATGTACCACACATGTACCGTCAACACAATGTATGTATAGTGTACGTTCACAGATGTCAATGTGTGAGTGTGTCAATTACAGTGACGAAATGCGATAGAAATAATTGAGATATCGAGAATCGAGATGGATGGAATCAATTCAGAAAATGTCGAGTCTATTATGTAATCGATTTTGTAAAGGCTGTCTCAAGACCTATAAGTTGTAGGTTCAGGATAGTTATTCAGGTAGTAGCTTTCAGTTATAACAAAAACACTGGAAGTTGGGGTGATATTTAGGGTTCCGTACCCGAAGGGTAACCAACGGAACCCTATTACTAAGCCTCCGCTGTCTGTCTGTCAGCGGGCTGTATCTCAAGAACCGTAATAGATAAAGAGTTGAAATTTTCACAGATTGTGTATTCTACTGCCGCTATGACAACAAATAATAAAAAAACAGGTTTATTATACGGAACCCTTCGTGTGTGAGTCCGACTCGCACTTGGCCGGTGCTACTAGCTGACCCGTGCCCACTTCGTTGGGCGGTATTTTATTCTGGTTAATATATAGTCTACGGCACTTACAAATAACGTGGCTTTCTATTGGTATTGCGCTAGCCCCTGGATGTTTTAAACTACGTCTGCATTATGATAATGAAAAGTATTTAATTTTTTTTTTATCATTCAAACGTTAAAAATATCAGTATTTTTTACCTCATTCATGTTAAGAGTGGGCAGTGGTGGCCCGGTGGTAATGGCTGCGACTTTCGAGTTGTAGGTCGTAGGTTTGAACCCAGGAAGGCGCTTTACTTTGTGTAAGTAAATTATTTCATCACCACTGCTCTCAAAACGGTGAAGAAAAACATCGTGAGGAAACCAGCATGATGCGGTGAAAAGGGCCCGCGTGGTAAATTACGGCCCACTCCCTCTCACCGAGAGTAGGCCTGTGTCCCAGCAGTGGGAACATTATAGGCTGATTATATGTTAAGAGTCATTGTAAGGATGAAGTGGGCTGCCGCTGTAAGACGATTGAAATAGTGAGATAGTGGTCAAACGCGTGCTTATAAATACTTAGTAAAAAATATGGCACCGTGTGTTGTGGCGTCTCGCTCTCGACAATCGCACTCGCTAATGGAATAGCATTATGTCTAGAGCCTCAGGTCAGTTCTATTAGATTGGTGTTAATGGTACCCATAGAAGTGCAAGAGAAATTGCAATGCAATGGGTCAATCAGAAATTTACACAATGATAAATACAATTTATAGGTAGAAAATTAATGGAGAAATTAGAAAAGACAGTACTTAGATATCTATTGCATTTATAAAGCCAATACCTACTTAAGTACGTATTTAAGATTTCTATTTGGTTTACTACTGTTAAGCGCAATACACACCATAGCCGCTGAACCGCCGACGAAACCCGGGCCTATAAGAAAATATTCATGTCGGTGACATGCACCTACGCGTGTTGTCCGCCGCCATGTCTCCAATATGTGGTATTGCGTTGTGCACGCCCGGCGACACTCATCATCATCTTATCAGCTGAAAGACGTCCACTGCTGGACATGGGCCTCCCCCAAGCGTCGCCATAACGACCGGTCCGGACCGCCATGCGACCTTCACTAGGTCATCGGTCCACCTTGTGGGAGACCTTCCAAAGTTGCGTCTTCCGGTACGCGGTCGCCACTCCAGAACTTTTTGACCCTGCTTTTTTGCTGTAGTAACATGCTCGATTTATTAGTTCCTCATGTCCAGCCGCCGATTTGTCGCCGAAGTTTTCCGACTTGCAATGAGTAGAGCCGCCGACAAAAAGTTGCTGACACAGGTCGGCGGCTTTGGTGTGTATTGCGCTTTATAACTCATCATCTGCCTAGCCTTTTTCCCACCTATATTGGGGTCGGCTACCAGTCAAGCTGGATTTAGCTGAATACCAGTATTTTACGCGGAGCGGCTGCCTACCAGACCTCCACAACCCATTAACTGGGTAACACGGTACTTCATGGCAAGACTGGAGTCAGATTAACTGGCTTTATAACTATTAACTGTTTATTAATTGTACCCTGTTAAGCGGAAAAGATCCAACCAAAATTTTTTGTAAAATCGAGTTATCTACGTTAATAATTGATATGTTTATGTTAATAATTTACATGTTATGGCCTATTACACTACTAACTTTCAAATAGATACTTTATCATACGATTTTTTATTCTCTGTCTAACGCTAAAGTGCATTTACTCAAAAGTAATGAAACGTTGGTTGGATCTTTTCTGCATAACGGTCCAATTTTACTGCGATGGTCCTAGTTTATGACTTGTGACTTTAGGTCATAACGTGGTCACAACTTTGGTTAAATTCAAATACTTATTTATTACCTTTTCGTTTTTCCCGCGACTTCGTAAGCGCATATCCCGTTCCCATAAAAAAGTCGGGAATTCTTCTCTTAGTGCTCCTCTACACTTCCCAAGGAACCTAAATGCCTAATTTCAGCTTCGCAGGAAGCTGAAATTATGCATTATTTGGCTATTGTGGAGTTTTGGCTGTGCGTTGTCTGTCAGTCACTCAATCAGTCAGTAATGAAAGAATTTTATATATTAGGATATTTACCATAAATGTACGGGCATTAGCTCCGCACACTGAGATGTGTACAAGAAAATAAACTCATTTTTGTGTCCGATAATGATTGACAGTTTATTAAGTAAAACAATAAATTATATAATATCAAAGTTGGTGACTTGTGGCGGGCGTTATAACCTAGTCAGCAAATGTACATAAATCGGTGAATAAGGTACTGCTTGTTTAGGTAAAAACTAAAACAATAGAATAGAATAGAATACTCTTTATTATGTACACCATATAAGTTACAGAAAAGAGAGACAATCAATACGTATCATGTGGCAGTGCTCGTACATCCTGCCGACTATAAAAGTACAAATAACAAGTAAAATGCATTATCTAAAGGTAAGTATAGAAAGAAAGTTATTAGAAGGTTCTATGTTCCATATTTGTTATATTTGTAATCTGACTATTGCTTGTTAACAGTTCGTTTAGGTTTATCTCTGGTACGTAGATCTCTTGCTCATTTCCTGATTCCATGGTGCTTTGCATATTGTAGTGTGCATGAATGAGATGTTTATCGCCGCGCATCATGCACCCTGTCGCTAATGATCGCATTTTTATGTACCACGGTAAACTCAATTGCAAAATATTATGTAGGACAATCGAATTTGTTGATAGTGAAACTGTTTGGATCTTTTGTTGCAATCGATAATGTTATCAGACGGCTGTGTTATGTTATCTATCCGATATTGTCTCGTGTGACGTACCTAATCACTCACCTGTCAAAACATTTTTAAAACTAGCTGTGCCTGCAGTTTTGCTTGCGTAAAATTAGCATTGGTTTTTACTTTTGATAGACACGCGTTTGACCACTATCTCACCTCATGTTAAGCGATGATGTGGTTGAAGATGGAGCACGCTTGCCTAGAAGTAACCTATTCAATATTCGATTGTTTCAAAGTCGATTGAGGGTTTTCAGGAGAATATTTGAGTCTCGTCTCCACACACCAAACATTTGCCAATTGCGACACTTATATACTCAAACTCACACGCCACGATAACGTGTTTCAAATCTAAATCATAACTGTTTATTAGAACTGACATATTGCCAACCTATGGTTCAACCGACCCGTGTACCGACTGACCCATTTCTCTCAATTGATTCTACCACAACTTATTGTGTGAAATAGATAGGTACGTAATCGTGAATAGTGTCTGAGTGTTGGTATTTTGATTTCATAATAGAAATGCATATTGTTCTTCATTTGCTAACAATTGGTTGGCTTTTGTTTTGATTGAGCCTTTTGACGAGCAGTGAACGTCTTTTGTTTCATGACGATATTGATGACAAAAGATCGAGGTGATCTTTTGGTGACATAACTGTCACCACAGATAAAAATTTACGTGATGATAAACAAGCATTGTTTTTTCTTCTTTTATTGAAGATCAGTAAGTGTCGATGGGGCTGGAAGAATCTGGATTGGCGACCACTGAATGCACAGGACTGGCAGTTGTTGACCTGGAGGCTGCCTAAGTCCAGCAGTGGACGGCTTTGGGCTTATATGATGCCCGCATACCGCAAGACACAGCGATAGAAGGCCTAACACAAGGTGGACTGATGACCTGGTGGAGGCCCCAGGAATCCGCTGTATGCGAGACGCACAGGACACTTAGGGGAGGCCTATATCCAGCAGTGGACGTTTTCAGCTGAAATAATCATGATGATGAAGTGTCGTAAGGCCGACTATCGTATAAAGAAAATGTAGTAACAAATTCGAGAGGTCAAACCCTGAAAGACCAAAATGAGACTTGAATAGTTAAATTATGACAAGTAGAGCAAATTAACGCAATATTATTTAATGTTCAAACCTATACCTATTGTTCAATTAACGATATTAACAAGAAAGATGATTAATGATTTTTACATTACAACTTATGTGGCAATCTTCTTCTTAAATTGGCCGCCATGACATGTTGAAACAAAGGCGCTAATGACCGACCTACATAATGACGAATATAAATACCTTTACTTGTATAGTTTTAATATTATCTCTTATCTTGGATGCACAGACAAAACAAACGGTCTAAATAAATATAGTTAATCTAGATCTTGTGATGGTCCTAATTAGCTTAGTGATAAAATTTCTTTGTTAAGTGTTAGATTCTAGAATGCAGTGTACATGTTTTGCCACGCCCGGGTGTCAACACTGTGAGGGTTGCCCTGCTTGGGCGGAGCACCGCCGAGTCCTCGTCGAGGCGATCGGCGGCGGCGACCTCTTGCGACCGGCCCTGGTTCAATCTATGGTCCGGGGGGGGAGGCATGGGAAGCGGTCATCTCCTTATGCGAAGCAGTAATGCTAGCAAAGGAGAAGGCCGAACGTGTGACAGAGAGGGAAACCTCACGCCCCAGCCGCCGCAACAGAAGAAGACGCGCCAGGCGTTCCGACGCCAGGCGCGCCTGGGGAGTTGTAGGACGATTCCTGGCCACCGTAGGCGCGGGCCTGCGGACGGCGAGCATTGGGTGGCTCACCGACTGATCAGAACCAGGCCCGGGTCGACAGCGCGCTGTGATCCCCACGCGCCTCATAGAGCTGTCAGCACAGAAGACGGGGCCCGCTAGGGCAAGTGCCTGCTGGGGCTGCGAAATATGTTCGAAAGAGGTACCGTAGCCCTGGAACGCAAAGGGCGCTAGGAGGAACACGGATGGGTTTTAGTCAGTAAGTGTCTGACACACACTCCCTTCTGCTCCATCTAGAGCTGGAGGAGTCATTTGATGATGGCCCATCCTTAAAAAAAAAAGTGTGCATATTTTCTTATCAAGCACCCACTTAACTTGAAACACATAGGTAAAGAACTATGGTTTTGACGTCTGACCTTTGTCAAAGATTTGAATCTTAGAAGCGGCAAACTATGCTCCTTGTTTTGTCAGTTCAAAACTTGAATAGTGGTAAAAATATGCTCTTCTTTTAGTTTTGCCATAATTACTGCTTTCCAGGACTTGATCCTTAATAGAAACTCTTTCGTATGGGGTAACAACGGCTTAACGTGCTTTCCGAGGCACGCAGGAACATCAGTATGTTTAGATGATCACCCATCTGTAGACCGAACTCGGCAAGCGTTGCTTAACGTTGTAGATCCACCTGTGCGGCTGTTATTATTTAAACACAATAACACAGAAGCACAATAACATAGAGTCAGCATGCTTAAATATGGCAGATAAATCATCTGCCTAGCCTTTTCCTAACTATATTGGGGTCGGCTTCCAGGTAAGCCGGATTTAGCTGAATACCAGTATTTTACGACAAGCGGCTGCCTACCAGACCTCCACAACCCATTAACTGGGTAACACGGTACTTCATGCCAAGACTGGAGTCAGATTTACTATCCGTAACGACTGCCAAAGATCTACAAATGACAGCCAGGACCAACGGCTTAACGTGCTTTCCGAGGCACGGAGGAAACTCGGTATGTTAAGATGGTCACCCATCCACAGACCAACCTTAGCAAGCGTTGCTTAACCTTGAAGATCGACCCGCGCGGCTGTTATTATTTAGCCACGAGTTCCTCCCTAAATATGACAGATAAAGTAGGAACCTAATCTCTAATAATTTATCAGATACAAAGCCAACGTTCAGATCTAGACGTATTTAGTTTACCGAGATATTGTAGCAATAAAACGAAATCAATACGAATTATCTTATTGTTTGTTCAATTGATGGTAGCTCTTAGAAATCGAACTTGAAACCTTGACCACAACCGCATTATCGACCACTTAGCCAACTTTCTTCTATTTCCTTGGAAACAAAGCAAGATAAACATTACATGAACTCTGACTTAAGGCGCTACCCCGACCAAAACCTTGCGACAGTCCGTTTTTCAGAAACTATTAACTAATCAGATAATAGAAATAAATTACATCTGAAAGCACAATTATTAATTGTTCGATATCTTATTATCACATTCCACGTTCTAATTTTTTTTAAATGTTATTAATACATTTAAAATCAAATTAAAAAAAAATTACTAAAATTATTTATTGTGTATGCATCTGTTGCTAAAGGCGACGCTCTAATCATTTGAAGATTACACTCATGAATAGATAATTTAAAAATCTTAATTATACACGTTTTATTTAATTTCAAAAGATAGCATTTCTTTTTTTATTAAAATAATTCCAAAAATTGATAAACGGTGGGGTGCGGCAAAGAGGGAACGAATGCTTAATCGAACGAATGAAGGTTATTTGGTCAGGGAAACGCCTTAAGAGGAAACGCGGGCGAAGAGACTGTATGTAAAGTCATTGAATCGGTTTACAAGATATTTCAAAAACTAAATAACCCCCGCATTCCATATTAACTGCAATTGAACATTGTACTGACTAATTAAATTTATTTCATATTGCATACGCGAGCCGCACTTATTCATCATTTCATACTAATAATATAAAATGCGAAACTAACTCTTATCTGTCTGTCTGAACCTCTTCAGGTCTTAACAACTGAACGGATTACGTTGGTTACTTTTTAGGTACGGAACCCTAAAAAGACAGTGAACGACTTTTTTTGTTTGGACGTTTACTCGTTAATTTTGGATGAAACTGCAACACGGGGTCACTCTATGTGGATTCAGACAGGATACATTTTATTCGGGTAGCAAGTTTCCATGAGATAATTAGCTACTACCACGCGGGCAAACCCGCTGGCAAAACATAGTAGTAGTAAATAATAGTAGATATATGTGCGAAATGAATTACGATGCAATTATTCTGTGCGGGCCAATTTGTTCAGACATTTATCTTGAATCTCCGTCTGAATCAGCGTTAATGTCAATTACTGTATTGTGTAATATATAACCTTATTATCATTGTAAACGTTTAGATACAACATTACAGGATAAACTCAAAATCAGACGACGGACAGACGGACGGACGGACGGATGGTCAGATGGACGGACGAACGGACGGACAACACAGGCTTAGTAATAGGGTTCCGTTGGTTACTCTTCAAGTGCGGAACCCTAAAAAGATGAGGATCAAATTTCTTTGCCAGTAAAGAAATCTTAAAGAAATGGTCAGAAATGATTTCTCGTCAGAAAATTTAGGTTGTTTGATGTCTCTCTCGACAGGTTATAGAAGTTATGAAGCTTACTAGAGTGATCTCAAAACATGGACAACTGCATCCATCGCAACAGAAAATAATTCATCAATGTACCGAACGGGCAAAACATTGTTCTACTAACCCTTTACATAAGCCTGGCCACTAACAAACAATTCCGCGAAAAAGAAGTAAAAGTTCAAAAAAAGAACTCCATAAAACAAAGATGTCCGTCCATTAGTTTTGTAACGGTTGCGCAAAATGGCGGCGGCGCTGACCTACGACATTTCCCGCCATAATGTTACTGGCTACCGTGGCGTAACTTGACTAGTGTCGAGTTTTGGGGCACAACACCTTTTGTTAGCCAAATTCTTTTCGTTTAGCCATCTCGTTTGTTATTGTTCTACAATTATGTCACAGACATAGAGAATAGACTGAACGCGCTCGGGATATCCGTTTGTGAAGTGACTACGGTCAGAAGACCAATTTTCATTCTAAAAAAGTGTTCAAATTAAGTCGTAATATAATTTCAGCAACCATCAACGTCAAAACTTGTCATGTAGGGACGTGAGAAGTGCTTTGGATAGTTTGGGAAACGCGATGCGAACCTTTAGGATACGAGAATTGCTCCTCTTCAACGTGTGAAAGGTATGAAGAGCTCATGCTGAAAGTCATTGTCAATTTCTAGAATTCTTCTCACTGTCTTGAAGGAGCAGAACAATTACATACTTTATTTCAGTATGTAATTGTTGTGTGTGACTGAAAAACTTATTTTCTTTATTTATTTATTTAAGGACAACCAACAAAGGATACACCAAAAATACATATACCACATACTCATATTTTTAAATTTTGTAGTGTAGCCTAAATATAGGAGTAGGAAATGCAGTTCCAGAAAGAGTAGTAAATTTTGCGAGGATATTGCTCCGTCCATACTCTGTCTAAGCTTTTTTAGCCAAGCTCGTTAAGTCCTTTGTTCTGCGATTAGCGATTATGTCACTTTGCCGCCGAAATGTTTGGCACAGATCTCTATCTTGATAAGTAGATAGGAACTGTCTAACAATATTTAATCTTGTTTATATTATATCAGTGGTGTTTTCTTGGTCAAGCCGGAGGCTGTATGCAGCTGTTGTCTGTAATTAAGTCGAAAGTAGTTAGCGCAGCTTCTTAGCCAATGGAATTAGGTAATATGGAAGCAAATAGTGAGGCCTTGGGCTCTGACAGACTAAGCGATAGTCGAAAACGGTTGTCAAAAATTCAAAATGTGTGGTTTTAGTCGTATAGCTAAGGAGTGGAACTTTCTGCCGGAATCTGTGTTTCCTGGTAGTCTATTCTGTAAGTAACCATTTCGATATCGAGCTTCACCTGAGTGACAAACCTCACAAAGTGAGCTTTATTGCACACAACTTATAGGTCTTACGTTTGACGTAATTTGATTCTCACCTCGGATTCCGCTGTCGAGAAACGAATATGTTGTTACAGAATAGGGGTATCTACTGATAGCTACGACCTGGGGTAACCTTTTAAGTTAAGAGTAAATACGCCTGCCTGGAAAGGCAAGCGTGCTCTACCTTCATCACTTACCATCAGATGATATTGTGGTCTAATGGGAGGCTTTCAATATTAAAAACGGTCCAAGTAACATTTTGGAAGCGCATATCAATGCCATACATTTTCTAGTTTTGATAATCCTTATCTTGATTTAATGTCACTGGTATTGTTTAGGTCGTCTTGACCTTGTTAGGTATCCACTTTGGTCAATTCTATATCCCAAAGCGAACTGTCAACCTTTCAAAATATTTCACGATCTTCAATGACATAATTAAGATCATTTTCGATGTCATACATCATACATTAAGGGGGATTCTTGATGAGAGAATATAATTATGTACCTATTTACTGGAGGTGCATTGTGTTTCAGTCAGTGTAATATAGCTACCAAGTGCTTTGTCCAGTAAAGGTCAACATAGTGCATAACTGGCATGGTGATTCAACAGTTTTAGAGTGCGTTGACCTTTTGAGATATAATAGTTTCTTATGTATTTGCAGACATTTATAATGCAAGTAGTTTTACGGGTCATTTCGCGGAGTATTTCGCTTGTTTTTAGATATTACACTATGTTTGGGGTCAGCACGTTAAGCCATTGGTCCCGGCTGTCATTTGTAGATCTTTGGCAGTCGTTACGGATAATCAGAAGCCAGTAAATCTCTAGGCAGATGATGATGTTTGGGTCAGCATAAGATTAAGTTCATTATTACTGGCATAAGGCGCGGGAATCCCAGAATGCGAAACACGCAGAAGCAGTTGATCAGGCGACGGACGGTCAGGGGTGGTCTATTTTTATCTGTGATGGGTTTGGTCTTGACTCTAGTCTAGGTCAAAAATGATGGAGACAAAGTCTATGATGGATCAAACTTACCCAGAAGGAGCCTGTTCACTATGACTTTGAAGAGGTTAGAATTGTAAGCGTTCGGAAACACAGACGTAGGCAGAGTGTTCCACTCCTTTGCTGTGCGCATTATAAAAGACGTTTGGAAACGCTTAGTGCGAATTGGTGGAATAGCAACCAGGTAGGGATTTTAAGTTGCAGTGCCTCTGGATGTCCGATGGTAGAAAGGAGCCGGTGGGATGAGAAAAACGACCGGTACAAGGGACGAAGCTGCGAAGGAAGCGATAGTTATCCAACAAAATACCTCACTGTCTAATTAGCTTTTACCATTGAACCGATTTCCATATTCAGATCAACAACCAGTGCCATAATTTATATTATTTTAACCTCCCTACAGGTACAAGAGGTCACGTCAGTTTATGGTAACAGAGACAAAACCGCGGGCGTGGAAAATGTCGACGAATACAACATTAGGTACCTACCTACAATTTGTGACGCCCTGCAAATGATTAATATCGCTCGAACTCGTAATATCTGTTTGATATTATCGCGACAACAAGTGAAATTAATTTACAACTTTGACCCGGTTCCTATAGCCATAACGAGGCGTTGCTTCAGAGCCACAGAGTATTGAATGGCCAGTGCAGCCACTGCTAGAAGCGGCAATGTTAAAAACCGGCTAAGTGCGAGTCGGACTCGCACCCGAAGGATTCCGTCTAGATATTCAAACATAGACTCATAAACTAAATTTAACTATCTATGGTCGCTGCAAACGGCCACCACATTTAATTACAACTGAAGATTAAGAACCAATCAGAGTTACCATCTTTAGTACTTCAGTACAAATTAATTATCAATTTGATTACACTGGTCTTATATTCCCTAGACTTCCCATATCTTCACCCCTCCTTTTCGAAGCACGTCGTTAATTTTTATTCCTGTTCTAAGTTTTCTTATCTACGAGTAAATGTACATGTAAATGTACTTAAGAGGTAATCCAATTAATTAAGGAACGAACTTAACGAGCTACCTATACAATTATGGGAGACTTAGCTTCAGTCCACGGCTTCGCCCATAAGAAAAGTATTTTTGTTTCTTTTTGTACGGAACTCTTTTTATAAAATAAAAGTTTAGCATAAGTTACCCCATACACCATAATCTTTATGTCAGTGAAAGTCCCATCAAAAACAGCTCAGACGTTTCGGAGATTAGCCGGAACAAACAAACAGACTTATATAAAAAAAGTGTATTTGTTATAATACTTGTAGATACGCATTTATGAGCTGTTAATTTGATATTTTAAACAGACTTTAATTTTATTTATTTGTAAAGCAAACCGCCTAGTTAAGAGTTGTCAGAAGAATCTATCTGTAAAGTAAAGGACATACAATTCAATTAACATAAAACCAACTAACTGAAGCACTGCGAACAGTTATAATTAGCGTTAAATTGAGTAAGTCAAGTACTCTTGTTAGTTAAATGGGTTTATTTCCTGACATAAAGCTTAGTACGACCGTACGACGCACTTTGCTGTTAACTGGTTAATGTTACCGAATAAATGTCAAGAGTTCTGTGTTGACTCTAATTTGTATCTAATTAAAAATTACATTTGTGGTCTGAAATCGGACTTAAATTAAAAAAAAAAACATGACAATAAGACAAAATATTTCAAAATTCTATTCTATACTATATCTATAGTATCTAATATTATAAAACTGAAGTTTGTTTGGTTGGTTGGACGCGCTAATCTCAAGAACAACTGGTTCGAATTTGAAAATTAGCCCATTTATCGAGGAAGGCTGCTATAAAACATAACGCTGTGGCCAATAGGAGCGGAGCAATAATGTAAAATGTGACGCAGACGAAGTCGCGCGAGTCAGCTAGTGTTAAACTAAACATGAACGAATACAGTAACAGAATGAACGCAAATCCTAAAAAGGGAACGTTGTACTCTTCATAATGAACAACTTTTAGTTTTACAACGGATCAAAACTCGAAATCGAGAAAAAAATTGCCCCATAGGTACATTTAAGTGTGCATAAATCAAAAAATGTACTTAACAACTGATTTTTGTAGTTTTTTCCAATGGAAATAATAAATTATGTGTGTTCTTTTTTCAAAAACAAACATTCTTTGACTGAAATCTTCAATAAACAAAAAAAGACGGCAAAACAGAAAAATAACAGTCAAACAACGATTACATACGTAGCCGAAAAACCGAATTTTCCAACAAAAACTTAGATACACTTTAATTATAATATTTTGTCACTTGTCACCGACGTGAGACACAAAAACTGGTGACCTCCAGAACTCGTAACAATGGCATATCAAATTCTCGTCACAGTTGCTAGTCGGCGCGACTACCGTGACGCCTCACAATGGTTGGCCACCTCTGACCGCTTGTACTTTCGCTGGGCTGCACGTGCGACATCCAATCACAGGAGTTGATGACGTCAAACGGACAGGTAGTGACCACATTTTTATCGGTCCATTAGCATATATTGATATTATGCTAATTGACCGTTAAAAATGTGTCCAAAAAGTTCTCATAACGTGGATCGAAAACGTAGGAAAAGGAAAGGCTAAATGGAATTGGGCGTGTCATATCGAAAACATGTACACTACACAGGCCGATGGACAAAGCCCAGTATCGCATGAAAAGATTGAAAAGGTCGCGCGGCCGCCCGCGGTGCCGCGAGGCCGCTCGCGACTTCACGAGCTGCCTGCTTTTCATACGATACTGGTCTTTGAATTATGTACATAAAGTTTTAAATTTTTTCACACTGAAAGTGTTCCCGGCGCCGCTGCTTTCCCGGTGTGAATTGAGCCTAAGTCGCTTCAGCTACCGCCACTGCTTGTTCAATTAAATCATTCGTTTATGTACACTGAAGTGTTAGATTTCTCTTCAACTAATTAAGTAACTCAATATTTGAAGACTTATGTAAACTTTAAGCAAATTAGATTTCTATTAATATCTACATAATTATTGATCTTTATGGCTTTTATCAGACAGCTCCTGTCTCTACCAAACCGATTTACATATTTAATGAAGTAATACTACATAATTAACATTTTTGGGGTATTATTTCAAAAATAATGTGCGGAATTCGTAACCTAAAACTAATGGGATCGTGTGACAGACATTATTATATTACCGGAAACCTTATAATAACTATAAAGCCTTGGCCCATGGGATTAATGTCGCAAAATGCTAATTCTCAGCGGAATTTCTTAACTGTATTTTTACTATAAAGGATGTGTAAATTAAAGTTATGGGGCTTACAAAGCAACGTTCTAATGGTGTCGCATTTCGGTAGCGCTTGTCAATTCCATAATTATATTACTAGCTTCTGCCAGCAGCTTCGCCCGCATGGTCCCTAGGGAACATATTCCCGGGATAAAAAGTACCCTATGTCCTTTCTTAGGCTCTAGACTATCTCTTTACCAAATTTCAGACAGAGTTACTTCCGCATTTATAATATTAGTAAGGATAAAACTCTTTTTCAATGACTACTGTACTCCACTGGTTCCCAAAGTGTAGTCCGCGGACCACTGCTGCCCGCAAGAGCTAAAATGAGTTCTACAAAACGTTTAAAATATCAAACGTTTAAACTCAAAAAATGTCAATGCCCGTTATTTTGTTTTTTAGAAGAATGGATAGCTTTAAGATGTCCACTGCTGGATGTAAAGAAGTAAATATTTAGATGTGCTACATGTTTTGAATTAAGGATATAAGTTTATTATTCATCATATCACCCAATTGCCGTCCACTGCTGAACGTAAGTCTTCCCCCAAAGAGCGCCAACCACCCCGGTTTTGAGCAGTCCGTTTCTATCCGCAGCCAGCCACCTTCTTCAAATCATCGATCCATCGTGCCGCAGGGCGTCTCACACTACGTTTGCTCATACGCGGTCTCCACTCTAACATTTAGGTCTTAGTACTCGTACCTTAATGTTAGAGTGGAGATTTATTATTAGTTAAACACAACTAAATTTTCCCCTGGCCTTGTGGTCCCTTATACCAACAATGAAGGTGGTCCCTAGTCAAAAAAGAGGTTGGAAACCACTGGTCTATCTCTACAGCATTAGTTCTACAACTGGATCACATTCCAACGTGGTTTTAATTATTTTTATTATATTTGCATAACTGGCCTTTTCCATACACAACTGATCCGATACAGAGATAAATTCTTAGTTAAGCACGATTCGTTAATTAATAGATATTGGATGTATTTGGGTTGAACCATAAATTAACCGAATTTTCTAGGAATTTCAAACGTGTGGTTTTAGATTATGTAATGTAGAAGGGCCAAAGGTTTCTAGATTATTTTCGTCACTTCCTTTATGTTTTTGTGGCGCGGTTAATCTTGACCTCGATCACGCCTTCTGACGATGGATGATAGTAACTTGTAACTATGGATGACATCAAAAAAGGGAGCGTGCCCAGAAGATGGCCTGTTCACTCATATTTTAAATTGAATTTGTTATATTCACCAATTGCACTAAGCTTTTCTAAACGTCTTTTATGATGCGCACAGCAATGGAGTGGAACTCACTACCTGCATCTGTGTTTCTGAACCCAGGCGCAGACCTTGTCAAACTTAATGTACCTTTTTTTAATTTTGGGAAATCATCAAATGACTCCTCCCGCTCTAGGCGGAGCGGAAGGGAGTGTCAGACTCTTACTGACTAAAACCCATCCGTGTTCCTCCTACTGCCCTTTGCGTTCCAGGGTATAGTGCCTCTTTCGAACGGATTCCGCACCTAGATAATAAGTGCATGCTGTGGTCGAATATAATTGGAAGCGCACTCTTGTATTTGTCCCTGTCAGTATTATAGTCTATGTGATTGTGTAGCCTCTGTTGGCGACCCTATATAAATAAATAAATAACACATTCAACCCTAATCTCTTGAAAGTTAGAGTGAACAGGCTTATTCTGGGTAAGCTCGCTACAATGTCGACATTGTCTCTGTAACCTCTGAACGAGACTAGAACCAAGAACAAATCCATCACAAATTAAAAAATATAACAGTTTATTTGTATGTTTGTTATTTTACTTATAATTTTGATGTGTCTGAATTTCTTACAGAAAATCTCAGATCAATAGAGAAATAAGATGTCTTCGTTAGTGAAATCGTCAATCAATAGTTAACTGAGAAGTTGACAGTTTCTTATAAATCCTCGTCTAGCAGAACACACCAATAGACAAAAATGAGTTTAGCTTTCATAAATCAATGGAAAAGCTCCCTCAAACCATTGAACGCCAAGAAATAATAGCTCAAAGCATTATCATTAAATAAGGAAGCTCAGCATAAGTGGCCATAATGTGTCGTTTCTGCTCACCTCATGATTTATCATTCAGTTGAATGTATCCACGCACATTCTTCAGAATTATTATTAATTTCCTATAACGGTTCAGCACTAAAGGTCGCTAGTTATTTCCTCAGCAATTATCTACAGCATTAAAGTAGTTTAACGGAATGGTGTTGCTGTTTGCTGAGGGCACATTAGAATTAATACGAATAAAATAATTATGTTGATAAACGTGATTGGTGTTATCTCTTGAGGGTAGATAGAACGCGATGAACCGAAGTTATTCTGGCTTAGGTGCTGTAATATACAGTAAGGAATGGAACCTCAGCGGTGATGAGAGCCTCTACCAAAGTGAAATCCTATCAGAGCTGACGATTTTCAGAAAGTCGAAGTTGTATGGCATGTAAGCATGTACTGATATTCTTAACAGGGTGTAAAATCGTTAAAGGGAGATTCTTCCGAAGTTTGGGCGGAGTTGCGTGTTAGATCTTGTGGCCAACTGCAACTTCAAAACGCGCAAACATATTATTTAGCATTTCGACATGTTACCTCGTCTTAAGCCTTAAGTAAGAGCCATCATCATATCAGCCGAAAGACGTCCACTGCTGGACATATCCCTCCCCCAAGCGTCGCCACAGCGACCGGTCCTGCGCGTCCCGCATCCATCGGCTACCCGCGACTTTCACCAGGTCATCGGTCCACCTTGTGGGCGGCCTTCCAACGTTGCATCTTCCGGTACACAATCGTCACTCTAGAATTTTTCGGCCCCATCGACCATCTGTTCTGCGAGCAATGTGCCCTGCCCTCTGCCAATTTAGTTTGGCGAACCTTCTTCCTTCTAGTAAGAGCCATAACTGCTTACAATAGGTACTGGAAGCCTATCGTCGCTGAGCACATGTATTGGGTATTATAGCCAGGATCGTCAGGGGCCGTCAGTGTCTATGAGTAAATAGTGACATTCAATGACACTGTTTTTCTGTGTGATGGGTTTGCTCTTGACTCTAGTCTATGTCAGAGATGACAGAGACAAAGTCTTCGATGGAGCGAGCTTACCCAGAAGGAGCCTCGCTGACTTTAAAGAGATAAGGGTTGTAAGCGTTCGGGAACATAGATGCAGGCAGAGTTCTACTCCTTTGCTGTGCGCATGATAAACGACGTTTGGAAACGCTTAGGGCGAAAAGCGAATTGGTGGAATAGTAACAAGGTAGGGATGGTAATTTGCACACACACACTACACACTTACGTACACTTTTGACAATTGAGGCACTTCGAAGCTCTGTGGCTCTTACTATTTCATTAAGAATAACTTCGGTCTTATTACTGAGAAATTTCCTGCAATCATGAATGAGTGACTCTTCATTCATGTCGGTGTTTTATGGGAGAAGTTAATGTCCCCTTTTGATACGGCTTCGGTTGATGAGATGTGCGTTTTACGAGGTATTGCAGTTTTCATGGCAAGTAAAATAGAAATTATTATGACAAGGTATTTCTTAACATCGGGTTGGTCGGCTAGCCAAGTAGCCGTTAGTATATATAAAAAAAAAAAAAAACTAAAAATTAAACATCAGGGACTTATCAACAGTGTAAAACCCGTGGGGCTCCAATTTAATATGTACAGTCTCACACTAAGCTGTGAACGTACTTGACGGACTCGTAGCTAAATAATAACAGCCACAACTCGACAATCACACAAGATACCGTTATTACTTATTATAGCGGCAATATAAATACACAATCTGCGAAAATTTAAACTGTCTACCTATTACGATTCTTGAGATACAGCCCTATGAGAGACAGTTGGTTGGACGGTCGGATAGCGGAAGCTTAGTAATAAGGTTTCTTTGGTTACCCTTTGCGTACAGAACCCTAAAAGGACCTCTACATGCTTAGAACTACGAACGGTGTTGTCAACGCACCCAAATTAAGACCTCAAAAAAGGACACTAAAAAGTGCCATTCTCCCATTCCAATTGATCACACTAGCAATACCTACACATTCCGATTGACGTCCTTGCGAACATTCCTCCACTTTAGTGCATGGGCGTGTCTCTCAATAAATCAAGTTAATTTTATGTAAGACTTGCAATAATGAAAGAAGTCGTGAGCGGTACAGCTGGTTTGTATTAGTTCGTGGATAGATAAGTGATCTTATTGAGTTTGTTAATTGATTTAATTTTGTGTTACGCTATTAAGACGCAGGTGGAATTTTGATGATAGTTTTGATTTTTAAATTATAGCTTGTTTGGTGTTAAAGAGGTCAGGTTACTTAAGGCTTCCGCAGACAGATGCTACGCCATAAAGCGCTTTAATTGAACATTTTTTATTTTACGTTATTTTTATTCGAGATAGGTTAGCTCTTGACTCTAGTTTAGGTCAGAGGTGACAGAGACAAAGTTGACGATGAAGTAAGCAAATCCAGTTATAATTTCTATGAAAACCCGTTCTTCCGAGAATAGGCAGTAGACACATGTGACGAATCATTAGATGTTGCAAAAAGAGAGGTCGCAGTGTGTAGCATTGGGCTCATCTGTGGGAGCCTTTGAATGAGAATTTTGATTTTCAGGTATTCAAAAGCTATTTGAAACTTATTTGTATCGGACTAATGCCATCTTGACCTTAACAACCCTTTTCTAGATTAATTTAAAGGTTCGAATAAGATTCGATTTAGAACGCCATTGTGATTGGATTAAAAAGTTTAAGTTTATTTAATTTTTAGCGTATTACTTGGAAATCATTTTTACAGAAATTCTTGGTCTGTTACTATTGAAATTGAATGATAATTACGTAGGTACATTAAGACGATTATTTTGTTTCATGTAAATTGTACAAAAAACCCAATTATTATAACAGCTTATCACGTCGGCAGTTCTATCATAAATTATGAAGACAGGCAGACTCAGTGGATTCTCTTACGTATAATTACACTGTGTGGTAGATAAACAGCGTTATCTTAACCCAATTGTGGAGGTCAACGTACCTGCAACAAAAAGAAAATAAACATGAGTACAGATAATTTGATGTAGTATTAGCTACATTAATATTGAATCACTAGCTACTGCCAGCGGCTTCGCCCTCGTCATCCCTAGGGAACATACTCCTGGGATAAAAAGTAGCCTATGTGTTATTCCAGACAATAATATTCCATGTGCAAGTGCAATCTAAATTGGAACTGGGCTGGATACATTTGCCGCATGTTGCAACAGAACTGGGCAAAAGTAACTACCGGTTGGATTCCGAGCAACAGGAACCGACGACGCGGTAGGCCCAGGAGGAGATGGCGGGATGAATTATTCCTACCTAAAAGATTGGCCGAGTGTGGCAATGGACAGAGAGAAGTGGAAAAAGGGAAGGGAGGCCTTTGCCCTGCAGTGGGACTCAACAGGCTCATAATAATAATAATGTGCAAATAATAGCCAGAAAAAAAGGACATTAAAGACCTTTAAAGACAATTATGATTTTAACGTTCCTTTTTAGCAACATGAAAATTAAACTTCATCAAGTGAACAGCTACCTTTTTTTCCAGGATTGGACACAGACCATTTTCCTCTATCCAAACAAATAGACAGTCATTTATCGTTCGTAATACTAATAACACAAACAAATACAAAAAATTATTAAGAAGTATAATATAAGAACAAAAGAGTTATCAATGTTTGTTTAATGAATTTTACTGACGTAATTGTGGAATCATGTCAATATAATTCAATACACAAATGTGGGAATGTAATAATAGGGACATGGAAACTATGCTGATTACACATACATACATAATTATCTGTTACTTACTATTAAGGCATCTTCTTCTGATCGTGTGAGCAGTAAGGTCTAGCGACCCCACACACCCTAGTGTCAGAGTTTCTAAACCACTTCAAAGGCCTCTGACATGGTTTATTTGACGACCGCCATTTGGCGGCCGGGACCACCGTCTTATACGTGCCTTCTGAAGCTTGGAATCATCTTTTTATCAGACAATCTGGTGATTCAAGCCTGCAATGTCATAGCCAAACTGGAAACAGCTTTACAAAGTATGCTTCCCGTGGGAGTGGAACCCTCGACCAAAGTCACAAGCCAAACGCTTAAACCACTCGACCATGAATCGCACGAGTTTGTGTATATGTGTACTATTTAGAAAATAATGTATTTGCCCTAAGTATGACCGCATACCATTAAGAAATAGAACAGTGACTTAACAGGTTGGGAAAATATTTGTCACGTCAAAATAGCCATTGCTCAGCATAATGCTTGGACTCGTGTGTGAGACAGAGTCATAGCGCTCGTTTTTAGCAATGAGACATATCAGATTTGTCAAAACACGGATGGGGTTTAGTCAGTAAGAGTCTGACACTCCCTTCCGCTCCACTCTGAGCGGAGGAAGCCATTTGATATTTACCCATCCTACAAAAAAGCCTTTTCCCAAAAATGTTAGAAGGACGGCCAATCTAAATAAGCTTTAATTTTCTTTCTAAACCCAAACACCACCAACTAAAAACCGTGTGAACAACATTTACCATAAACCATGTAATTACGACAACACTACTGTTAACCGACAGTGTATAAGAGGCAAGTAATGATATTACCGCACTTAATGACACTAACTCAGCATAATGTCTGGCTTTTAATGACTGAGGTGTGATGTTCCTCAAAATGGTTGTTTTATAGTTTTTTTTTTCGTGATATAAGGTAAATGGCGGTTGAGATGTACCGCTACTGCAGGTTTAAGTGTTACAATGACGATTCTGTCATACTTATCATCATTATGGACATAATAAGGCATCGTTTTAAATAAACATATCATCACTTAAGTTCTAACGGCGCGGATGTCATAATCTGTAACTTTTCAGGAGAAGATTTTGAGGAGAGGAGAGATTTTTTTGCTATGTAAATAAAACTGAGTTACGCGCTGTTGCTGCGTTTTTCTGTACAAAACTGACATACGCGTTGTTTTTATGTTTTCCTTTTTTGAATATGGTTTCGCCATTGGTCCAAACTATCGTGTTCGATTCGTCATACGATGCGTCGTGCGATTCTCTATCGAATGATATACGAAACGTATTTCGTTCGAAATTTGACTTCCGCGGTGCTAGAACTTAAGGTGAATGTTACGGGTTACGCATTGCCATTTTCCCGCGAGATGGCGCTGAAGTCAACATTTTCAGTTTTATTTTGTTTCGAGTGAAATTAGAACAATATTAAGTCGCAGAAATAATGGTGCGACAATCGGATATTCCACTTTATCGAAATTAGTCAAAATACGGCATAAAAACCCTTCTGATTCGCCATACTTCAAATCATACTTTCAATCATGTCTATGTGTGTGTAAACGGTACTATAAGCGAGTTAGATATTATTTTCGTGAAGTATGGCGAATCAGAAGGGTTTTTATGCCGTATTTTGACTAATTTCGATAAAGTGGAATATCCGATTGTCGCACCATTATTTCTGCGACTTAATATTGTTCCAATTACACTCGAAACAAAATAAAACTGAAAATGTTGACTTCAGCGCCACCTCGCGGGAAAATGGCAATGAGCAACCCGTAACATTCACCTTAAGCGACGATATAATAAATAAATAAATAATAATAAATCTTTATTAAAAAAATCGAATTTATATGTCAATTCTTCAGCTGTGAAGTACGCGTTTCACCCCTCAGCCCCGCTGCCACTTGAGTAAACTTGCATTTGCTACTGCACAGAGACTGCAGAGTGACCTGACCGACTTTGGAGAGAACAGAGAGTAAAGTCCCGCAAACCTTCATTGAAAAGGGAGAATCAACCAGACGGTTGTTGTGTATAATTGATATTCGGGCTGATGTTTATGTTCAAAACGCACGGTAAACTCTGCTTGCGCGATGCAGGATTTCGACAAAGTAGTTCGCTGCTAGTTGGATAGATCCGTCGCGGTTCTTTTTGTTGCGATATAATTTGCTCAGATGGTTTTTCTTGAGGTGGCATTGATGCCGCTACACAACCAATAACTTTGGTCAGAGGTCAGAAAATCTTACAGCTGTCTTGCCAGAGGGGTACTATGTTAACCAGTTTCGAGGTTGTGGAGGTCCAAAGGGCAGATGTCTCCCCATGTAAAATACTGGTATTTAGCTACATCACGTTGGAGCGGGAGTCAACTCCAACCATTTGCCTTGTCTTTTTCCCAACTACATATATTGAGGTCGAATTCTAATGTTACCGGATTTACCTGAATACTAGTATTTTACGTGGAGCGGCTGCCTACCAGATCTCCACAACACCAACTGGCTAACACGGTACTTGTTGCCAAGATTGGAGTCACATTTCTTGGCTTCTGATAATCCGTAACGATTACCAAAGATCTCCAACTGACAGCCGGGACAAACGGATTAACGTGCTTTCCGAGGCACGGAGGAAACTCGAAACTATGTTGGTCTGGTCACCTATCCACAGACCAACCTTGGCAAGCATTGCTTAACCTTGAAGATCGACCCGTGCGACTGTTATTATTTAGCTACGAGCAACCGAGTTGAGAAAAGGCTTATCGTGTGGGCAGTAAGGTCTAACGACCCCACACACCGTAGTGTCAGAGTTTCTAAACCGCCTCAAGGGCCTGGGCAGTAGGTATGACATTATTTGTCATAGTGCTGTTTGATCAAAGAGCTGGTTTGACAAGCACGTGCTAACTTTGCTTCCTGAGATAACTACTTAAGATTATGAAGATTAACAACAAACTCAAAAACCAGAAATGCCCTTGTTTTTTTCAACTTACAAAACCAACATTCATTGCAGCAAAATTTGCAAGGAAAAGTAAAAATGCGTACTGAATATTGTCATATCGTGATGTCGTATGTTTATATCTGATATCGCGTGTCAACTTTCTACCTAAAACTTTCCATCTGACTGTGGGGTTGAAATATGATGCGTGGAAATGTTTACATTTTCATAAAATGGTGGAGTGGTGATGGCGATATTGTTAACGTGGTTTTGATGTGGTTTTGTATACTGTAAATAGTGATATGACTGTATTTAAAGTTTTATTTATGGTTAGTAGAGTTATACCCAGTTTGTGATGTACTTTTTCGGTCGTTAATCTGTCCTTTAATGCCATTTGTCATAACGCCAATTTGGTTAGTGGTTAACACGTTCGTCAGAAATCGGGCATTACACCAACAGAAAAAACCATTCCTCTATTGTACTTGCCTACATTATTTTACTCTTCTTCACCATTTGAAACTATATTGATACTTAGTCATCTTTATTTGTGAGCTTCATATTGTAATACAAGATCTAACAGCAATGGCATTAAGTTCAGACGCAATTTCTGATAATGATTTCTGGTGAAGAGACGGACTTAACACCTTAATGTCCTCATTTACTGTGACAACTATAGGTCATTCGTATCTATCTCCCGTCGTATTTCAAATACTAAGTACCTGCTTACGTATTCACAGTCCCGCGTAACATACTCGTACTTATACTAGAACGGTTTAGGTACTTAAACAAAGGTACACAATTTAGTATTTTCTATCTTTTTTATTAGGGTTCCACACTTAAAGGGTAACCAACGGAACCCTATTACTAAGCCACCGCTGTCCGTTCGTGTGTCTGTGTCACAGTTGAAATTTTCACAGATTGTGTATTTCTATTGTCGCTATAACACCAAATAATAAAATTATTTTGATAGTACGGAACATTACGCTCTTGGCCGGCTTTTTTAAAAACTCAATCTGAAAATAAAATGCAACTAAAAACCCATGTTACTTACAAAAATAACGATGGCAATCAACTGAACCATTACAAATAAACTACTGCTTTAAAGCCGTAGTTTATTTGTTTAATATGTGTTTGTGTAAAAAGAAAGTTTGACTGGAAGCCGACCCCAATATAGTTGGGAAAAGGCTAGGCAGATGATGATGTGTTTGTGTAAAAAGTCACATCAAGACCGAAGTTTACCTGTATTTACCTACCTAACCCTTTCTAGAATGGACATAATCAAGGCTTACTTCAAAGAAGTTAATCACTGAAGCATAAAATAGAGAAAATACCAATGGCTTAATAATAGTATCATCCCTATTCGCTTCAGGGCTAGAAAACCCGTCGCAGACAGCCAGACAGACGGCAGACAGGGTTGATGAGGGGTGGCACGGATCGATAGCTGTCCTCCTAAACATCCCTCGTTCACTTTTTATCGCTCCGATTCAGGGAGTTTGGGGTGACATTTTCCCCCTGAAATCCTCTCAATGGCTGGGTGATAACATCCCCCTTGTGTGCTGGGGTAGGCTTTTTTTAAATTTTCTTTAAAGTTTTGCATAGATATACCCAACCTGTTAATGATTCTTGACGAAGGTTTCTTATGATTTATGAATAAACATTTCTTATTGTTTTGCAACTAATGTTTTTATTAGCTAGCTTATCCAGTTTTTTCCCGTTCCCGCAGGAATTTCGGGAAATTCTCTCTTATTGCTCCCATACCTCTACAGTCCCTAAGGAACCTACATGCCAAATTTCATTTTTCTGCGACCAATAGTTTCGGCGGTGCGTTGTCTGTCAGTCACTCAACCAGTCAGTAACGGAAAAATTTTATAGTGTTGATATTCACTGATGATTGATATATAGTGATTTTCTTTATTATATGTATAAACATTACTTGCGATATGGGGCACACCTCTGTCGGATCCTTTAGAAGAGGCAGACGTGATGTTGTTTCATTTACGCCAGGCAAGCCCGAGCTCTAAAGCTTATATAATACTACACAGTTGAACCGTGCCCACTTCGTTGGGCGTTATTTTTTGGGTTAATATTAGCCTATGAAACTCAAAAATAACGTGGCTTTTAATTGGTAAAAGAATTTTCAAAAGCGGTTCAGTAGATCCAGAGATTATCCCTTACAAACTCACAAACTTTACCACTTTATAATATTAGCAGGTGAGATAGTGGTCAAACGCGTGCCTATCAATAGTAAAAAAAAAAAGTACCTATAGACAATTTTTATTGTACTTAAAAGCGTTATCACCAAAAGGCTAAGTTTCAGAACAAAATACCTATTAAGTTTGTCGTGAAGTGGAGGAAATTCCGTTTATTTTCGAAAATAAGGAACCCTTGTATAAAATTCCAAGTTTTTAGTTTGTTTGTTATGTGACTAGGAATGAATCAATATCATCTGCCTAGCCTTTTCCCAACTTTATGGGGTCGGCTTCCAGTGAAGCCCGATTTAACTGAATACCAGTATTTTACGTGGAGCGGCTGCCTACCAGACATCCATAACCCATTAACTGGATAACACGGTACTTCATGGCAAGACAGGAGTCAGATTTACTGGCTTCTGACTATCCGTAACGACTGCCAAATACGAGTATCTATAAAAGCACGCAACCACGGCAAGCGTTGCTTAACCTTGAAGATCGACCCGTGCGGCTGTTATTATCTAGCCACGAGCTCCTCTGACTGAAATAAATAAATAAATTTAAGAACTGTAGCTGAACATTGTCTCGACTGTAATATCGTATTGTCTGTCTCACCGGGCACTGTAGGCCTATTATTACTGGAACAGCTCCATACTCAACTTCTGGTTAGTCAAATTAACCAGAGGTAAGTAAATACCGATTCATGTGAAAAGGAAATGGGTTATGGTTAGTGTCGGAGCTTCCTGTTCATTCCTTGTCGACTTCGTTTAGCTTTTCATTGTGCATTGTTGTTGTTGTTGTTGTTTGGTTTACCACTTTCCTATCGCTTTTGCCCCCGGCTAAGCTTCCGTGGTCTACTCCAGAGGTACCGTTGATTATTATTTTCTATTTTATTTTGTAATGGGTTTGCTCTTGACTCTAGTCTATGTCAGAGATTTCAGAGACAAAGTCTACAATGGAGCGAGCCTACCCAGAAGGAGCCTGTTCACTCTAATTTTGAAGAGATTAGGGTTGTAAGCTTTTGGAAACACAGACGCAGGCAGAGAGTTCCACTCCTTTGCTGTGCCATTATAAAAGACGTGGTTTGAGATTAATTTACCATTTTGTACGCAGCGATAGTGTAGCATAAATCAATGAAGTAATGTTTGTATTCGGTTCAGTATTTTCAAATATTACCTTTGACTAGGTACTAAAAATACACACATGTTTGGTAAACAATTGCAGAATTTGTTCGAAAGAGTCACCGCGGTGCTGGAACGCAAAGGGTATTAGAAGGAACACGGATGGGTTTTAGTCAGTAAGAGTCTGACACTCTCTTCCGCTCCGCCCAGAGCGGGAGGAGCCATTTGATGATTTCAAAACAAAAAAAGAAAGTGGTAAATATACAAATCTCGACACCAATTTTCCTGCTATCGTTAAATACTCTTAATACCGCACAGAAATTTGCTATCGCCATTATTCTTCCTTAACATCCTGAATAATTTAAACCCTATTCACTAGCTTATTTTACCTTCAGCCCTGTCAACGCTCTGGAAGCCAGAAGCCAGACAAACCAAGGCCGTAATAATGCTTTTACGTAAACCAAATCCGCTTAAGTAACTCTTATTAACGCTATGGAATCTAGGACGAGCTTGTGTCCATTAAGTACTAATGTAGTGTAGCAATGGCGGTTACGACTCTTTGGAAATGGTCATGGGGCTCATGGAGAGCGGAAAACCGCATCGTGTGGTCGGGAGCAGGAAATCTTATGACATTTCCTTACGTGTGTTGGGAGGTGGTTGCATTCATAGTTTTTGGCGTTCCGTACCTAAAGGGTAACCATTACTAAGCCTCTGCTGTCCGTCCGTCCGTCTGTCTGTCAGCGGGCTATATCTTAAGAATCGTAATAGGTAGACAGTTGAAATTTTCACAGAGTGTATTTTTATTGCCGCTATAACAACAATTAACAACTACGGTTAATAAAAACTACGGTTTATGGTACGGAATCCCTCGTGTGCGAGTTTGACTCGCACTTGACTGTTTTTTTCTAGTTTGGTAAACCGATGGATAAGGGAGCACAAATCAAACGATTCGTGTCGTTGGCATTGAAAAAAGGAACTAAATGGAATGGATTCGTATTATCATCCACAGCTTGATATCGACGATGGCTGAGCGATCTTATGCCTCTTTGAGTTAATTATAACAATCGTAAATGAGCGCAAGTATGTGCCAATGTAAATAGAAACACTGCTACTGGTAATAAATGGGGTGTTAATGAATAATATCAAGCATTCAAGACATTAGATCTCCCAGCCTAACGCATGAAACGATTTGAAATACTTTTATAGTGAGTACAGCAAAGGAGTGCAATTAGGGCCCTCGCCCACGGGCGACTTTTTGTAGCGATGCAGTCGCGATGCTCTCGCGGGTAGCATCGATACAGACGCGAAGCAGTCGCTAGCTGTGTGCCCGCGCCCACGGGACCAGATTCAGTCGCGATGCAAACGCGATTCGGTCGCGATGCAGTTACGATACAAAAATACCTTGGAGTCACGTTTTCTTTGGTGCTGCTTTTACGTAATCAGCCGAAGCGTAGGCAACGGAAGCAGCGTCAATATTGGATGCATCCATTTAATACCCATGCGTCCGACGCGGTCGCGCGTTTGTATCAATACAATCGCGATGCAGTAGCGCAACGCGGTCGCGCGTTTGTATCGATACAATCGCGATGCAGTAGCGCGTTGCAAATGCGACTAACACGCGTTAGAAGTGATGCTGTCGCGCGTTTGCTAAACGCGCGACTGCATCGCTACAAAAAGTCGCTGTGGGCGAGGGGCCTTACCTGCAGGAGTTTGTGCTTCCTGATAGCTACAACCTGGGAGTCTTTTAGTCAAGAGTGAATAGGTTACTTCTAGGAAGGCGTGATCCATCGCTTACCATCGTGCATGATAAATGAACATCATGCAATAACAGGAACCAAATTAACATCGATCTTTCAAAACCATGCGTGGGCCTCAAAATCTTTCCACTATCTTTATATGTATTTGGCAGTAAGATAATCCCCCACTATTATAATCCACAATGAGTGGGTGGAATGGGGATAATCTTAACTGCCATCTAACTACTCGTATTTGAATAGCAGTAGTAAAACGTTCACCAAACTGGAGGCATAACTAATTGGAGACAACATGGTGGTATGTGGAAATAAAATGGAGAGTTTTTGAAGACGGTTTTTAATTTTACTATAAACAATTAGGAAATGAGAAGAAAGCTTAAATTTTGAACGACATCCGTTCCGTAACAACGCAACAAAGCTATGAGACAAGTATGACTTACATTATATCAGTGACAGCGAAGTCGAAAGTTCTGAATGTTTATGTGCTCACCAGTTGGCGCCACTGTCGAGTAAGGGTCTTAATCATAGCATTAAAATTGTTATTACGCATGTGAGCAATGTTAGCAGGAAAATAATGTATGATGCCGTGACGAGCGATTAAATACAACAAAGATAGTGTCGCTGTGTTTCGTCGACTCATCATTATGAAAAAAATGAAAGACATCTACATATTTCCGACAGAAAAAAGGTTGGGACAACCGTAAATTAAACTGCCGTATTCTGGCTGTTTTAGAAAAATATTCACAAAAATCAAAATAAATAAACTCGCGTCAATAGCCAACCAACAGTGAATTTTGACATTTAAAACCTCACGCTACACTAGCGCCTCTAGTGGCGAATTCAAACGCGATAGCCCTCATTGAGTAATTGAGCAGGTGACATTTCGATTTTGGCACTTGGACTTTTTGACAATACAATTACTTGTATTGACAAAACAAAACGTCCCTAAGGCCCACCCCATAAGGGCCAAAGCTCTTTGGACATGAAGACAACATAACATGAACAGAAGATTGAGACAACCTAACATGCTTGCACAGGCACAGAGGATGAGGTAACAAAATACTCAGAAAATAAGCAGGTTTTATTATGTCCTTTTCAGTTGAAATACTGCCGCACGTGATACTATGTACAAATGTCATACGTGCAAGTACATATTAAAATCCTCTCGTCAATTACAAAGATGAAATTGATAACACAGCTTCCTTATTAACAGCATTTAATTTGTGAAAGTTTCATAAAACGTAATTTTATTCGGTGAGAAAGTGAATAAAATGGCAATCCGTTGCGGTGCACTTCTCATAATTTTGGATTGGATTTTGTAAAATGTCGATTATACGGTACATTATGGTAATTCCCAGTGTTTAAACAATATTTAAGAGAACGTTCGTTATGGTTTCGACTGTCAACAAGTAGATGCAAAACAAAAAAATAAGAATGGAAGTTAAGGCTCTTGCAGACGAGCGCGACGCGGCAGTGAAAAATGGTCATCGCAACGGTGTCGCTAAGGAGCCTTAAATCCACATTTTTTTCCATATGAGCCGTGTAAACAGAGATATGAACGTCAAGAAAGAGACTGTACTTGTATATAGTTTACACACTGCTTTTTCTTCTATCGTGTGGGCAGTAAGTTCTAACCCCCACACACCCTAGTGTCAACGTTTCTAAACCGCCTCAAGGGCCTCTGACATGGTTTATTTGACGACCACCATTTGACGGCCGGGACCACCGGCTTATACGTGCCTTCCGAAGCACGGAAACATCTTTTTTATTAGACAGTCTGGTGATTCAAGCCTGCAATGTCCTAACCAAACTGGAAAAAAAACTTTACGAAGTATGCTTTTACGTGGGAATCGAGCACACGACCATCTGGTCACAAGGCAAATGCCTAAACCACTCGACCACGGAGGCAGTTGATTATGTTTTACACAAACCTAGAATTTTGTTATATTATTGACATAAGTTCAGAGACTAAAACCGGAAATAGATCGAAAACAGGTAGCACATTCACAAAATTTCTAGTTTGTCCTATATCTCATCATCATCTTCAATATCGCAGTTATCAAAGCATAAGTTCCGCAACAACATTATCACAAATTCAGAATGGATTGTATTACTTAGGAGTAAGAAAATTAAACCTATGTATACCTTTCTGTTGAATATAAACCGCCAATCCCAAATCAGCCCTAGAATATTAACCTTCCACCAGAAATATCTTCACCAAAACAATACACTGAACCATTAAAGTATCAAGTTTATCGTTCACCGAACGGTTCAATGCTGTACATTTAGCAGACAAAATAACTCAAGGGCAACGCACTGACTTCGCCTGCTATATTTAATACAATCACCAATGGGAGGTGGGCTCGTAATAACAACAACACTGGATGTTGGGGAGCTGTTTATAGAAATTGAGACCGGATATGTACCTGTGTTTGAAGCTAGAAAGGTTATTTTCCTGTAGCAAAGTACTTCCAATCGATTTGCCTAGCCTTTGCAGCTAAATACCAGTATTTTACATGGAGTGACTGCCTATATAAGGCAATGCTTGGAGTTTCCTTGCGTGATCGAATCAGAAATGTTGATATGACTCCTCCCGCTCTGGGCGGAGCAGAAGGGAGTGTCAGACTCTTACTGACTAAAACCCATCCGTGTTCCTCCTAATGCCCTTTGTGTTCAACAAATTCCGCAATCACCGAAAAGTTCTAGAGCGGCGACCGCGTAATGGAAGACGCAGCGTTGGAAGACCTCCCGGTGGACTGATGACCTGGTGAGGTCGCGGGTAGCCGATGGATGCGAGACGCGCAGGACCGGTCGTTGTGGCGTGATTGGGGGAGGCCTATGTCCAGCAGCGGACGTCTTTCGGCTGATATGATGATGACTGCCTATCTGACCGTCTCAACACAGTAACTGGGTAGCATGATGCCCCTTGGCAAGACTGGTGACAAATTTTATTACTTCTGACAACCATTTCGACCGCAACAGTCAAAAATCTTCAAATGAAAGCAGGGACCAACGGCTTAGCGTGCTATGGCACGGAGGAGGCTCGGTATAACGAGCTACTTTCTAACCTTGAAAAGAAAACCAACCAAATACCTTTTCGACTCCTTCAGCTCTGGGCGGAGCGGAAGGGAATGATAGACTCCAACTGACTAAAACCCATCCTTGTACCTTCTAATGCCCTTTGCGTTCCAGGGCCACGGTGACTCATTCGAAAAGAATCCGCAACTAAGATTTAAATCTGGTTTTTTTTTCTCAACACAAGTCGGATTATATTATAGTAGTCAGTGGTAATACCTGGGTACATCACTTAATGACAGAGAAACTAAACGCTACCGACATGCGCCAGCGCATACATGTAAAATGTATGTGTTCTCGTACATCGCGTGTACTAATCACGGTTTTTTGCTGTTTTCCCATACTCTTACTTTGTCACATGAAAGGTACGTAAGATTTATCTGTTCGCACTTAAATTATTTATAATATCAGTTTTCCGTTACTAAGTGACTGACAGACAACGCTCAACCGAAACTGATAGTCCTAGAAAGCTAAATTTTGGCATGTAAGTTCCTTGGGAGCACTAAAAGAGGATTTTACGATATTCCTACGGGAACAATAAACTGGGATAATAAGAATAACAAACAGCTTAAATGTCTCAAGAAGTAATTGATAATATTGAAGGAAATCTGGAGAACATATAACATTCTAAACATTCAATGTTGTCAAAACACTATTGAAGGAGGCAGTGGTCATCTTACTCAAAGACTTGGTACAGTTGTTTAAAAGATGCTTCAAAATGATAGATCAGAAATTACACAATCTTATCACCGAAAACAATATTAATGATATTAAGTAAGAAAGAGCAACTGTTCCTCCGACATATAACAACAGTATCTAAAGTACCAACAAACCACACACGAGTATTTTTCAACTTTAAACTCACCTTGAATCAATAAACAAAACCGCTTTATTAAAAAACTGCGATGACTCACCATCACTTCATTGATCTAGATAAAAAGCCCAGGAAGCACAAACTGCCCAATTCACCTTAATTTAACAAAAAGTGTACCAACAAAATGGTGAAGTTCACTAAACTTTAACGCTAAACATTAACACCACCCACTTGCGTTAATTCCAGCACAGAGGTTTGTTTCTTTTAGCGCTAAATGCTATGTTTACGTAAAGTACCGATATCGACTCATTGGCCTAGTGCGTAATGGTCGGAGGTGTTAAAATGTCTCGGATTCAGTTTAGCAGTTTTGGGGAATGAATATGGAAAGGAGATGATGTAGAAAGAGTCATCAGTATAATAAAATAGTTGAAAGAAAATGAAGAAATGAAATACATATATAGGAGAAACAAAACAAAATAGCTTACTGATGATATAACTAGAAAGGGGGTGACTACACAGATGATGTTTAATAAAGAAGGATGGAAGAAGACATTTTGTGCCCACCAAAGAAATTCGGCATGAGCAACGACAATGATAAATGAAAATGTTCATGATTTAAATCAACCTGGACTAGCCAACCATATAGAATTTGATATAAGATTGATTCTGTAAATATATTATGAAAACTAAAGTGAAGCTAACTTAAGAAAGCGAACTCTGCCCCTTTCCACACAAAAAGCTTGATGAGAGTAAGTATAAAATTGATAAAAACTGGAAGTGAATATCTCATCGCCGGCAGTTAGTTCCGAAATCACTTAAACACGTCCTGTATTGAACGATTTTGGAAAGTGAAAGGAGCCATTTTGAACATCGAGAGACGTTATACATATTTGTAACAAGATCAGAACTTTTCTTTTTAAGTAAATGAAGTCAAAATGATTTTAATGCAGTTTTTGGAAAGTCCCGATACTTTATTTCTTTATTTAAACTTCATGTACAATAGTGGTACATTGGCGGACTTAATGGAACAAGGCATTCTCTATCAGTCAATCTTTGGGGTAAAAAGAACCACACCACCACCGCCCGTTTAAATGACATATAGTGGCTCTAGATTAAGACACATTCTATCAGCGATAAGGATTGGTTCAAAGTTCAAAATGACCACATGACAATTCAGTAGCACAATCTTCTTAGCGTGTCGATGACAAAAATTAAATTTTGTTTTTGGCCCAGTATTCAGCAACGGTAACAGCATTCGCTGACGCAGCCATAAGGTCCTCACATGTAAAGGTGACAGGGCATGCGGCGCAAGACAAAAGATGGGCCATGGACTGCGGAGAGACGCCACACAAACACTGAAGATCAGAGCTATCCAAGAACTCCCACCTGAGGAGGTTTTTCTTAGTGCTGATCCGAGTACGGAGTCTATTAAGAGTTTGCCAGGTCAACCACGGCAAGGCGTGCCCAGGTGGAGTAGCACAACGTCCTTACATTTTAAATTTTGGAAGAAGGAGGAGTTCCTGCCGGAGTCTGATTACGAGTACTAATGGCTACAACGTGGTCTTTGAGTTATAATTGAATAGGTTACTTCTAGCAAGCGTGCTCCATCATCGAGCACATCATTGCTTCCCATCAGGCGAAGTTGTGGTCAGACACGAGTAAATCAAGTTTTTTTTTAAAGAAGTTAAACCTACAGAGTAGGGCTGTTAGTAGATTATTTATATGCTTAACACTTGATAGATTCTTATTACCCAACAGAAAACTCGAAAGGGAGAAAAGGCAGCTGGGAACCAAAATGATGAAGTACTTATTAGCGTAGTTGACAGAAACAGTATTATTTATTACATCTGGCTGCACTCTAAAGCGCTAAATTGAACAATTGCAATAGACCTAATAGCAAATTAATTGCATATCGAGTACAAAGAGCAATTCTTAGAATTGGCTCCTTTGAGTTACAAGTAGCGTGGTAGGATTACCAAATGATCATATAGTTGTCTAATCATAAATCATGAATTAAACAGAGATGCAATTAATGCCGGATTCGAAATTGATCAATTATACACTTTGTAAGTAATTAATGAAGCAAGAGATTTCAGTGGGAATCGTAGAGGTTTTCTTGACAGGGTTTGTATAACTAAGTATTGTTTATCAGCCTAAGCAGCATTCCTAGGGCTCCGAACGTCTGTATGAAGAAACGGAACCTGGTAGGACCTGTCGTGTATCTGTCTGTTCTGCTGTTAAAGTCAATTTGCTCAGAATTTACTGTATCAATTTAGTTGATATTTGATGTACACTTAAGAACCTGTGTGTCACAAACACGAACGCGTAAAGTTAATACTTAAATAAAGTTCACTACATACGTTTACGTTACATAAGTTTCACTTTTGGAGGACAAATCAGAAAATCAAAAGTTGCACACGCGAACCGCTTTTTTCAAAATTGTGGTTGTGGTGGTGAGATAGTGGTCAAACGCGTGCCTATCAATAGTAAAAAAATCTCCACCACTGTTTTTAACTACTACGCAAAATATTTTACGTGTTTGAAAATAGTGCAAAACACAATTTGAAAATGTCAGCCTTAAATCTTCATTACTCACAGTCGTGCAAATGTAGTAAAATTCACATTAAGTACTAACAAACTAATTCCAATTCTAAATCCTAGCACAGACAGTTAAACTCTCAATCAATCTTAGCCAACATTAGAGCAATCAATCACTCCACTACCATTGATTAAGTTGGCAACACTGCTAATGTATTTGAAAGGTTAAGTCTCATGTTTGGGGTTATCCTTTTGCTGAATCAATCATATGTAAGAACTAGTGGTAATGAGCGTTTGAAGGATAGAAGGTGATTAGAAATGGGAAAATACATAGATGTCGCAGGTTGTGTTATGTGGAGCAGCAAAGCTTGCTAATGAGGAAGAGGCGATGGCGTTGCCGTAGCTGAATATTGGGCCAATTAAAATGAACTATATTTGTCGATACACTGAGATGACGAGACACTGGAAATCAAAAACAGCATATTATGCATTCTTTGCCGGTCTGTTTTAAATTTATTAGAGAAGAGGTAATATGAATAGATTGTTAAACTTGAGTAGGACATAACAGTAGATATCTTACGACTGTAATGATGATGTTGATCAATGGTGACAAGAATCTTGCTGACATCTCGCTTCAGTAAACAGTAAGTGAAATATTAATACAATAAAGTGAATAAAGCTACAAGTGAAGGTTTTAGGAATTATCACGTCGCATAATGAACTTGAACAGGCACAATCAGTGCCGTGGGCCTAATGATAAAAGGCACAAATAAATCTTCATTAATCAGGACTAGTTTTAACCCAGTTTGTGGAAACTGTAATCTGTAGGAGCTCGTTTATCAATGACGCCGGGCCAAGAAATGAGAGGAATAATTGTGCTAAAGCAAATACAATTTATTCATGTCCGGTGCTATTTGCTTGCAGTCTATATTGTTCTGGTTAAGGATCAGTTTCTGATTATTATATTGCTATGCGTTTATTGTGACTCTCAAAGTAGGACATTCCGGTCTGATTTCACCTAGGCCTGTTTACTTCATATTTTGTTCTGCTGTTTTATGCAACTGAACAAATGTTTCATGCAGTTTATATAATCTGTAAGAAGGCTATAAAATTATTGACGAAGAAATCTGCCAAAAAATCAATGAGATTACAAATGTTTTTTCGAATGAAACACCTTTACAATGAAAATGGACAATGACACACATTCTTGAGTCTATTGTCAAACCGAACAGATATAAGACACGCAAACTAGAACAAAATATTCATGAACTTATCCAATGATCTAATAAATCCGCTGTTTCCATAGCTCCAAGCGTAACCGCGGTTGCATTACACAAATCATTGGATCTATGCAGATGAATGAGCAACAAAACCGACGGGACAGTTTTAAGACGGCCATTACATAGCCCGGGGGTAGACGAGGAGTAAGACTCATGCGCTGTGCGTGCCACAGTGGACGTGGTATTTGATTAGTAAGTACTGGAAGTGTGGCTAGGTTTATTTATGGTGGCAAAGAACTTGGAGAATTTGAATTGACGCATGAAGATAAAAAGAATTAAATTAGATAGGTGGACACAGATTGACAGACTACAGAACCACTTTATATAGTATCAGTAGTATTTTAGATTGCAGAAGAAAAACAATAAAAAAGACAATGATAAAAACACATTTGAAAACATAACAGATAGACAAGGAAGCAAAATCTCTTTTCTCATTTTACTACAAACACAACACAACTAGTGAACGAGATAAATGGGTCCATAAATCTAACAAAATCGTGTACCTAATTCCATCATTATCAGAGAAGCTAACTAGAATAGATGTAAAAGATATCAGAATACAAGAAAACCTTCAGCCGAAGCCGTTAAGATAAAGATAAGGCGCCCAATGGTATCAGTGTAATGCGTATGCAAATCTGAGCAGTAAAGATTTCCATGGTAATACAAACGTTACAGCCCTCGTTAACACCTACAGAGTAAATAATGTAGGAACATTTTACTATTGAAACGTCTGGCAAGCTTGGCTTGAATAAATGTACGTACATTCACTGAAGGTAGAAGTTAGACAAGTTATTGAGGAATTGGAAAAACAGACAGTGCTGGCAGATACGCAAGCAATGGATTGGTTTTTCCACGGTAATAAAAAAGGATGCTGCAGCAGATGTATGGGATTGCACTATTTTTACTGACTGACACAGCAAGTTCAACTTATTAAAATGAATCCTACCTTTACGCAAAACTTTTAGGAATACTTCCACTGTGCATATTGCAATGGAATGGAATTCCCTGCCAGAATATGTTCATGAATGGCTACAATTCGGGGCTCATTAGTTAAAGAGTGAAAAGATTACTTTTAGGCAAGCGACCTCCATCATCGACCACATCATTGCTTTCCATCAGGTGAGATTATGCTCAAACGCAAGCCAAAACAACAAAATACTAAAGCGGTCACATCTGACACTGAAGATAATTTATCCTTTCCAACTGGAGCACTCACAAAAACTACCTCTAATTTTTCGTCACCCAACAAAGCGGACGAGGTGACAATCAGACATAAGTAGGACTAGAATCCAGACCGTACGGCAAACTATGTCCACATAACATTAACACCATTAGTACTGGCAACAAAAGTGTTTTTCAATATGTCCCCAACGAGATATTAATTCTCTCGGCTGTAAGGCTATAACTCAGGCCTCAATTAGGGCCACTGGAGACAGTTATTGAGGAAGTAGCCCTGCTGGACTTGGACGCATCTGGGACATTGTTTGAAGATGAAGATCTATAAATTGGTGTCTTTGTTATCTTGAACGGAGAAGTGCAGTTTGGTTTAGATGGAAATGATTTTGCAGTGGTGCAATTTTCGGCAACAGCCCATCGTTGAATGAAAAGTAAGACTGCATTGTTAAAAACAAGCATACATTGTTATTACTCCGAAGGAAATGGAAATATCATTCACGCTTAGTTGAAAATTATAAAAAAAAGAAAGAATGTACTTGAAGGAAAGAGAAACAAGCCTAGAAAACATAAATCGAATCATTGTCACTGGTAGATTACGATCAATTTCTACTAACTACCTAGCTACTAACTACTAACTAACTAGCTTTAGCCCGCGTCTTCGTACACGTTTATCCCGTTTTTTCTCGTTCCCGTGGTAATTTCAGAATAGCCTCTCTTAATGCTCACCTACATCCCCAAGCAACCTACATGCCAAATGCCAGTTTATCCTATGAACAGTAGTTTCGGGTTTGCGTTGTATGTTAGTAACGGAAGAATTTTAGATATTAAGATAACACTCTAAGAAGAAGATTAAATAAAGATATCTAAAGCAAGTTGACATGGTTGATATGGACCATAAAATCTTAAAGAGACAAGCACGGTGATCTATCCTATGCGTGTCTCAAGATGAGAAAAGGGTTTTACCTAGCCTTAGGCGAATTACTGTCTCATTCCATGTAATACATTTTAGAAAATAATTATCCACTTACAATGCCATAAGCCTAGCCCTCGGAATGCAGCAGTCACCATGGCTGACCTACCATAGCGAAGTATAACGGTATATGTTGCATATATGTGTTATATTTCACTCGCAAGGTCGCAGTGTTCGTTCGTCACGCGTTCCTTACTTTTTACTGTGGTTCAAGGTATAAGAGGCCATTTAGTTTTCTTTTTGCAATGTGTTTGACCTCTACCTCTCTTGATGGTAAATCAGCAATAGCACGCTTGCTAAGAAGTGTTCCATAAATTCCGCCTTTTAGTACTTCCATGGCTAATTTGTACGAATGAGTCACCCCTGCTCTGGAACGCAAAGGGCATTAGGAGGAACACGGAAGGGTTGCAGTCAGTAAGAGTCTGACATTCGCTTCTATTCCCCGGTGTTTTTGTGCCGATAACCTAATGTTATCGGCACAAAAACACCAGCAGGACAACGCTTTTAGATATGCTGTACATTCATCATGATTTGTTGACATTTTTTTTTAATCTAAGTATTTTATTACTTTGTTATTAAGAGTTTCTTACAACGAAAATTTTGTAACCTGTACCCAAGGTAATGCAGGTCTCAGTACCCATTTAAATTTTTCATCAGTCTTATTAGCTTGCCCTTTAGTATAAATTTATTTGCTCAATCGCTTCTGCATATAACTTAACCCACCACGTTCCACATATACCTGTACAATATGACCGTGATAAACAGCAAAGAATAATGAATCGCAAATACGTTTAGTGTATTTGTGCGCAGCGCTCGCTTGACCAATCATTGGTCCAGATATGGATGTCATCCGGCCACTGCTTTTTATGACTTTGTCTACGCTATAAACGAGTTTGATAAGAATAAAATTGCTTTTGAGTTTATGGTTATTTAAGGAATTGGCTTTTTGTCGTCAGTATCTATAAGATGATTTAACTAAAATTTTTAATTAGCAAGGTTTGTCGGAAGGCGACTTACAATAACAAAATTATGCTATTGCTATGTGTCGGTCGGTGCTGTATGGTGCCGTAAAAGAATAATATCATCCCATCACTTCCCGTGGGTGTCGTAAGAGGCGACTAAGGGACTCACCAGAGAATGGGCAGCAGCGTTCTCTGTAAAACGCAAAACCATACACTGTGTACGAGTATTCCATTTTGTTTGAGGTCGACGCAATTTTACTTCTTCCATATTTTTTAACTAGTCGTAATTTCAGTAATTGCCCTCTATCTAAATTGTTAACGCAGACACTCCAATCTCTCTTCAAGGAATATTTTCGAGACGACCTGAGCCCACCACTAGAAATTTACTGTAGTTACCATTTTTTCACTGCATCTATGTGTACATAATTATTAATTTAATAGTTATTAATCAATAAGATCCACGAGAATGCTGGCACACTGAGCTGCAGTTTGGCAAGTTTGGGTTATTATCCATTTATTCTTGAATAAATTACGAAAAAACAATTCATGTCCATACCCTATACATACGATTTCCACTACTGACGTAAAACAACATCATCTGCCTAGCCTTTTCCCAGGGTTCTCATATTGGGGTCGGCTTCCAGTCAAACCGGATTCAGCTGAATAAAAGTATTTTACGTGGAGCGGCTGCCAGACCAGACCAGACCAGACCAGACCTTCACTACCCATTAACTGAGTAATACGGTACTTCTTGGCAACACTGGAGTCAGATTTACTGGCTTCTGCCTATCCAATCCAATCTACTGACGTAATACAACATGGTGTCACAATAGGGATGAGTAAATAAATAAGATAAATTGTATACCAGCAAACCAAAGAAAACCTAGTACTGTGTTCGAACTACTTATAACACAATAATATTACAAGTCAATGGTACATAATATGGCTTCAAGAAATACTTCAAGGGCTTCTTATTATGTTATTCTTTGTTTAATACTGTATTGTCTGTTATCACTTGTTTCTTGTTGATTATTTGCCCTTCCTTGAAGTAGTATTGGAAGAACGGATCGAAGAGTTTTTTGTTTTTAACGGTACTATGTACATGGCCCCGGAAAGTGATCGGCTACTTTGAATACGATGATCCACCGCAAGGGGTCAAGTCTTTGTCGATGGACCATAGACCATACGTTGTGACAGCCGAAGCCCACCGAATACCTGAGACAAGAACAACCCTTAACGATAAGTTGACGATGGTCTTAACGCCGGAAATGGTAGCATAAATGTATCAGGAGAAATGACCCCAAATAGGGAAAAAACCAGAGGATTGATTTGATCGCTGATCCTACAGAGTTTTAAAAAGATTTATCAGTTTCCCAGCTTACAGGTAAACCAGATCCAGCTGCAGAACAACATCTCAACGACTCCGAACTAACCTCTCCATATGCCAGCACACAAGTGGGCCACCATGGCCAACCACTGAGCTAATGCCACAAAATTATCGAGTAGTCAGTTTAATTACTCACACTTGGCCGAACGCTGACCGTTATGGCGGCGGTGAGCCAAGTTCATTGTCACAGTTTAGATGGCAATTGTGTATGCTTCGGCGGTTTGTCTATTGGGTTTCGTTCGAGTGACTTATTTGTTGATAGTTTGTTGCAGTAATAACTCTTAAGTCAAAAAGTGATACATTAGTTTTGATCAAGGAGCTAAGGTCAAATTAAGAAGAGATATTATCGATTGTACTATGAACAGTAGTCGGTAACCCTTTTTTTTGGATACGGGAATTCAGATAATGACTTCTCCAGTGTTCCCTACAAATGCCCTTTGCTTTCCAGAGCCGCTGTTTCGAATAATCCCGCAATATGAACGGTAATCCTATGCTCATGATTAAGGATATTTGGAAATATTTTGGGGGTTTTTAGGTTTTTATAGCGCACTTAGGTATATTGTCTTATATTAATTTCGTAAATCTATCTATCGCACCGAGGTTTGCTAAAAGAATACCTACATACGTATACGCCTTTTAACATGATATTTTTATCTGAGTGTTTTTGTGTGCAATAAAGGACAAGAATAAAGATCCTCTATTTGGGGCAAAACTTACTTTAAAAATTGCACGAAATTGAAAGAAGAATGAAAGAAAAATCTAACATTATTGCTATGTGTATCTTGAGAGCTTCAGAGGTATGATATAACTAATGACCTTCCAAAGTTCTAAGCATTGTTTGTTCATCACACATTCATAATACGTACAGTTAAGGAGTAGAATTCCCTGCCGGAGTCTGTGTTTCCCGATAACTACAACCTGGGAGTCAAGAGTGAATTGGTTACTCTAATCTAGGCAAGCGTGCTCCATCTTCGACCACATCATCGCTTACCATCAGGTGAGATGGTGGTCAAGCGCGTGCCTATCAACAGTAAAAAAAAACATTTATCAATTCCCTATTACCTTACTTAGAACTCTAAGGCAATACCAAATTTCCCAATGGAAGCTTTCTCCTCAAAATTAGGACACAAGAACTCCAAATTGGTCCAAACAATCCATTTTCACCAACAGAATGGCAAAACTCCTAAATATTTCGATCAGTTTCTAGAAATTTACATACAATTATTTACTCCGGAGTAATCGTAGCGACCTTAGCCACGGTTCGGAATTAACTATACAGCTTGTTTATGCTATTGTAGAATGTTCCTTTTGCGAGAGGTATTTGACTTTTGGAGCTCAATGATAGAACGTTATTTGACTTCGAAATTCAGCAAATGCATTGTCATTGTGCGCCTAGAATACAGAATTTTAGTTGAAATGGTAGGAGGTTGTTCCTAGCAAAGTACCATTGGGTAGAAGACAACTAACTAAAATAACCAGCCAAGTGCGAGTCGAACTCTCGTGTGAAGGGTTCCACCCCCTTTAATTTTTAATTGAAGTTTTATAGCGGCATTCGGTGAAAATTTCAACTGTCTACCTTTTACGGTTCTTGAGAACTTGCTATTCCGCTGGCAGACAGACGAACGGATAGCGGAGGCTTAATAATAATATCCCGAAATATGTAATCAAATCCCTAAAGATATATAACTTTCTGAGAGGTCACTTCCCTACAGAAAGTACTACTCTGTCAAGAAAGTACCGGGAAAAGATCAATAATACACAAAATGTCTGTTATTCATCCAAATTTATTTTATCACCTTCAAAGTATGCTCCTTTAGAAACGATACACTTGCGCCAACGAATAATCCATTCATCAAAACATTTTTTAAACGCTGCTTCCGGAATTGAGTTCAGTTCTCGCCGCGAATTCTCCTTTATGTCTTCTATCGATTGAAAACGGGTGCCACGAAGTGGTAATTTGAGTTTAGGAAAAAGAAAAAAGTCAGCAGGAGCCATATCTGGTGAATATGGTGGTTGCTGGATGGTATTTGTTGAGTGTTGGGTTAAAAATTCGTTCACAATGATAGCCTTGTGCGAAGGCGCATTGTCGTGGTGCAAAATCCAAGAATTTTCTTTCCACAAGTCTGGCCTTTTTCGTCGAATTTGCTCTCTTAAACGCCGCATAACGCTCAAATAATATTCTTTATTTACCGTTAGACCTTCCGGTAAGAATTCAGAGTGCACAACACCGCGATAGTCAAAGAAAACAGTCAACATGACTTTGACTTTTGATCGACTTTGGCGTGGTTTTTTCGGTTTCGGTTCAGTTGGAAGGCGCCACTCCGAAGCTTGTTGACTAGTTTGCATGTCAAACTCGTAAACCCACGTCTCGTCACCAGTAACAATGCGTTTCATGAATGTTGGGTCCGAACTGACTCGTTCTAGCATGTCCTCAGCGGCTTTCATGCGATTGAGTTTTTGGAGAAAATTCAGATCTTTTGGGACTAGCCGAGCAGCAACATGTTTCATACCCAAACGATCAGTTAAAATGGTACGGATCGACTCGTGAGATACAGAAAGTTCGGCGGCTATCTCTCTCAGAGTTGAATGGGGGTTTTCAGTCACTATTTCCTTCACTTTTGCGATGTTAACTTCAGTTGCAGACGTTGACGGCCTACCAGAGCGAGGCAAATCTTCCATCACATCTCGACCGCTTTTGAACGCTTTGAACCACTCATAAGCACGAGTTTTTGATAAAGTCGATTCACCGTAAGCCTTCTGTTACATTTTCAGTGACTCCGAACACGAAATTCCATTGGCGATGCAAAATTTAAGACAAACTCTTTGTTCGATATTTTTGTCCATTATGAAATTCGCAATACACACTATATATGATATTACTAAAACCAGCACTGTATTTAATATAAATAACAGATGCAACTCAAACTCCGCGCCAAAATGGAAAACAGTTGTGCCAATCTAACAACTACAAAAAAACAAAAATTTGAATTTGGAACCATAAACAAATCATCCATTCCCGATACTTTTTTGACTGAATGTAAGTGATTTGATCAAATTCTACTGTTTTATTGTAACGATGAATTATTTGTTTGAATATTAATAGTAGGTATTTCTATTTAATTAGATTCCCTCTATGATTTTTCCGTCTAATGGGCCTCTGTGGACCTTGAGAATATCAACAAATACCGTGTAATATGGATTACACGGTATTGGTTCGTATGGTTATTGAGTTTTTTACTGTTGATAGGCACGCGTTCGACCACTATCTCACCTGTTGGTAAGCGATGATGTGGTCGAAGATGTAGCACGCCTGCCTAGAAGTAACCTATTGAAGTCGAAGCAGACATGTCCAATTATGGCAAACCCCCTTTTAGGGGAGGCCTATGTCCAGCAGTGGACAGTCTTTCGGCTGTTATGATGATGATGATGAGACATGATCGGCCCAATCCCACCTAAAATAGCAGTAGTTATTCTATCTTTTTTAGGGTTCCGTACCCGAAGGGTATCCAACGGAACCCTATTACTAAGCCTCCGCAGTCCGTCCGTCCGTCCGTCTGTCTGTCAGCGAGCTGTATCTCAGGAACCGTAATAGGTAGAAGGCTGAAATTGCAAAGATTGTGTATTTCTATTGCCGCTATAACAAAAAATAATAAAAATTAAGGTTTATGGTACGGAACCCTTCGTGTACGAGTCCGACTCGCACTTGGCTGGTTTTTTCTTTATTAACATGATGCGTTTACCTACTAAACAAGTCTCGAGAACAATCCACGTCACACCACCATCCAAGATCCGTCTGAGCGAGTTCAGGCTAATTAGATTATCTATGGGCAATCCGACGCGCTCGCCATTCATTAATGTTTACTTGTTAGCGATTAACAACGCTTCGCCGACTTAGCCAGTTAGTTTATGAAGAATATGGTGGTTCAGCATATTGTTTTTAACAGGATTACTTTAGATATGAGCTGATTAGTGAGTATACAATGAGAGATTTTGTGGACTATTTTAAAACTTAGATGAGAATGACAGCTAGTTCAGTCATACGCTTTTTAAAAAACTGTTACAGAGGATAAAATGTAAGTTTTTTTATTTGTCGGTTCGCGTTCGGCCACAATCTTATCTAATGGAAAGCGATGTTGTGTTGGAGCATTGCAACATCGTTTGCATTGATGTCACTTAAAAGCACCTGATTAAGGCATATGGTTGAGGTGATAGTGATAGGACTAATACTATACCAAATACCAATCCACCTAATGTTTTTCGGATGGGACAAACTTCAGTGCAATGCTATGGCCGAAATTTTGTTTTTTTTTTCGTGATCCCTCGTGCCCGTGACGCTTCTGTTAGATAATCGCATGCCAGTCTGGCCGTAGATCCGTAGGTACAACAAGTTTCATACAAGAAACACAATCATTTCATTCGGATGGGGCAAACTCCGGAGGCATTGCTGTGGCCGATAGATTTGACACTTCGGTTTTTTTCGTGGCCCTCGTGCCCGTGACGCTTCTGTTAGATATTCGCACGTCAGTCTGGCCGTAGATCCGCACTATAAAGGTCGGCGCGCACCGCACGCACCGTTAGAGGCGGGTATTTAGGTCGGCGCACGCGCCCGCTACAGTATGCCACACTGGGTGCCGGGGTGAGGGATAAGCGGTAGCGATTTAGTTTGACCCGCAAGTAATGGTAAATTGGTCGTATTAGATTTTTTGTGAATAGAATAGAATACTCTTTATTATGTACACCATATAAGTTACATAAAAGATAGATGAGAAACATTACGTAGGGTGTAATACTGAGTGGGTAGGGGTAAAAGCGATCTTTTCTAGACATCCTTTGGATGGATTTTAAAGAGAAAAAGGAGTGACAGTACTGTAGTCTTAGGTGTACTATTACTATTATTATAGATTTTTTGTAAGTTGGAATGGAAACATAGATGTCAGTTTAAGTTTACGACTTAGTCTAAGATTTCCGAGTGAGAACGTTATGTACTTTTATCATCTACCGAGTCATTGTTTACGGTTCAAATGTTAGCGATACGAAATAAGTTTTTTATGAACTTTGTCCTTTATGCCAATAAAAATGTCTACATAATTGCAATATTTATGAATAACAATGACGTTGATATTTTAAACATGCATAAAGCAGTAGCAATTTATAATTCAATTAATTGATATAAATAATCGTGCAGTAGTAATTTGCAAACGTAATAGCTAATTATAGTGGTCGAAATAATAAACTTAAACTATTAATAAAAGCGCACAATTTGTCATAATAAATTTTAAATCTAATATGAATTCCTAAGTTTATTGAGTTAAGCAATTTTTCTTAGAAGTCAAGGTAGACCGGCCAACTAATATAAAAACTACCAGCAATCATGCGCAGACATCAATAAATTAACAGCCAGTAATTTTAGTTTAACATCGTCGTTTAAAAACATATTAGCATAATTTAACTGCAGTTCATTTAGGTCATAGAACTAAGAATTTAATTATAATTATTATGACAAAGTAATATCTGTAGAAACAACGAATAACTGAATATCTAAAGTTACATCGTAATCTATTTATTTGTTTGCATTCTTGCAAAATATTCGGTCAAGCAGGCAAGACAATCACAGTTTTTTTTTTAAATATCAAAAATGTTTTGCGCATTTTAGTTTTATGTTTTTATTTACTATTTAATGCGAAGAAAAGTTAAGCAACTTAATCAGTAAGTTCGGTAATTGGGCAATAAACGCCACGAAGGATCTACAAAAAACAGACATTGCCAGCCACAACAAAAAAAAAAGATTACGCACAATTTAAACATATCGCTACCTCCTCATAACTTGTCCCACACTAGCAGAAACAGTAATCTAGGATGTTATGTGTTATACGTGACATGTCACCGTTTGTGATGGAATGTTACCGATTTTATAACATGTCCAGCCAGTCAGTATGCGGGGTAAGCAGTCAATGTACCCTTGCTAACTGCTGATTCATACGGGGAAAATCTTGGGAGCAACGGCCAATTGTGTATCTTTCTCAAATGGTCTTAAAGATATGCATAGCAGCTTTGTTTCACTGTCGTAGCTTAGAAACAATTAAGTTTTACAATTAAGTTTCAGTTTAAAGCAGCATGTTTTTAGGTTTCCGTACCCAAAGGGCCTTTGGATGCGGAACCCTAAAAATATATCTCTCAAGAACAGTAATAGGAAGACGGTTGAAATTTTCACAGATAGTATACGTATTTCTAATTTATACTGGCCGAATGGTGTCGGCCGGTGCCATATGGTGCCGTAAAGAATAATATTATCCCATCACTTCCCGTGGGTGTCGTAAGAGGCGACTAAGGGAGGGACTCACCAGGGAATGTGCAGCAGCGTTCTCTATAAAACGCAACACCATACACTGCGATCGCCAACCCGCCTGCCAAGCGTGGCGATTATGGCAAAGCCCCCCTTTAGGGGAGGCCTATGTCCAGCAGTGGACGTCTTTCGGCTGATATGATGATGATGACTATTGGGACCTCTTCTATTTTCGCACTTCAAGTTGTAGGTACATTATCAATATACCAACTGCTGACAGTAGGTATTTAAATGTGTATGCCTTAGTACACTGTTTCCAATCTCGTCTCAGTAAACCAAAATATAGCTCGAAGCTCTTCAGTCCTCGCCTCTCGGGATGAACGTAAATAGTGACGCACAATAAAGATCATATTGTTTACATTGTTCGCAGAATCATCTGGTACCCAATGTAGAACTTCTGTTTGTTTGAGTAAGCTCCTGTGACTTAATACAATTTGTTGATTACAAAATTACAGCCTGAATCCATTTCCTGGATTTATAGATTTCAGGAAAACCTATAACAAGTCTATAGTTTTATAATAACACGTTACAAATAGTATAGGTACGTTTGAAACCCTTTGAATGGGCTAAAAACTTGGCTTGGGAAAGGCGGGATTTAGAACACCGGCCGGCCATTATTTTAAGTGATGTTAAGGTGGATGCTCCAGGGTAGCCCGCGAAATTCAAATATTTTTATGTTTTTTGCAATTTGCCGGTCAGGGTGAAGCTGTATGTGGAACAAATGCGATGTGAAATCGAAAGAATGAATATTTCAGAAATAATCATTCTTTCGAACTACATGAACTTAGAGGGCTATATTGATGATTAAAATGGTTATAATTCTTTAGATAAATACGCGTTACGGTCGCAGATCGCATTTGGTCCACATACAGCTTCACACTGACCGGCAAATTGCAAAAAACATAAAAATATTTGAATTTCGCGGGCTACCCTGGAGCATTCACCTTAAGCGATGCGATTTACCTATTCACTCTAGACTGTTGACTTGAATCCAGGTTGATAACGAATAGTTAAACTGTATAGGCATACTGTACTGAATGCGGAGTAAGGTTAGTACGGTGCATTCAGCTATGCTGACGACACGCTGGTCCTGGCGCAGGGGGGGTCGCACAGGTGGACGGCCGACGCTATGACGCGCGGGGTTGCAATTTGCAACAGTGGTTAAGAGGATGCCTGCCAGGATTGTGGAATTTGTTCGAAAGAATCACCACGGCCCTGGAACACAAACGGCACTAGGAGGAACACGGTGGGTTTTAGTCAGTACCTAAGAGTCTGACACTCCCTTCTGCTCCGCCCAAAACAGGAGGAGTCATTTAATGATAAAACATCCTTTAAAAAAAAGGATGGTGCATTCAAACTGCCGATAGACTCGAGTTTGAGAGTCAATCGGCAGCTCTATTTAAATTCGAGGCCATACCGATTACCGAGTAAGTTGACTATATTATTAAACCACAATAAGGAAGAATATCATAAAAACAGATACGTGTTGTTGACCTACCACATAACACCGTCCTTTGCCCCACCCAGCCTAACTAGGTCACCGGGGAGACCTCCACTGTTCATACCACACACATCACAGCTCGCTATATTACTCCTATACATAATAGTATACTCCTAATAGTATTTTACTAAAAAATCTATCAGATAGATTTCCTAAAAAAATGTTGGACACGTATTTCTTTCTTTTTTCACGAAAACAAAAAAGAAGCCGATATATCACGCTTGTTTTTAACGCATTATTATAATAATGCGTTAAAAACAAGCGTGACGTCACTACGATGGTACAATTTTTACCAGCCATGACGTCACGTGTGTCTATCTGATGAACTAGTTAGATTTTTTCAGTAAAATCCCTATTATCAATATTTATAAAGTCGTTGCGTTACTGAGTGACACAGCCGAAAGTACTTGGTTCTAGAAAGCTGAAATTTGGCATGTAGGTTCCTTGGAGTGTAAAGGATTTCCCAAAATTCCTACGGGATCGGGAAAAAACGGCGGGATATGTGCGTACGAAGTCGCGGCAAAGGCTAATAGAGGGAAACTGACTGACTGACATAATCTAAATGTACATACTTTATATGTAGGTGAGCACTAAGACGGGATTTTTGAAAATTCAACCTGTAAGTGCCTGTCCATTACAGCGGAGCGACGCAACGGAGCGCAGAAACGGAGAAATGTTAACCAATGGAATTGCATAAAATCTCCGCACCACGTGAGTCACTGACATGATGACAGACATGATTGGTTAATATTTCGCCAGTTCACAGCTCCGCTGCCTCGCTCCGCGCAATTGGACAGACACCGTAAGGATATGGAAAGAGGGAAAATAGTTGGTTACGTTAGGATGGAGTCGCAGCCAGGTCCGCTAGTTACTCATAATCTACTTGTTTACACATTACTCATTAATTAATGAAGTATAAACTCGTTCATGTAACTTGTGCTAGCCTGTCTAGTGTGTTGGCCGTGAAATTAATAGGCATGTAGTTAATTAACACAATTGGCATTGAGTTTTATGAGGGCTGTGAGAATTAAAGTGAAAATGTTCGTGTAAATCCATGGTGTCTGACAGATTTTAACACCCTTGTTCTTAATCTTATACGGAAGAACGAGAGACGTCCACTGATGGAAATAGGCCTCCCCCAAGTTTCGTCACAACGATCAGTTGGGCGGTTCTCATCCAGCGGATTAACGCGGTCTCTACCATGTTATCGGTCCAGACGGGATGGTCCACATTGTGAGAGGCCGCGGTCGCCACTCCAGAAACTTTCTGACTCCATCGACTATCTGCGAGCAAAGTGCTCTGCCCACTGCCAATTAAGTATGTCGGTAACTTTGGTTCTCTTGCAGATATCTGCATTTCATATTAAAAAAATAAAAACAAATCAAATTCAAAAATCGGTTGTCTGTAAAGTCGGTTTATAGACGATAATTTTACGTGATAACGTCATAAGAAAACAATTGAATTCTTAACAAACAAGCCGAACGCTTAGGTCAATCGTCCTTCTCTATCGCTAGTTCCGCGCTCTCGCTCTCAACGTGACACTTTTTCTTGCGAGCAGCCGGCGCGGCGTTCATCGGTTTATCAGACGTTATCACGTCAAAAATCTTTAGATGGAAAGTTTCAATACTACTAAAGGTCATAGGTACTTTATATCTCTACAACCACTTCTATAGGCTAGGCCAAACTGGAGTAAAAAGTTAGTATTAAACAATTTAAATGAGTTTTCACACTTACCGCTAAAAAATCTTCTCTAAACCTCAACAACGGGGCTGACACATCTGCAAAAGAAATAAAAAGCACATGTTTATAGAAACACAAAGCAAAACAAAAATAGATGGACTCGTCAAAGAAAACAGATTAGATCATTGCTCTTGTTGCGAAAATTATACCAGCAACATTGAAAGTACAAATAGAGCAAGGCCGCTTGAGAAATGTCTGCGGAAATATGTTGTTAACCGGAGATCGTTAATAAATAATAATGAATACCTCTAGCTATGAGCAATCACGATTTATTGATCCATAATCAAGAAGCTTTATTGAAGAAAATTCAACTAGAAAGCTTAGTTCCAGATGGTCAGCTTGAGTTTAGGACGGTTTCGCTGTGTAGAATTGTTTAACATCGACGATATGGGCGATGACTAGAGGAGCTCGTGGCTAAATAATAACAGCCGCAAGGGTCGATCTTGAAGGTTAAGCAACGCTTGTCGAGGTTGGTCTGTGGATGGGTGACCATCTTAACGTAACGAGTTTCCTCCGTGCCTCGGAAAGCACGTTAAGCCGTTGGTCCCGGCTTTCATTTGTAGATCTTTGGCAGTCGTTACGGATTGTCAGAAGCCAGTAAATCTGACTCCAGTCTTGCCAAGATGTACCGTGCTACCCAGTTAATGGGTTGTGAAGGTCTGGTAGGCAGCCGCTCCACGTAAAACACTGGTATTCAGCTGAATCCGATTTGACTGGAAGCCGACCCCAATATAGTTGGGAAAAGGCAGGCAGATGATGATTACTAGTAGTAGGTCACCGACCGGAACAGTTCATAACTCAAGACAAGGAAAGGCTGGGTAATGTAGAAGAAATAAAAGATGAACTATGCAAAACACAAATATTTCTAGACCCATCAAGATTAGTCAAAGGTCGCAAGAAAACCGTCAAGCCAATTACTTAACTAGGAGACGGAGACAAAAATGTAAATGACGAACAAACAAAAAAGCCAGAATCCGGTATCCATGTCACCAACGTAGAAAAGATGGCCATGGGTCAAGGCAAATATGAAAATAATGGGAAAATAATGATAGCCACATAATTATCCAACAATTTCAGAAAACAGAAAGTTAACTTAAATTTAGCGATGATGGCTGATGGAACGTATTTCAAACGATGGTTTTAGAAACAAGTGAAGTATTTACGACGTAGAAAGTACTTGTAAGAGAAATGCAAACAGATAACTATGAAACTATTGCTTTCAATGATAATGCTTAAGAGTGCTTGACATTTCAAGTGTTTACACATGGTAATCTAGAAAATGACATGTTGTAGGTAAATGTAATAGATATTGAACACAAAGCTACAAGCGACTTTGAGTCAAGAGTGAATAGGTTACTTCTAGGCAAGTATGGCCTATCGTCGACCACATCATCGTTATTTATCAGGTAAAAGAGTGGTCAAATGCGAGCCTTTCAATAATATAAAGTGATGGCATCAATCAAGCACTAAACACAGTCATACTATTTGAATTAGACAGTAAAATAAATATTAGCATAACAAACTAAGAGCGTAAGTAATTGACTACTTAGTATTAAACAAAATTGACTTTGTCAAAAACCCGATCGCTAAAAACGACAAAAAAGTTCGAAACAAGTCGCTTTTCAAGAAGTCTGATGCAGTTGGTAGCATTGGATCAGTGATTGAACTGCACCGTAAAAAATTTTATTTCCTACATTTTAGTGAGTTACTTTTTTGGAATTGTCTCCTCGAGCCCTTTATCTTGATACCTCACTCGATAGGTTTCGATAAAAAATATTTTTTGGAAGCCATAATTTGGCGCCAAACATCTGCCATTTTGATATAACCCAGTGTCACTCTCACAGTAAACACGAATCTAACGACACCTCTCAATCTAAAATCCATGGAGCCGTTTAGGCTACATACATACATACACACGAAAAACATCCTTCTTTCGCAGTTGGGTTACCCACAATCACTAATTGTGCCAGTCTCAATCTAAATAAATAGACATAATGAAGAATCCAATTCAGGAAACATAAAATCTGAATTCAGTGATGATTTTAGTCGCAAAGAATTTCAACCAATGAATTGGTTATTAGATACAATTGTTTAACTTGAACAATGCTAACAGGGGCGTTGTTCTAGAGATTGAGCTAATGTCATTGAAATTGTTCGTAATGCCGACATCATTGTGGATGGGGCTTCAATCATAGTTAAAATCTGTCAGCTGTGTGTTGAGTTACATGTGGAGACGGGTTCCGTAGACATTGTGAATATTTAAATGCACGAAAATACAGCAAATACAGCAGAAGCAAGAACATTCAGAGCAGGGCCTTTTTTTAGGATGGGAAATCATCAAATGACTCCTCCCGCTCTGGGTACAGCTGGAGGGAGTGTCAGACTCTTACTGACTAAAACCCATCCGTGTTCCTCCTAGTGCCCTTTGCGTTCCAGGGTCCGGTGCCTCTTTCGAACGAAGTCCGCAGCTTCAGAGCAGGACCTGAGTTGTAAAATTCTGGTTAATCTAATGTATTTCCATCATTACATTAATCCCACAGATTTGTGTCAGTGTGGTTAAAAGGGCATAGAATGCTGTGACAGAGATGTGCGAGATTTAAATGTGAAGCTTCCGAATTTAGCCACAGAACTCTTAAAATCAGGACACTGGACTTTGTCAGACTAATTTTTTGCACAGTATTTTACATTTATTTTACATTTATTGTTGTTACATTTATTGGAATGACTATACGTTCATCAAATGTTTCAAATGATGACATTATTTTGATTTATAGCCACAAAAACTTTCAATGTTGTTGATGTAATTTATTGTTGAATTTTGACTCGAGTTGTTTAGTATTCAAGTGGTGAATTGGTCACCAAATTATTTGGTTACCAAGTTCAACTCCTTATCTTGTGCTCATTCATCATCTGCCTAGACTTTTCCGAACTACATTGGGGTCGGCTTTCAGTCAAACCGAAATTAGCTGAACACCAGTGTTTTACGTGGAGCGGCTGCCTACCAGACCTTCACAACCCATTAACTGAGTAACACGGTACATCTTGGCAAGACTGGAGTCAGATTTACTGGCTTCTGACAATCCGGAACGACTGCCAAAGATCTACAAATGACAGCCGGAACCTACGGCTTAACGTGCTTTCCGAGGCACGTAGGAAACTCGTTATGTTAAGATGGTCACCCATCCACAGACTAACCTAGGCAAGCGTTGCTTAACCTTGAAGATCGACCCGTGCTCCACGAGCTCCTCTTATATTGTACTCATTATATGAGTATAATTGGGTAGATAATTATGCCAAAGCCATATCGTAGAATTTACCATTTCATGGAGAGAAAACCCTTGGTATGAAACGGCAAACCAATTCATGAATGGTCAATTTTACGATATGGGTTCGACAGATAATAATTACGAGTATGTACTACAAACATCTGTCAAATTTCTTTAATAGATTTCCAAATTTATCGTTAAAGTATTAGGTTCAATGTTGATTGGCTTTTTTATAATGCCCGTCCTTGACACAGGCAGTAGTTTTACGGACGAATGTTTGCCTCTCATTTTGTTTTATTGTTATTTTTATTCATATATTACAAAATAATGTAATTTTAATGTGCGTCTGTTTGAGCGGAATAAACTAATTTTCTTTCTTTCTTTCTTTCTATTGGGAAAATTTGCACTAGAGATTTACTACACAGTCCTAAATGATCAAAATTGCTTACACAGCCAGTCGCACTAAATACACATGCTCACTTACTTAAATACCCATGCTAGGTGTGCAGTAATAACAACATCTTACTCGACTATCTTTATTATAATAATCAATTTTGTTTTATCACTAGGTCTTACAAAATATGTAAGACCTTTCCTTTTGCCTTTTCAAAGCAAAGTTTATTTATCATTTAAATAAAATCATCATTCGGTTGTCCTAACTCCTTGCGTACTTCTCTAGTAGTCGTCATCTGTATAACCCATCCTTTACTAGACAAAACAGTTCATCCATAGCTAAATCATAATAAACAAAACCCAGATCTGATTCTTCATCCAAATAAAATCAGTCATCATTATCTTGTCCTTTACTCTAAAATACTTCTTTATTAGTAGTCATCTCCCCTTTCCCTCGTTGTCTAGACAAATCATCTTTGAAACAGTTCATCCAAAGCTAAATCTTTATAAACAAAACTTAGATCCGGGAGTCGATCCACTCACAGGTCGACGCGTTCCAAATCCAACTGCGACTATTAAACCAATTACGCGACAAACTCAACAAAAACGCGACAGTCGCACGATATGAGCCACTGGGTTGAAGATGAGAGTGACGGAAAAAAGGTTGTGATGGAAGGTTCGCAGAAGCTGTCGTTAATGCGAGGTAAGTGTTGACTGGCGCATGTGCTATGGGAGTTTATAAAGACAGTTTGTTGAACTTGGCTTTTGCAGTGGTAAGTTTATGAGCAGGTAAAAAGTTTCGTAGTTAATTGTAGCCTATACTGTCTCGCTGCTGGGTATAGGCCTCCCCCAAGATATTTTGGTCCCGAGCTATCACGAACCAACTCTTGTATTTAGATGTCTAGCTCGGCTCGGAGAAGTTTTTACAAGTTGTAAAATATAGCTTTATGGACTATTATAAAGGCCATAGGATTTGTAGACTTATAGTTTATTGTTAAATGCTATAACAGCTTCAAAGAATGCAATAAAAGTTTAACAGTCATCTTTAAAACATACTATTTAATTTTCAACGTACCTCACAATTGAAAAGTACTCAAAAAGTCGCTTTTCCGTCTGTAATAGTGAAGTAGTCAAGGAGATGGCAGAATATTGTTCAATATAACAATAACTATAAAAAGTTAAGTGTTTAAGCGCACGCGCCGGCCGACTGGGTCAATTCGCGAGACCAATCGGGTGACACGAGTGGCCCACAGGCCCGGTTACCGAAATGTGGGGGCATGGTCGTAATGTGAGATCGGAGCGAGGAAGCAGGGACCTGAGCGGAGTTAGATAAGATTGGAAATGGAAGAAAACGGTTGATAATTTTGTCAAACTAGGTCTTCTACACCGGATGGTATCACCATTAACAGCCCCTATGTCATCATGATTCCGCTGTGAGAGAAAAACGGCACAAATAGCACTATCACTTTCACACAGCGGAATCATGATGGCATTGGCTGGTCATAGCAAAACACTATCCAATACTATTCATCATCAACATATTTTGGCTCATTAACAGACTAATCCTTTCCGATAATGCACAATTATCAGCCAATAGACTTCAGATACCCAGAAAATGAATAGAAGAATGAAGAAGTCATTTCGTTTACACGATTTTGAATCCTGAAAATGTATAAAGCGTAGCGTATTATGTATGTGCTTGTGTTAAGCGTAGAAGAAAGCAGATATAAAAAGGACGACTATGCTGTTGCTAATACTTTTGTGTCCTTTATTTAAACAAGGAGTATGTAAATTTTCTAAACCGCTCCGTCAGATAACCCGCTGTCCCCCAATCTTTGGACCTTAACCAGCATTCAAATCATTCAAATTCCATTAGATATAACTGCGTATGACTGATGCAGAACTGTTATGCAGTGCGGGGATATGTCCGACCGTCACGACACGCAAAACTGTTCTATTGGATTATAACGTAACTGTTTTGTGTTTGAATGTTGTTGGAAAAATTGTCTGACGAAGAATAACTCAGCAGTTTTTGTTCATAAAATATTTTATATCTTTTTTTTGTTGATGTTATCTATTGATATGACCATCTATGACCATCAATTATTGCAAAGGCCTAAATAAATGTACAAGAATATGCAAGAGCGTAAATCCCAGAAGTTAATGTCGTCGATCATTGATTTAAGATTTTGACTTGGACAGGCATGAACAACCAATTTGTATGGACATGAAAGCCCAAGAGCAAAGGGAACCCTCGAAGTCACAAACAATTTTATCGACCATCGAACAAGAAGCTTATACAAGCACGATACTAAATTAAGCTTGTCAGACTTTTCTGAGATTCCGAAACACCAAGAGCAAAAGACATCCCCTAAATCCGGAAAGAATAATACACGATTAAAGAAGATGTTACTACCTTTCTACCAGATGATGGTAAAGCTAATGTGGGTGACCCAATCAACACCAAAGACCATACAACTAAACAAAAACCTAAACGAAATACAATTGATATAGGTACCAAAGGAAATGAAGACACCGTTTATAATTCCAGGTTACCTACAAGTAAATTGCAATATATGGGAGACGGAAGCAAGAAAATATGTTTGGAGGCGAAGTGCTTGGAAACCTTGGTTTAGTTTTAACTTATCACAGGTTATGAACGATTGCTGCCTTGTAGCTGTGGTTGCTGTAATGATATCGATATGTCAGGCGCTAGAAACTAAGGATGTTATGACTGCTGGTACTTTCCAATTGTATTGTCTGATATTGAGGCTATTTTAAGCATTGATTTTGCAAATTGGCGATTACTAGCAGCTTGCAAATAAGATGTTTGTTAAATCGGAAGTAAAAATGGTTCGAACACCAACACAATCATTAAAAATACTACTCTGTCAAGAAAGTACCGGGAAAAGATCAATAATACACAAAATGTCTGTTATTCATCTAAATTTATTGGAACGAAGTTCCTTATCGCGCGTTGTGAAAGGGGGCTAGACGGAAAAAATTCTTACGAAATGTTGTCACGACACTTTTTGCTATAGTAAGCTATTGTAAGCTGTGCGAATGGAATGGAATGGAGTGGAATGGCATGGAATGGAATGGAATGGAATGGAGTGGAATGAAATGGAGTGGAATGGAATGGAATGGAGTGGAGTGGAGTGGAGTGGAGTTTGCGTGGAGTGGAGTGGAATGGAATAGAATTTCTCATCTCAATAGGGACTGATTGAGATGAGAAACAGTGGGTCATTAGTTGCCAACGATACGATACCATCTTAGGGAAAAGGATAAAGTCGTAAAACACAGTTATGTTTCTAGTTTTATTACAATTCGCGCGTTGAGAAAGGGGGCTAGACGGAAAAAATTAAGACCAAAAGTTGTAACGACACATTAAGACCAAAAGTTGTAACGACACTTTTTGCTATAGTTGTAAGCCATGCGGCGTAGGAACTTCGTTCCATCCGGGTGTCCCTTGACACCTCTCAAGTTTTTTTTTATCACCTTCAAAGTATGCTCCTTTAGAAACGATACACTTGCGCCAACGAATAATCCATTCATCAAAACATTTTTTAAACGCTGCTTCCGGAATTGAGTTCAGTTCTCGCCGCGAATTCTCCTTTATGTCTTCTATCGATTGAAAACGGGTGCCACGAAGTGATAATTTGAGTTTAGGAAAAAGAAAAAAGTCAGCAGGAGCCATATCTGGTGAATATGGTGGTTGCTGGATGGTATTTGTTGAGTGTTTGGTTAAAAATTCGTTCACAATGATAGCCTTGTGCGAAGGCGCATTGTCGTGGTGCAAAATCCAAGAATTTTCTTTCCACAAATCTGGCCTTTTTCGTCGAATTTGCTCTCTTAAACGCCGCATAACGCTCAAATAATATTCTTTATTTACCGTTAGACCTTCCGGTAAGAATTCAGAGTGCACAACACCGCGATAGTCAAAGAAAACAGTCAACATGACTTTGACTTTTGATCGACTTTGGCGTGGTTTTTTCGGTTTCGGTTCAGTTGGAAGGCGCCACTCCGAAGCTTGTTGACTAGTTTGCATGTCAAACTCGTAAACCCACGTCTCGTCACCAGTAACAATGCGTTTCATGAACGTTGGGTCCGAACTGACTCGTTCTAGCATGTCCTCAGCGACTTTCATGCGATTGAGTTTTTGGAGAAAATTCAGATCTTTTGGGACTAGCCGAGCAGCAACATAAAATGGTACGGATCGACTCGTGAGATACAGAAAGTTCGGCGGCTATCTCTCTCAAAGTTGAATGGGGATTTTCAGTCACTATTTCCTTCACTTTTGCGATGTTAACTTCAGTTGCAGACGTTGACGGCCTACCAGAGCGAGGCAAATCTTGCATCACATCTCGACCGCTTTTGAACGCTTTGAACCACTAATAAGCACGAGTTTTTGATAAAGTCGATTCACCGTAAGCCTTCTGTTAACATTTTCAGTGACTCCGAACACGAAATTCCATTGGCGATGCAAAATTTAAGACAAACTCTTTGTTCGATATTTTTGTCCATTATGAAATTCGCAATACACACTATATATGATATTACTAAAACCAGCATAACATAACATAACAGATGCAACTTAAACTCCGCGCCAAAATGGAAAACAGTTATGCCAATCTAACAACTACAAAAAAACAAAAATTTGAATTTGGAACCATAAACAAATCATCCATTCCCGATACTTTTTTGACTGAATGTAAATCTATTTCAAAATTGTTGGTGATTTTTAGTTAATCTTTGATTCTACTACAACTTTCTAATAGGAATAAACGTAAGGACGCCTTGACTTGAGGTCTGAAATAACCCACGTCCAGGGCTCGCTCGTTTTAACGTAACCTTCCCTCAGCCATTGCTTACCATCAAGCAAGTTTGAGGTCAAGAGCTAACGCATTTCATTTGAACGGAATGCTTTTTTAATTCCTGTGTCAGCTTCTTAGTGTTGTCGCTAAAAGTATCATTAAATGCGACCCATGTATCTAAAATCTAATCACATAGTCGACATCTCCAGACAAGATTCGATTCCAAACCGGTGTTACTAATCTAAACATACCATAAAACACTTCTAACAAATTAAGTAGTCCACCATTAGGACACATTACAGTTTAAATTAATCCTACACACGAGTATCACATATCAGCCATCAGTTTTTTAGCCATCCTTATCCGACTCAGTCACGATTCTTAATTAATAAGAAAATGCTGTTTTTTGCCACCGTGACATCAAGTCAGTCGTGACTAGTTAGTGTTTACCGACTGCGGAAAGTAAGGTAATGCGTTTGACATTTTCGTATCACGGATGATCACGAAGTTTGATGTTCTCTTGAAGGTTAACTTGAGTTGAAAGTGTGAATCATTGTATATTTTAGTAAAGTTGCTAAGGGAATCTGCATTTTTTTTCTGTGAATAACCTTTAGCGACATTGGTTTATCATTTTATATCGATAGGACGTCACACTACAGACAAAATATTCGTGAGGAAAGTTTTGTGGAAGAAATGTCTACAAGATAAGGAGAAACTCCGCTCCTAAGACCAAAAGACCAAAGAAACGATGGATGAAGTGTATGGAAGATGATATGATAAGTCAGGGAAGACGACTAAAAGAGAAGCATGGAAGAAGATGACAGGTTACGGCGACCCTAATTAATTGAGGTAAGGACATTAAATAGTACCCAAGAAGAAGAGAGAGAAGGGTTGCTAGAGATAAGAGGCAGTGGAAGACGTAAGAAGAGGCCTATGCCAAGAGACACTGAACTGAGAGACATTCTTTGAGTAACACCAAAATGTAAACAAGTTACTGAATCGCTCAGGATTAAAGGCTTATTGATTGATTGAAGGACTTAATTGGATTGGACTTGATTGGAGAAGTCTCCTTTAATCCTAATATATAAAATTCTTCCGTTACTGACTGATTGAGTGACTGACAGACAAAGCCCAGCCTAAGCTACTTGGGAAGCGTAGAGAAGCACTAAGAGAGGTTTTTCCGAAATTCCTACGAGAATGGGAAAAAACGGGATATGCGCGTGTGAAGTCGCGGGCAAAAATTAGTCAAAAATATGGAACAAGAGGATGACGACGACTCATGACAATTCGACGATCATTTTGACCTAGTGCAAGAATCACATTCATCAACACGTCATTTACCGCTCTAAATCAATAAATTCCTTGTATTCAAACGTAAAATAACATTCACTCAACAATATGCAAATCAAACTAACAAAGCTTCAACACTAGACCGTGGGCGGATCTATCAACAAACTATTGCCATAGACTCAAGAATCTGTAGAGAAGCGCAATTAATTTTCCTGAACGCAAGCGCTGATGGTTGCTTACAATACTATGTTAAAAATTTAGCACTCCCCTGTAGCTTTAAAGCCACTGGCCACTCTACCGTCAAACATCTCGGCAGCGTGACACTTCAGGCCACCATGTTTCTAACATTGTTTGTATGTTTAAGTGTCCTCTACCTATATATGCATGGAAAATCGTGCGCGGCGGATCTTTGAAAAAAAATACAAAACGGCGGGGCTTTGCCAGCTCTTATACAAAAAAAGTTCGAAACCCCTCAATTACATCGATGAGCAAGATCGAGCGATTTTGATCACTTTATACCATGGTATTCCGCAATGAAATGTAACTTGCATGCAAGCTGCTTGCAGGTGGAATGTCGCCTTACAAAAATGCCATATACTTTGATCACTTAGTGATCAGTTGGTCGCCATGGTTCCAGAATTGTTCGAAAGAGTTCCCGCGGCCCGCGAGGAACACGGGTGGGTTCCAGTCAGTAAGAGTCTGACACCGGGAGAGTGTCCTCCGGCCAGAACGGGAGGAGTCATTTGACGATTTCCCTTCCATAAAAAAGAGTTCAGTAGGTAGGCTAGTCCCTTCTATACATTCTTCATCTATGGTCACTACCAGCTTCACAGCCAAGTGTACACAGTGAGATTAGAGTCTACGTGCTAAATAATGTTAATCTAACAATGTCGGTCACATCTTCAATCAGAGCGACAATAATCGAGATGTGTCAGTTTCTCTTGTTGTGTGAGTATGAGTGGGGTGAAGACGAGATTAGTGCTGTCTGTATTATTAGAGGCAAATTTTTGTTACAGTTGACTATGATGATGATGAGTATGACGTCGGATGGGAGATATATGCCGTCGAATAATGGACTACTTTATGCTTAACTAAGCTTTTATCCAGCTCATCGGCGTAGTGTTGCCTGCCTGTCGGTCTTCTACAGACTTCTTTGGTGAGTGTGCGCAGGAACTCTAAGACCTGATCCCACCATCGCCCTTTTACTACCGGAATACCAGACGTACTGCAGGGTACCATCCTTACTTGGTCAATATCCCGACTAGTCGTAGGTACCCAGCGCTTCTCTTCCACATTTATTATGCGCACAGCTAAAGTGTGGAACTCTCTGCCAGCGTCTGTGTTCCCGTCCACATATAACCCGTCTGCCTTCAAAGCAAGAGCGAACAGGCATCTTCAGGGCATGTTTGCTCCGTCATAGACCTCATCTATCGCTTTCCATCAGGCGTGATTGTGGTCAAGAGCAAAAGATAAACACTTCACTTCAAGAAACCTACATGCCAAATTTCAGATTTCTGCGATCAGTAATTCCGGCTGTGCGTTTCTGTCAGTCAATCCTCAGTTTCGGAAGAATTTTGAAAAATTAAATATTGATGATAGGGTGGGGGGGGGGGGGGGCAGTGGGCGGGTTACGACATGGGTCGAAACGTTCTAGAGTGAAGACCGCGTAAGGGATGGCGAAGCGTTGGACTCCCTCAAGGCAACTTACGGCGATATGGCAACACCTGGGTTTCTATTTACAGCAGTTGATGTTTTTCGGCTGGAATGATGACGTCAGGGTCTATTGAAAATATGATTTACGATTTAATGCTGTTGAGGCCCAAATTCTAGATCGATAGGTCAAGCATACATCTCGAGTAAATTCTAGATTACTATGAAAATACTGGTAAGATCTATCTATTACTTTTACTTGGAGCATCGCTCTAGATTGCGTTCCATGATTCTGGGATTTGGCCCGCTAAATGTTCAGTATGATACGGAAATTTAATTTTAGACTGATTGCTCTTTGAAAATAATGTTAGAGCGCCGTTTTACCTATCACAGACAAACAGTTATGTATACGCAATTTACAAACAGAAATAACTTACCCTAATAAGGCTACCTTAATATCAATGTTCAATGACTAATATTAGAAGTCAGTCTGAAACTAATCCAGACGCGATTAGATCTAGACATTTTGAGTTCAGTCTAGCCATAGATATTAATGGGGAACGAGTTCTACTACAGGAAGTGTTCGTAGTAAGTATTTATTTCAATTTGTGCTTCAGTTTTTTTGAGATTAGTTGGCCGAATTTGTAATTAATAATGTTGTTACTGGTTTTGTCAACGAATGAGTCGGGTGTGTTTTTATGGGGTTTTTTATGAGGAGTATAATCTGTGCAAGAAGAAAAACTGGCCAAGTGCGAGTCAGATTCTAACACGAAGGGTTACGTACTTAAACATAAACCTTAATTTTTATTATTTGTTGTTATAGCGGCAATAGAAATACACTCTGTGAAAAGTTCAACTGTCTACCTATTACGGTTCTTGAGATACAGCCCTCTGTCAGACGGACGGACAGCGGAGGCTTAGTAATAGGGTTCCGTTGGTTACCCTTTGGATACGGAACCCTAAAAAGACGTTGGACAGAGGAGAATGGAAGTCGACCGAAATATAACATAGGACTAGGCCAGGACAGAAGAAATTCTCAGAGGTCCAATCAATTTGTGAACATTACCTGATACGAGCTTAAAAGTTAAAATTACAGTACCTATCTAACAGTTCAAAAATACACACACATACACATTAGCACATTTTCAATATGAGAACTAGCTAGCCTACGTGTTTATGAAAAGCAGAGAGGAAGTTTGGGACTTCAAAAATAGCATCACATATAATTGACCATCTAAGCTCAAGGAAGTGGATAAAACGAAAATATGTAAAACAAATTATTGGGTCTCAACTAAGACATTGATTTTCGGTTACTTTCTTTTGCAATCAGTCTGAAGCTCAATCCAGTTAAGTCTAAAGAGATACCTATCCGAAACCCCGGTCAGTTCTCCGACTTCCAATCCGGTATTCGTGATCGTGACATTGACATACGTTATTATCTCAGACGTCCGAATGTTTGCCGACTTCTCAATAACTCCGCTGACAGCCTGTATCAACTGACTGGACATATTGACAGATTGCTACTCGCATTATTTATGCATGAAGATCTTGTTTTGGCACAGTGAAAGTGGAATGGACTAATTAAAAGGACATTACTGCGTGAGGTCTTAGAGTTTAAGAGAGAAATGTAGTTCAGGTATGTGCGGTGTTAGGTTTAATGGGACCTAGTTCGTGGTAGTCGAGAACTAGAGTTCACACTTGAGTGGATAATTGTTGTGTGAAGATATTTAAAGTGAAAGAAGAAAGTTATTTGGTGCAACATTTCTTGCACACAAGGCGCGAAAACTTTTTTGATTTGATTGGGTCCCATTAGGAACCGGCGACGCGGTAGACCTAAAAGATTGGGCTCATATTACCATTTCTTTTTAAGATGGTGAAATCATCAAATGACTCCTCCCGCTTTGGGCGGAGCGGAAGAGAGTGTCAGACTTTCTGACTACACAAACCCATCCGTGTTCCTCCTAATGCCCTTTGCGTTCCAGGGCTGCGATAACGGTGACTTTTTCGAAGATAATCCGCAACTGCCAAATGTAGGTAGAAAATAGAAAACAAAATTAGCAGATTACTTAGGTAAGTACCTCAATAGCCTTGCGCAATCATGTCATATCATCCCACAGATGGGCAATCTTTGCCCATATATAGATATAGACTGACAGTGATCTTCATGCGTGTTTCTATCTTCATGATCGACTCGGTGTTACAATTGTTAGTCCTTCTAACTCGAATTCACTCCAGAGAACTAAAGTCACCGGCATTGCGCGTAGAATCAGCATGCTGAAGTGGAAGTGGGCCGGCTATGTCTGCAGACGGACAGACGGTCGATGGAGCAGACATGTGTTAGAGTGGAGACCGCGTATGGGAAAACGTATTGTGGGACGCCCTGCGGCGCAATGGATCGATAATTTAAAGAAGTTGGCTGGCAGCGGATGGATGCGGACTGCTCAAGACCGGGATGGTTGGCGCTTTGGGGGAGGCTTACGTTCAGCAGTGAACAGCAATTGGCTGAAATGATGATGACTCAAATACGCGTAAGGCCTGTGCCTTGAACGGTGGTAACACGTTTATGTTTTTGAGAAAACTCACATTCAACACAGTAATTTCAATTAAAACAGCTTGATATGGCAAAGAACTTCTAGATGTAACTCAATGATGCTCTTCAAGATACTTTACGATAATTTCTCGACTGCAAATCAAGCTCCTCGTGTCGTAAATTAATTAACTATGTCACACAAGACGAATTAAATTAAATTAGCAATAAATTTTGCTAACCCAATTGTTTTGACATGCCATTAGGTCCAATTTCGTTTAATAGACTAGTTTGAGATCTAGTCAAAACATCGGAACACTTTGGGTGTCTTCGTGAGTTATCGTATTACTTCGTGACATTTCGCACTTAAAGATGTTGAGGTGAAAGAAACTGTGATTGGCAATTAAAGTTTTTTAAAGCAGTAATTTATTTTCGAATTAAATTGTTAATTTTTGTAAATGGTAGAAAAAATTTGATCTGTAAGTTTAACAATTAAGCGTTTGGTAATTTTTTGCTTTTTATTTCATTGCATCATTAGAAACATTTTTTTTTAATAAGCATTGATCTGTACGTTTTACTAGCGGTAATGAAATCCAATTGCTAATCATTATTACCAATACTGATGACCTAATCTAAGATGAAGTGATAAAAAAAAAACTCAAATGGAAAAAAGACCAATGAAAAACCAATCAAAGATCAACAACAAGAACCAATCAATCCTTAGAACCATTTTACTTTACATATCCTTGCAATGTAATATTATTCTTCTTCTTTTTTTTTACTATTGATAGGCACGCGCTTGACCACCATCTCACCTGATGGTAAGCGATGATGTGGTCGAAGATGGAGCACGCTTGCCTAGAAGTAACCTATTCACTCTTGACTTAAAGACTCCCAGGTTGTAGCTATCGGGCTATGGGGTTTTGATGAGTACCAAAGTTTTATCATTAACTTGAATAAATTAAGCCTTTAGGTACCATTCATAGATCAGACAGCGTGTTTAGTTTACTAAATCAACGTCTAAAAACATAAAACCAATAATCATAACCCAGCTCGGCCAACAACTGTTCGCATCACCTTACCTCAAACAAAATGTCAGTAGATTTATTTTACGACTCACACCCAAAAACACCATTAACTTATTAATTAATGACAGTAGGATGTGTATACTAGTAAAATGTCGCGAAATCCGTACTTAAATAACAGTTATGAGATCATTTATTTTTTATGTCCCAGTGTTGCCAGTATACAGGATGAGTTTTTCACCCAAGAGCAGGCTTTTACTTTAAGCAGACTAAGCATTGCCATTCAACGTGGCAATGCCACCAGTCTCTTGGGCACATTACCAGCTGACAGCGTTGAGGACGAACTTTTTTGATGCTATAGTTTAGTTGGTTGTAAGTTTAGCGTACTTATTTGTTAATTTTAGTTATTATTATTGTTAATTTGTGTTTATCGAATAAACTTTAATCCAAAACTATGAGAAACCGATTTTAATGAAAATTAAAACTGCATCATTGGATTTTTTGAAAAATCAATTATTCTTAACTAGGTAGCAAAAGAAACCGTTGATTTTGGAAAAAATAAACACACTATTATTGCGCCATCCAAAAGTGTCGCTCATACTGTTCAAACTGGGAAGTTACAACACGGCGAGCTCATTTTTAACCAAATACATTATTTTTTTCTGACATTCCCTGACTACCTTAACATTAACTCATATTCAAAAAAAAAATCAAATGATGTAGTTTTTGTTGTCATTAAAATCAGACCCGAGACTATTTTGAGTAATTTATACTATTCCACATAGTTTCGGATTTGGCCAACTACGCCCGCTTGAAAAATTCATCCTGTATTTGATATAGCGTTCCATAATGGCTATGGATCTTGAGACTTATGCTACATTCTTGCATAATTTATGTTTTATAGTCACTGGGTGCGTTAATTTGTTTGAGGATGTCACTAATTAAGTGTTGGTAGGTGCCAGTGTTGCCACAAGCTTGTAGGCCGGGCATTAGATTGTGACAACCTTTACTAAATAGTAGCAAAGTGACTTGAGGTTTGATCTTTGTATTTTTTTTTGAGATTTCATCAATCCCGAGAGTTTTGCTATTCTTTATTGAAAAGTTCAGTTGCCTATCCCCGAAGTTCTTCATCAGATCTTCACCACATTGGATTGGGTCCAGTCCGGGAAAATACTCTTCCAAACAAAAAAATAAACTTTCAAATCCGTTGACAATTAGCGAAAACATCTTTGTATTATATCAGAATTAGGTAATATTTATTTGCATTGTAATTTATTTTAATTATGCAAAAAAGAAAAGTCCCAATTTTTAACCGACGACGGAGTCTTATGATTGGTCCTTCGAACGAATTTATCTCACCTACACTAAACCTGAATAGGTCAGTTATACAAATAAAATGTAAAACCACAAACGAGCTCAAACTCAAGGCTCAGTAGCAAGGTTGCCCCACAAACCACATTGGTTCAATATGACTTAATCCAATACAAAATCCATTTAATTATTCGTACAACGGTTTGAACTAAAAGCAACTGAATAACGCGATGTGGTCCCTTTGTGTCCTCCATTGATAAACATCTCAATGTGGTCGTCGAAGCGTGACGCCCGCCATTTTTGTTTCAACTGTCAAATCACGCCCATGCGTGTGGTCTATTTTTAAATGCGTGGGCGCTGTTTTAATTTGTAGAGAATGTCACTAATTGAATGAGAGATCCATAATTGGTTAAATTGATGCCAAATTAACGCCGATTTCAACTAATTTTGATTGAAGTGTGTTTAATTTTTAGGCTATACAATATGTGGGACGTTTGCATTGCAATGTTGGCGAAAGGCTGCTATGTCTGTCCCTGTTAATGTACATTAAGATAGTACTTTGATCTGCCTTCTTTATACATAAATACTTTTATTAAAAAGCAGAAGAGTTTATTTGTTTGTTTGGCTGAACGTGGTAATCTCAGGAATTACTGGTTCGAATTGAAAAAATCTTTTAGTGTTAGATAGCCCATTTATCGGGAAAGGCCACATCACGCTACCACTAGTAGGAGCGAAGAATTAATGTAACCGAAGTTGCGGGGGTCAGCTAGTATGCAATAATTATTACAAGCAAGACTACAAACTCAACAATATTCTCCAACACTTCTTACCGTGGACACAGGATAAGCATTGCCATACGACGTGGTAATGCCGCCAGTCTATTGGGCACACTTCCAGTCGACAGCGATGCGGGCGAATTTTTTGACGCCATATTTTAGTTAGAAGTTTTTAATTTAAGTGTAAATATGTAGTAAGATTAGTATGTAAAAAATAAAATGCACATATTTACTTGAAAACACTTCTCTATTTCTTGGCATTAGCTTTCACGACATTTTATACTGTCCAAGCCAAAATAACCATTCAAGGCGAACCTCAATCTGTAACCAATTGACAATGAAAACTTCCGCACGAACAACATCCGATAAATTCCCTCAAGCTCTCATTACGGAGGAACAAAAATAAAAACATGTTAACATGTCAATGTCCCACATTAACGTCGCACCCGCATGCCAAAACAACGGCCTTGAGTCGGCATTGAACCTGATTACCTGCTCACACAGTTTATGCGAAGTCGTAGTAATATGTCACTGGGAGAAATTTTCGAAGATTTTCTTCGTAGTAGTGATTATTGGGGACTGGGCCAGAACAGTTAGGTCTTTAGGTCGCCTGTAAGTTAAATAGGTGACCCAGTCTTCGCGATCGGAAATTGGGGGATATTTTTGGAAAGATTTATAACATCGATATTACGATCGTTGGCCAATATTCTCTATTGGCCAATATTCTCTATTAGTAGAAAGTGGGATCATGGAGCGAGGAGCTCGTGGCTAGATAACATCAGCCGCATGGGTCGATCTTCAAGGTTAAGCAACGCTTGCCAAGGTTGGTCTGTGGATGGGTGACTGTCTTAACATACCGAGTTTCCTCCGTGCCTCGGAAAGCACGTTAAGCCGTTGGTTCCGGCTGTCATTTGTAGATCTTTGGCAGTCGTTACGAATAGTCAGACGCCAGTAAATCTGGCTCCAGTCTTGCCATGAAGTACCGTGTTACCCAATTAATGGGTTGTGGAGGTCTGGTAGGCAGCCGCTCCTCGTAAAACACTGGTATTCAGCTAAATCCGGCTTGACTGGAAGCCGACCCCAATATAGTCGGGAAAAGGCTAGGCAGATGACAAGAGTGGAACGCAAAGGGCATTAGGAGGAACACAGATGGGTTTTAGTCGGTAAGATGTTGACAATCTCTTCTGCTCCGCCCAGAGCTCGAGGACCCATTTGATGATTTACCATCCTTAAAAAAAATGGGATGATACCTATGTAGAATTTTTTTTTTGTCATGGTACAGGCCTGTGGACCAACGAGAATGACGATATTAAAGGATGTATGTGGATGGTTATAAGAGGACGGGAAAACCAAAGAAATGATCAATTTGAAGATAAATTTATCTTTATCTTTATCTATAATGATGGCTGGACCTTTTGACAGGGCTAGGAACGGCGAGCCTACTGAGGTAACGACTAATGGACTGTCCACACACAGACTTCCATAATGTTCTATAGAAAGTTATGTAAATTAAAAGAATGGGATATGAAGGGTTACGCCGACCTCAAGAAAATAGGGAATATGCATACGATTTTTTTATTTGCAAAATGAAATATGTAATAGCTCAAGTAAACAATCATGAAATTGCAACAGCGATGAAGTTATAAAGCTTCAAAGATTACAATTAGAAAGAGAAGTCCGATGTAAACTTTGACGTCATCATCTATGACGCCTGTACAGCTGCCATAGAAAACAGCGTTTTCGCGAGAGGGACAGATATATTTCTTTAAAATAATTATATCACCATCGTTTTTCCAGTAATTTTGATTCTATTTTCACTGTTAGTATTATATTTTTGTATATTTTTAGATATACTGTATAGATGATAAATAAGTTTTTCATGCATATTGTCAAGAACGAGAAAATGAATGCCCAGGCAACGGGTTTTAGGAGTCAATAAAAATTGCCTTTGAATCATGAAAACGTATTTCCAAATACAGGTCCATATAGACATTCCAGTTTCTCGCATAACAAGTTTATATTTCAATGAGAATCACTTATGTAGCCTTACCTAACAATCCAGACATTACTGGTACGAGTGTAGTGGAATTGTGTAAACGTGTCGAATTGCGAGCCGGTATTACTTGACACTCGTCTCGTCTGACCGGTACGATTTAGTTGGGTTAACAGGAATATTAGTAATGCTTATTACCTTTGAAAAACTTGTGTTTTAACTGTGAGTTTATGTTATAAGATTCAAAGAATAGGTTAAATTGAAAAATTACTATGCTGAATTGGTCTCGGTTTCCCTTACATGGCGGAAGCAGATTAATTAGGGTTCCCTATTACTAACCCTCCGGCGTCCGTCCGACCGTCTGTCTGTTAGCGGGCTGTATCTCAAGAACCGTTATAGCTAGACGGTTCAAATTTTCACATATTATGTATGTAAAGAAAGAATATGTATATTGCCGTTATAACAAAACAACAAATAATAAAAATGGTTTATAGTACGGAACCCTTAGTGTGAGGGTCCGACTCGCAAGGGGCCGGTTTTTTATATAAAATCACGCCTTCGGGTATAAGGGATAGACAGAGGTCTACTTGGTACACCCACAGTTTCCCAGTTATATGTGGCATGTAATTGTGGGAGAGCTGTTGTTTTTCAGTTTATGGTACGGAACCTTTCGTGTGAGAGTCCGACTCGCACTTGACCGGTTTTATTGTCATAAAACACCGATCAATTAAATTTATAATTAAAGCAGTGATTATTGACTTTTTCGCACTTTCTCTACATAAAAAAGATTTTTGTGTAACATGGTATCTCAGCGGAAACATTTACGACAGTCTATGTGTCATAAAATTTGTTGGTATCTTTATAGTTTCCTGTGTGTGATCCTTAACGACCTATGCTAATATAATTGCGAATTAATCGCCTAGACGTGTTTGAATCCTGTATTTATTAACAAACATTTCTCTGATTCATAATTAGGTAGGCTGTTTCATCACCTCTTATCCGGACATTGACACAGGTCCTTAGATTTCGGATCTTAAGAAGTATGAATTCCAAGACGTCAAAATATCATTCTCATCATATCAGCCGATAGACATCCACTGCTGGACATAGGCCTCCCCCAAGTGTCGCCACAACAATTAGTCCTGTGCGTCTTGCATTCAGAAGGGTCCGAAGGATCACCACTCTGAAGTAGCAGTGGGCAGGGCGCAGTGCTCGCATAACAGATGGTCGATAGGGCCGAGTGGCGACCGCGTACCGGAAGACGCAACGTTGGAAGGCCTCCCACAAGCTTGACCGATGACCTGATGAGAGATGCGGTTAGCCGATGGATGCGATGCGAGACGCATCAAAATAAATGTGCAGTTATATTTATGTCTCATGTCATCAGTAGCGAGCCTACTGCCATTAACCGGGCACAAATTCTCACTCACACAGAATCTGGGTTTGAATTCTAAATTGAAATACCAAAAAACACTTTGCCCTACTCGGAAATCGAATTCAGAACCTCATGCTCAGCAGCATAGTTTAAAGTGAGTACACCTCTGCCTAGCTTTTCGGTGAACTCGAATTGGCGTGTCTGGTTGCAAAAATACCTTTCTATTAGACACTACCTAATTTTCCCTTCCTATCAGCACACCACTCTTGCAAAAATCTAGTCCGGAACAAACATTTCACGGACTAAGAGGTCACCGTGCCTATAGACCGGCGATCCGGGCGTCAATTGGCATGTCATGTCCAATCGGCAATGCCCATTGTCTCCAAGTACGCCACACAGTTACAAAACCACTTAATTCAATAAAGGAATTCGATCTGCTGCAAAATGAGGTGTAATATGCTGTGGAAATATTAATGTCGCTTCTAAGAATGGGTCTTTGTTGCTTACATAATGTTTTTGGCCCGAATTTGCATTTACCTCAAAGGGACTTCTATGCAACGGAATGCGTTGCTAACTTACTTGTTAGCAATGCTGTTTGGAATCTGGTCCTTTTGCACAAAGCTCGATTTTGTGTAAAAGGACCACGTACGGTTGTGAGTGTTGCGTCACCTGAGTCATCTGGATAGTATCCAGTTGAGTCAGAATTCGCAACACTTGTAAGAACAGGTACTTGAATTTCATCACCTTCGACAGGTGTATTATAGCAACTGTCTAGATAGGTAAGTTATTTGAATAAACTAAAAGACAAGTCCAAGGTTGGTCATCATCATCATGTCAGCCGAAAGACGTCCACTGCTGAATATCGCTCTTTTTTTTATTTGTAATGGGTTTGCTCTTGACTCTAGTCAGAGATGACAGATGATGTCAGAGATGACAGAGACAAAGTCTACGATGGAGCGAGCCTACCCAGAAGGAGCCTGTTCACTCTAACTTTGAAGAGATTAGGGTTGTAAGCTTTTGGAAACACAGACGCAGGCAGAGAGTTCCACTCCTTTGCTGTGCGCATTTTAAAAGACGTTTGAAAACGCTTAGTGCGAATTGGTGATCTCTCTCCTAAGTGTCGCCACAACAACCGATGCGACTCGCATCCACCGGCTTTTCACGACCCTCACCAGGTCATCGGTCTACCTTGTGGGAGCCCTTCCAATGTCGGTCTTCAGGATGATGTCAAAAGACAATCAGTTCATAGAAAACACTGATTATTCTCCATAAATACTTAAAGACAAGCCTTGAAATGACAGCAATCTTACAAACGACCTTTATAAGACTTCAGCAAACTATTTGCATATCTAACCGAATTGGTATTCAATAAGTAACACTATGAATCAGCTTTTCACAAATACTTAACGCAGTTTCGATGTCATTTCCCAACCATTGCGCCATTTCTTCGCGACTATTGACACATCTCGCCAAAAACTCCGCAATGGAACATTCGAATTCATAGTTCCTGGTAGGAATTATTGCAGTTAGCTTCGTGGAACGGGTTTTATTTGAAAATCTGCCAATAGCCGTGCGTGTGACCGAAAAACGACAGTTGAAGGTTGTGGGAACTATTAAGTAATCGTTCGATATATATTTGTGTGAAAACGTCGTTTTTAACAGACGACCTTGCTCGGGATTTGCAACACATTCGCCAGATTGATGAATGAAAGCGTTTACGTGTGCGTTCCAAATAAAACGTGTGAGTTCATCGAGGTTTTTTGTTCAATTTATTTATTGGCAACTGTGAGGTTTACGTGGGTTTGTGACTTTCCGTTTTCTTTAATAAAGACAAATGTTTTTTTGAGAGAGTGTGCCAAAATTGAATCATTGCGAAAAATACGAAATCACGCCTTATTTCACATAATGTTTAAAATCGTTCGATTGCTGTTTGATTTCTGAAATAGGCATAAGACTAGATTAATGAAGTAAATAATGATACCACTACTGTAGCCGACAAAGGAATTAATATAAAGGTTTCCCAAAATGAATACACATCTGAAGCTTAGAAATTTCTTTAAAACTATTCATCTTAAGTTGATCAAACTAACATTCGATTATTACATATAACAATCCTTTTATATGCAGAATCTTAAAGCTGTTTTCAAAGAATTAATAACCCCATCAAAAGCAAAAAATACACCAGGTGTAATAAACACAATAGAAAATGGTGAAAGAGAAAAAAATGGCGACACTAAAAATAAATTCAATGAAGTATTCAATGCTAATGTTACGCTAATAGAAGCAGCACATGTACGCTTGAGTAGACTAATTAACGCAAGCAAAGTAGGAATATATACCACAGCGTAAATTAGAACCGTCGAATGTAAAACAACAGGTAATAAAAATGTACGTTCACATAGCTAAGATTATCGTGATGATGCTTATCGGATTTAAGATAGCAATTTCTGGAGAAAGTGCTAAGAAATGAATGATAATATGAATGACAATATGAATGATGATGATGAATGAGTGATAGCTAGTGAAATGAATAAGTACGGATTCGAAGATGTTAACGAACAGAGAATTAAGGAATAAGAAGGCATGCTGAACCGACCCAAAATATTGGGATGAGCGCAAGAGAATGACGGTGATGACAAAATCTATAACTAGTACTTCCATCGTAATACACACAGTATTATGATGGACTCCTTACTATCTAAGGAGACAAAGACCTCGACAGGAAAGTGGATATTATGACATGTAATAAAACAATTCAGACAACACTTTCAATTTAAAACGTTTTGGAGTGCAGGAATTGGGTAATCAGATTCATGAAAAAGACGTTAAACTAGCCAGTTCAACCACTTTCAGATATACTAAAGATTTCAACATTTCGACAATGCTGCCCATAACTTCGTAACATGTAGTTGTAGAACTAGGACAACACAACCTTGCTATTATCTAGATAACTGGCTAATATTCTGCGTCCGTCCGACATCTTTATTTTATAGGGTTTGTAGGCACACATTGAATACATTAACCTCTAGAGCCACCTGCACCTGTCTTGTCCACACTGAGTGTGTGTACTTTTATATTTTTGTCGTTCCAATCCAACGAAATTAAGTAAAAATTGGACATTGAGTTGAGCACCCGTATTTTGTAACAACAGTACCTATTTTTGAAAATAATAGTTACTGGAAGGACTTATAAACTTATGACAGAGGATGAAACAAGAATACGATACCGACTTGAAATAGAGGAAAGCAATAGTTGAAGTAACAGTTCCAAGTAGAAAAATTAATGCTAAAACCCAACCAATTCAATTCCCATATCCCACACTGACAGTCAACCATTTCACAAGTTCGCAACACAAAATAAAACCTACCGACAGCTCGTTCAATATTCATAACGTCATCTGTAGCAAACACAAAAGGTATATAATAAGACGCATTCAGCACTACATTACCGATGCAGCACGCAGATCCATCATTATGCATTCCTCACGTTGCAAGCTTTGAAAATGTCCTTGCGTGCACCATCCTAAAATTACCTTCCAAAAAGACCTACGTCTGAAAGCATAAGGACCAATTTCGAGATTCGCCTGGTCCTTCTAAGCTTGCAGAATCTTTCTCGTGTCATGGTTCTGCATGACAAGATGGAAATAATAACGGGGTAATTTTATCACAGAATGTTTAGCACTTGCATTCATATAGTTGACAATTCTGAGTGATTTAACACTGATTGTCGTTAGTAAATGTTCTGGTAAGCCTCTAAGCTTTCTTGTCTTGATCATAGTGCCGTTACTACTTGGATATAATGTTTTGATCCACAAGATAATATAATAGACGCAAATGTTGGCTGTGATTTACTGCTTAACTTTGTCACGGAGAAAAGTAACTACCGGTGACCTTTCTAGGCTTGCGGTTATGATAATGTAGATTCTCGACACGCAGTCTAGATTCTGGACACAGGCTACCATTTTACGACTAGGCTTTCTAAGTTTAGAAGCTATGAAACACTTTATTAGTGTGTTTAATATTGTCGCTGTTATTATCGTCAACGTTCTTGCAATAACCATAACCAGAGTGACGACCCCGTCTGTCTGTCTGCACAATTGTCACTTTAATTCGAAATCCAGACACCTATCCTTTCCGGAAGGGTGCTTTCATTACTAAATCCAGAATAAAACCAACCTTGACTGCGAAAGATAAAGTTCAGAATCCATTGGCTGAATACAACAACAGAACACGTTTAGTTTCTGGTAAATTGAGTCGTATGGTTTAAAGGATTGGGTTCGAAATGTGTTGTTTTTATCTAAATGAGAGGTGCTACGTGCCTAACAGCTGTTTTGTCTGACTAGGTCCTTTGTTTTACAATTTTCGACGACGCCAAGGACGAACAAAGGATCTTTTGTGGGTGTTTTGAACAATGAGATGAGCTGGGGACTGTAGTACTCTAGACAAGGGGAAAAAAAGCTTTTGCGGTGTTAGTTTCTCGTGTAATGATAGTAGGGATAAAGGAGGTGAGGTTTGGAGAGGTGAAAGGGTGCGTTTGGAGATGAGAGTACATTTTCCTTATGAGAGAGCACTTGGTACTTTTGAGATACATTTTTGACCATGCGGTCTGCTTGATGCAGTATGTAAGTGTGGGAGCAGATGTAAGTTAGATACATTTTAAATTGTAAATGGATGAGGCGATTTTGAATTCACTTCTTTCCGCGACTTTGTACTCTGTAGCTCAGAATGTATTGTAATACTGTGTGTGTAAAATGTTTTATACTAGCTGCCGCCAGCGAGGAATTATTTTTCCCCCGTTATAAATTATGGCCTGTATGTTACTGTAAAGTTGTATCAAAGCAAAGCATTGCATGAAAGAGAATTATCTAAACAACTATCCATCCATTCGTACTCACAAACCTCTGTGTTTGTTAGTAGGCACGATTTTCTATGAAACAAGTGTGCTAAGGAGTGGAATTCCCTGCCGGAGTCTGTGTTTCCTGATAGCTACAACCTGGACGTCTTTAAGTCAAGAGTGAATAGGTTACTTCTAGGCAAGCGTGCTCCATCTTCGACCACATCATTGCTTACCATCAGGTGAGATAGTGGTCAAACGCGTGCCTATTAATAGTAAAAAAAAACAAATTATTAAAGCAAAAGTAAAACTTGGTGACAGCTAGTTCTCACATAATGATTTATATGTAACACCGTAGATAAATTAGTTAATTTCCCTTTTAAAGAACTAAAACACACGACGCTTACGCAACACAGCACGCAACAGGCTATCAAGGAGTTAATCTCGAATCGTTAATGTGAGAACTAAAGACAATACGAGTAAAATCAGGAAGGCATGGCTCATCGGTCTAATGACCAGTGTTTCTCCCCTACCAGCTAACCAAGACCTCTGAAACACCAACAGTATTCACCTCTAACATTTTCAGTTGAAGGACCAAAGAAGGGAGGGAAGGTCGAGAATTTCTGGTCCTTGGATACCACGCGAGTCGGCCATTTCTCGAGCGTGATTACTTTTTAAGCTGTGGGAACACTATATATAGGATATGGTGTAAATTGTGATGGAAAATACGTATCTATGGGAGTTTGTAGACATGGTTTTGTTGAAGAGTTTCATGTGGTGTAAGAATTGAGAGTTTGCATCCATCTTTATTTTTAAACGACCGATCAAAAAGACGTGTGTGCCTGGGTGTGTCTATGGTAGGTACCTTAGCTTCTGAACTGAAAAACCCGTTTTAATCTAGTTTATTTTACAGTGGAGTGTAGTGTTAGTATTCGTCTATCTGCATATCTTTGATCCTGCAATAAAATCACAGAGAATCCATTATAATAACACTGATGGCCAATTAAAAAACCTTTAAATGCAAACGCAAAAGATTTATAATGAGAGTGTTTTTTTAAATTTCGCAACAAACCTTTTTATGACTATTCTCGCTGAAGTTAAAGACAAATGAATGAAATTCAGCCAATTATTAAAAAAAAAACTAAGAATAAGAAGTAATATTTTAGAGCAGTTGCCGATATAATCTCTAATGACAACAAATAAAATAACTCCATGTAGGTACCTACTATTGTAATAAATAATTGAATAGGCACGAATTGATATCAATCGCTAACAATGAAATTCCGTTCTTGAAATGTACTTCTGACCGTACAGTTTGCGGCAAAAACTGTTTATTCCGAGTATTTCGTCGATTATTGTAAAAACTTGTTGAACTAACAAATTGGTAATGGCACGTCAATCAACATTGTAACAGTCAAAGAAAACACGAAGTGATGCCAAAGAAATTGTTGAACCTTTGTAAATATCGATCATAATAAAAAAGTTATTATCATCTGCCTAGCCTTTTCCCAACTATATTGGGGTCACCTTTCAGTCAAACCGAAACGCAAAATACTTGACGTCGAGAACCCGGTAACTGGGTAGCGCTGAAAATTATAGTAAAAACCTATTTGATTCATAAGTAATAGTTAGATACTAGGTATATCAACATTAAATCACAACTAAGCCAATTTATTAAACACTAGCTGACCCGTGCCCACTTTGTTGGGCGGTATTTTAAATACATAGCCTATGACACTCACAAATAACGTGGCTTTCTCTTGGTAAAATAAACTTTCAAAATCGGTTCAGTAGATCCAAAGATTACCTCCAGAACCTCACAAACTGTACCTCTTTATAATATTAGTATTTATGTAGATTATAAATATGGATGGATGGATACATCAGTCACTCCTCACCAAACCTCGGCACATAGCTAGGTAATATAATTCAAAGCAAAGCATCGACCACAGAACAGATCTGTTCTGTGGCATCGACTACCTCTCGTATTCTCACATCAAGACCTTACCAAGAAATTAAACTTTACTCCCATTTCGGAAAGCCATTATGAGGAAATGCGGGCGGATAGACTTCGTGTGGAAAAAGTCATAATTCAAGGTTTGGCTCTCGTCTGCTTGCTCCTCCAATGTTGGGCCGATTTAAAAGATATTCCACTAACTGAATAAAAAGGATGTATACTGTGTCCTTGTTTTTCTTTTTTTCATTAATAGTTGCCAAATTTGTACACTAGGGTTCTGTTAACAGCGGTTTATTGGACAATTTTGAGCATTTTTTGACGGTTCCAGTGCTTATACGGTTAATACTCGTATATCATCAAAAGGAAAACATAGGGACACAGTATATTATTTATACTTTTTATTCAGTGCATGAAATATCTTTTAAATCCGTCCAATATTGGAAGAGTAAACAGGCGAGAGCCAAACCTCTAATTATGACATTTTACATACAGTCTCTTCGCCCGCATTTCCTCTTAACACAGTCTCGATCACCTAAATTCTACACAACCAAATACACCACACCCATTGGCTCTTCATCATCTGCCTAACCTTTTCCCAACTATATTGGGGTCGGCTTCCAGTCAAACCGAATTCAGCTAAATACCAGTGTTTTACGTGGAGCGGCTGCCTACCAGATCTCTGCCTCCATTAACACGGTATTTCTAGGCAAGACTGGAGTCAGATTTACTGGCTTCTGAAAATTCGTAACGACTGCCAAAGATCTACATATGACAGCCGGGACCAACGGCTTAACGTGCTTTCCGAGGCACAGAGGAAACTCGGTATGTTAAGTTGGTCACCCATCCACAGAACAACCTTAGCAAGCGTTGCTTAACCTTTAAGATCGACCCGTGCGGCTGTTATTATTTAGCCACGAGCTCCTCACCACACCCATTGGCTCAGAGCAATCAAAACTCACATTAGACCAATTACAAATAATTACACTACATTACGATTGAGGCAAGGCAAACCGTAGGGCGCGACAGGTTGGATAACTTACTAATGACGTCACAAACTTACCTAATAACTTCAGTATACTTAAGACTAGTTCCACTGGTACAGATCTAGGCCCATATCGACCATAGTGTAAACGTATTTGATTTAAACATGATGGGTAAAAACCAAAAGCTGCAGGGTTTAAATTGTAATTATATTTATACTTAGGTTAAGGTATTTATCTACGGGTCTTTGTTACCCGAAAATAAATAGTTTATTATTATTATAAAAATCTCGTGACACGGTGTTTAGTTATCGAACTCCTCCGCAACGGCTCGACCGATTTTTATGTTTTTTTTTTTGAATATATTCTGGTCTGAGAATAGGTTTACCAAAACAACGTTTGCTCGGTCAGCTATTTAACAATAATAATGACTAAAATTAACAAACACACTAATTACAACCCTAATCTCTTCCAAGTGAGTGTATACAGGCTCTTTCTGGGTAAGCTCGCTCCATCGTAGACTTTGTCTCTGTCATCTCTGACCTAGACTAGAGTCAAGAGCAAACCCATTACAAATAAAAAAAATACACTAAGCTTGCAAAAAATATAGCATCAAATCAATCTTATTAATCAAATATAGCGTCAGCTGGTAATGTGTCCTAGAGACTGGCGGCATTGCCACGTTGAATCTCTCGTTGAGTCTCTGCCCAAAGTAAAAGCCAGCTCTTGGGTCACGGGAAGTGTCAACCAGCCGTTTATGGTTTCAGAATTGTTCGAAAGTGTCACACGGCTAGGTTTTAGTCAGTAAGAATCTGACAATCCATTCCGCTCCACCCAGAACGGTAGAAATCATTTAATGAGTCCCCAGGGCGCGACAGGTTGGATATTTTACTGATGACGTCACAAACTTATCTATTAACTTCAATATACTGAGGACTAGTTCCACCGGTACAGATCTAGGCGTTAACTTAACTCCTAATGTAATGTCAGACGCCTGATAAAATCTTTATAGCAATTTATTGAGACGTAAATTAGTTGTGTTTGAAATGAAGTCTGTGTTTAGGATTTTGAGTCCGACCATTAAATAATTGTTTGTTAGATTAGTCTATTAATTGAACTTATTTCATGCCAGATACAGGGAGCATCTTTTCAGTAATTCGAAACCAAACAAGCTTATCTCCAAGTCAAGCAAAAAAAGACAGGTCCTGCAAAGGATTACTCCAAGGCTATTTAAGTTATGTAATCAGAATATGGCATATCATCCTTCAGAGAAACATGATACTGCCATCCTTATTTATAAAATTCTTCCGTTAGATTTGCTGGTGAGTGAGTGAGTGACTGACAGACAACGCACAGCCGAAACTACTGGTCGTAGAAACCGAAATTTGTCACTAAGAGAGAATTTCCCACGGGAAGCTCGGGAAGTGCGGCTGTTATTATTTAACTCGTGGCTAAATAATAACAGCCGCACGGGTCGATCTTAAAGGTTAAGCAAAGCTTGCCAAGGTTGGTCTGTGGATGGGTGACCATCTTAACATACCGAGTTTCCTCCGTGCCTCGGAAAGCACGTTAAGCCGTTGGTCCCGGCTGTCATTTGTTGATCTTTGGCAGTCGTTACGGTTTGTTAGAAGCCAGTAAATCTGACTTCAGTCTTGCCAAGAAGTACCGTGTTACCCAGTTTATGGGTTGTGGAGGTCTGGTAGGCAGCCGCTCCACGTAAAACACTGGTATTTAGCTGAATCCGGTTTGACTGGAAGCCGACCCCAATATAGTTGGGAAAAGGCTAGGCAGATGAGAGGATTTCCCACGGGAACGGGTAAAAACAGAAAAGCTTGTAAAATAAATGATTTTGAAAACAAATCCCCAAACCGCCAAAACATTTCTAAACGATCTTGAACTTCGACAACCTACGTTTCGACGATAATCCGCTGTGACGAAAATAAACCGGAAAGTCAAATTATAACAAGTTTTCATCGTGTACCCGAAGCTTTACTCGCAGTACCAAGACGGCCTTGCGGTGTACCTCTCACTGCACTACCATTTAAATGGCTGCGGTATGTGATAAATAGTTGCTATTGGCACTGTTGCTACTTATGTATATAAGTGGTATATTTGTAGGATCGCAGGTTTTGTAAATGTTACTGGTTTTGTAGAGCTCTTTGGATTGGACAACGCCTTTAAATTACAAAGGTTTAAACAAGGAACGATGTGGTGAAATATATCTAGAGATGGTTTATGAGCCTGGTTTAGTTTTTCAAAAGGTATCCTAGGGTCTTTGAATATCTCCAAGTTGAGGATAAACGAATGGGTAATGAAGTTTCCTAGGGAACTTAGGGCTTACGCTACGGGGTCAGGAGTAGCTTCAGTCTTCCTTGGTACTAGCATTATGTAATATACTAGCGGACGTCACGCGGTTTCACCCGCGTAGTTCTCGTTCCCGTGGGAGTACGGGGATAAAATATAGCCTATGTTACTCGCTGATAATGGAGCTGTATGTAAACGGTCCAGTAGTTTTCAAGTTTATTCGTTACATACAATAACCCTTCCTTGGCAGTCGGGTAAAAATACAAATCTTTTCTCTTTATAATATTATAAGCTGAACCGCGCAACTTTTTTCATTACTGCTCCGCTCCTATTAGTCTTAAGATGATATTCCAAATCGGAATTTTTCAAATCGGACCAGTAGTTCCTGAGATTAGTGCGTTCAACCAAACAAACAAACTCTTCAGATTAGTATATTATTATATCTTTTTATTTTTAGTATGCTTCTAGCATCAGATCTAACTACTGATTGAGACCAAATCATTTGCCTTAGGTATCTTTCGATTTCTCTAGGTTGTGGAAAAACGAATGAGCAAGTGAAGTACGCTCTGTGCATATAGGGGTTGAGCACTACACTATGTGCATATGGGGCTGGAGGTCCTCCTCAGTCCTGCCATCGCTGCGTTAGTCTTCGTCTGCTCTTCACATTCACACTCAAAAGTTTCCACCTTTCCGAAGTTCTTATTGCTGTTTATGTTAATCTGCTCTCATCAGTAAGTTATCCTTAGGTATCTATGCTTAAAAAACCGGCCAAGTGCGAGCCGGACTCGCGCATGAAGGGTTCCGTACCATCGTATTTTTTTTATTTGTTGTGGCAACAGAAATACATTCTGTGAAAATTTCAACTGTTTACCTACCTATTACGGATCATGAGATATGCCTGCTGGCAGACGGACGGACAGTGGAGGCTTAGTAATAGGGTTCCGTTGGTTACCTTTTGGGTACGGAACTCTAAAAACGGCCCATATTATGTGCCTGATTGCCACGCCTTACAATTAGCAAAGGTATGGCCCATATTATAAGCCTATGATTGTCACACCATGCAATTACCAAAAGGTACCTGGAGACATATTTACGACCACAATTAGTTCGCAAATGGCAGTGCACCATGTGTGCACTTTCTACGCTAAGTCAGCTAATACCTAGTATCTAGGAGACCGGAGAAAGTACTTATTGGAACACAATGTGACATGGGCCAGGCTTGGATTTAGTAGCGTGCATTGTAGACTATTGGTACTGTGATGTGATTTTTAAAGCTGGATATCTGACGTTGGCTGGTTATGTAACAGACCCATTGTAAGGCATATAGCTTATGAATAATAATATCTACGGGTAAAAGTATGGCTGGATACGGAATGTGGAGAGCTAGGTATTGTGGCATAACTTGGGAGTATGGTACGTTTGAGAGCAGTGGTGGCCCGGTGGTAATGGCTGCGACTTACGAGTTGTAGGTCGTAGGTTCGAACCCAGGCAGGCGCTTTACTTTGTGTAAATTATTTCATCACTCACACTGCTCTCAAAACGGTGAAGGAAAACATCGTGAGGAAACCGGCATGTCTTTGAATCAAAAATTCGAAGACATGTGACATCTACCAACCCGCACTGGGACCGCGTGGTGGATTACGGCCCACTCCCTCTCACCAAGAGGAGGCCTGTGTCCCAGCAGTGGGAACATTATAGGCTGATTATGCTTATGCTATGGTAAGTTTCTTAGAAGTCTGTCTCAACTATCTGTAGTAGGTATTTATTCTGTCTCACATCATTACCAATATGACGCGAAAAGTTGAGAAGTTTTTTTTCGGACATAATGAAACTGTCATACGCACTGCGGTTATAAAAGTCCTTCATTAGACGGGAGAAAACGGGATATGTGCGTACGAAGCCGCATGCAAAAGCTAATTTAGAATTAAAATACTTGAGCGAGAGACATCTTACTAAACACAGACTTGTTTACCACATAGGTTGAGTTGATTCTTCAAAGTCATTATTGTTGGACAAAAATTGCGGGCAGCATGACCGAAGCTTCAAAAATATTTTACGCTAATGCACGTATAATCATACTTCCAACTCTAAGGACCCAAAAACGGTACAGCCATTGCTCTCAATACTGGTCGTCAAAATATAATTTCGCAATTTATCGATACCTATCAGACCCTCGAAAACGGTATCATTCCAAAACGCTGGTTATTACTGCAATGCGGTTGTCGTTTATATTCGTGTAATAATACTTGTACTCTGTTTGCAAGCATACAATTTTTTCAGCTTGTTACCAATAACATTCTAGTTCAACACTTATTGTGGTATGAAGGATACTGTCATTTATTTAGTCATCTTGAAATTGCAAATGAATTTTTGGGCTAAAATTGTGATCTAAATTGGCATATTCAAAGTTCTTTAACCTCTTGGGCCCTCCTGTCCTAGATTTTCTCTGGAGTTTCGCTTTCAAGCGTCGTAATTTTTATAAGTATTTTTTTTTCTGACAGTGTCCATAGTTGAAATATATTATCTACCATAGAGTTCAATCGTTCAGAAACGAAAAAAAAAACACAAGACGTAATTTTTGTTCAATCCTCAACATCGTTTCATATGGAAGGACTAACTTAATAAAAACAAAAGATCTGACTCACTCACTGACACATCAAAGCCCAGTACGAACTGAGAAAGATGAATAAGTAAGTACAAAAAAATTAGATGAAGTTCTACATAAAATAATTCTTTATGATGAAGACAAGGTTTGGCTGGAACTTTTCCGGCCAAGCCAAATTCAGCCTTATTAGGTTGCTTACCGAAAGACGCAACGTTGGAAGGCCTCCTACAACTTGGACCGATGACCTGGTGAGGGTCGTAGGTATCCGGTGCATGGGAGACGCACAAGACCGGTTGTTGTGGCGACACTTGGGGGAGGCATATGTCCAGCTGAGGACGTCTTTTGGCTGATATGATGAAGAGGCTGTATTTCCACAGGTTTAAGAATTCACAGGATCACGAAGTTGCTGGTGCTATTACACAATTTAGAAGTGCTACAAGCATTGATCTACTAACTCATTAATTCAACAGAACTTGTGAGAAACTGCCATTACATCAAAGAAGAACTCACAACAAACAAGAAAACACCATTTTAAAACGACCAACATAGAAATAAAAGCCCGTTACACGATCCAAAGCAAACATAAACTAAATAATAAAATCTAAACGCGCAGGCGCAGGATGTACAGTAACTCGTGTTTACGCGCGTGCGATCTAAATCTGGCAACACCTGGTTTGGATGTAAACACGGCGGTGAACGGTCGAAATATTTTCGTCAATGATGGATTTTTGGACGTAAATAATAAGCTTTCTTTCCGGGGCAAGTGTTCTGATAATCGTCAATATTATTTCAGCCGACGAAATACGTCCAATATACCCACCCACCCATACTACACTATTTTTTTATGGATGGTAAATCATCAAATGACTACTTCCGCTCTGTTTGGAGCGGAAGGAGTGTCAGACTCTTACTGACTAAAACCTACCCGTGTTCCTCCTAATGCCCTTTGCGTTCTAGGGCCGCGGTGACTCTTTCGAACAAATTCCGTGACCCTAGCAGGATACACTATATAAAGCAAAAGTAACTATCTGTATGTTTGTTACGTCTTCATGTCTTAACGTCTGAACAGATTTAGATGAAACTTGGCACAATGGTAGACTATGTCTCGGAATAGGATATCGCATACTTTTCATCCCGGGGTTAGTTCCCTTGGCATAATATTCGGATACACGCAGGTGAAGCCGTTGGCAGAAGCTAGTGCTTTACATATCGACTTCCCACAAGCGTCACCAATGTTTTGGTAACCTTCTGAGGGTTTTAGATGAAAATGCCATGTGTTTGAGAAGTAAAAACCCTAATTAGAAAACTTAAAACCTTGTAAGTGCAAGTCGGACTCTCACACGAAGGGTTCCCAACTATAAACCGACAAAAAAAAAACGTTTCTGGTATTAATTTCTAACCATTAGGTAGCCTTTTAATTTCTGAAATAATTTATTTTTTATTATTTAATGTTATAGTGGCAAGAGGAATACACACTTTGGGAAAATTACAACTGTCTACCTAATACGGTTCTTGCGATACAGAATGATGGACGGACAGGGGTGGCTTAGTAATAAAAAATAAAAAACCAGTCAAGTGCGATTCGGACTCGCACACGAAGGGTTCCGTACCGTAAACCTTAATTTTTATTATTTGTTGTTATAGCGCCAATAGAAATACACAATCTGTAAAAATTTGAAGTGTCTTCCTATTACGGTTCTTGAGATACAGCCCGCTGACAGACAGACGGACGAACGGTCAGCGAAGGCTTAGTAATAAGGTTCCGTTGGATACCCTTTGTGTACGAAACCCTAAAAAAAATAAGAACACGCAGTGGTTCCTAAAATCCACGGTGCACAAGTCACGAGCAATCGTCCTTTTTTGCCGCAGTCCCTCACATCTCTTCTCCGCCAATAAACAAACAACATTAAAAGCAGTAATAAAATTAATCATTCTCTCTAACAAGGACATTATTGCCCTCATTAATTAATACAAATACGACATCCACATCCTGGTTGAGTTGACTCAGCATTTGCCTTTCAACTTCACATACTCATAAAGTATCCAGGATCCTTTCGCAAATATTCATTACATCCGTACCAGGATATCATGTTTGTTTAGAACAAGTATTACTTATCTATACATATAATAAAGCAAAACTCGGTGTGTTTGTACATTGAAAGAAAACTCATGAAAAAGATTCCGACGAATTGAGAACCTTTTTGAAGTCGGTTAAGAAAGAAAGGTTGTGAGTTGTGAACACAAATCAAATCAGCGATTCTTAGAATTAGTTTCTGTCTTTCTGTTTGTTTGTAAGCGTACATCTCCGAAGCGGCTGAACGGATTTTCAAGTAATTTTTACAGGTGGAACTAGTCGAAATGAGTATAGAATACAGTCATTAAAATTCCTATATCCGGCAAAAGTCATAACATCGATGACTTTTTAAATAAAGTCCACCTGGAAAACCGTCTGTATTTACTGTTAACTTACAATATTAAGATTTCTAATTGGTGCAAGATAGGTAACGTAAAATTCCACGCAGACGATGCCGCGGGCTCAGCTAGTTGAACATAATTTATACATCGTCTCCATACATTGCTGAGAAGTTTTTGTATCGACATCCGGGTTTCCTAGGTTATTAATACGGGTGGATTATACCGTTGATGGTAAAGGCGATTAAAGGATTACGAGGAGCCGGAATGGCTACAGGTACTGGTTTTGTATTCATGCTCTGTCAACAAATATGTCATGTGCTGAGTTTGATCGATTTTAGTCTTTATTCTTAAGTAGCTTCTGCTCGCGGATTATAGGTACTTTAAGGGAAGCTAGACACGGGTTACAAAAATAAGTCGAAAACGCAAAGAAAACCTCCCGAAATAAAAAGTACCGTAAGTCCTATTCCGGGACTTTGTCCACCCACCCATGTGTCAAGTTTTCCGTCCAGCAGTTATGACGTCGGTGTAGACAGACCGTTACATTCGCATTTATTTTAAGTATTCAATTCATACTTAAAATAAATGCGAAAGTAACTCTAAGTATTAATTTAATGTTAAACTTTTTTTTTTTTTTTACTATTGATAGGCACGCGTTTGACCACTATCTCACCTGATGGTAAGCGATGATGTGGTCGAAGATGGAGCACGCTTGCCTAGAAATAACTAAGTATGATTATAATATTTTTACAAAAATTTACTATGATCATCTCCATTCTGGCCAGTTTTATCAGCTGGTAGACGGGTCCCTTAATAATAAAAGGTTGCAAAGAAAGTAACGGATAGCATAATAACTTATTTCCAATCTAAAAAGACAGTACATAAAATAATCGCACAGAAAAAAACTAAGCCCCTTGCGCGCTACCAGGCAATCATAAAACCAAAGAGTTTCGAAGCGTCTCCGTCTCAAAGGATCACTACTAACGACTATTGACACATAGAAATTAGACCTCGTCCCACAGACCAAGGTACCAGGGTCCCAGGTTTGCGAGGAACAAACAGCCGGACAAACAAAGCGCCTACCTCTTCCGGCTTTATGTATGCGTAGGGTTACCAACTATTAAAAAAATCAAGAGTGAATAGGTTATTTCTAGGCAAGCGTGCTCAATCTTCGACCACATCCTCGCTTACCATCAGGTGAGATAGTGGTCAAACGCGTGCCTATCAATAGTAAAAAAAAAAAAATATTAAAAAAAATATAGAGTATTTTCAATATGAAGTGGGTACAAGATTAAGGCCTGCGATTTTTATTCGCGCGAATTAAATTCCGTCATCGGGATTCACCTTGAATTTGCATCAAATCACAAATCGTCCGGATTTTTTTCAGCGCGGATTTTTTTTCCGCCAGTTCGAGTATTCGCATAGGATTCAATGTATTAAAAAAATCAGCGTGAATAAAAATCGATTTTTATTCGCGCTGAATTTTGATGATATGAAAATAAAACCAAAAAAAAGAACCTTAAAAGAGAACCTTTAGCGAAACATTGCCGATTTTAAGGGTTTTGTACCCGAAGGAACGGAACCCTATTACTAAGCCTCCGCTGTCCGTCCATCTGTCTGTCAGCGGGTTGTATCTCAAGAACCGTAATAGGAATACAGTTAAAATTTTCACAGATTATGTATTTCTATCGCCGCTATAACAACAAATAATAATAATTAAGATTTGTGTGCGAGTCCGACTCGCACTTGGCCGGTTTTTGTTGTTTTAAAAATAGCCGCTAAACAATAAACTGTCAGTGAAATTACAAGAATTCATTAAATTATCGTATTCCTAATATATATTTTTTTCCGTTACTGAGTAACCGTTTCAGTGACTGACAGACGACGCCCACCCGAACCTCGTCGGTCGTAGAAAGCTAAAATTTGGCATGTAGGCTCCTTGGAGAGTGTGAGGGGGGGACCACTAAGAAAGAATTTCTGAAAATTCCAACGGGAACCGGAAACAGGATATATATGCACGTACGATGTCGCGGTCAAAAGCTCTATAATAGATAACGATTGACAACCCTAACTATGCGTGTGCGCAGACCACGCATTATGGCCCGATTGTCGGCAGATAACATAGACAGTGACATGTGACGTATACTATCATTTAGGGTAATTAATGGGCTTTGAGGAGCCGTATTGTCTGTTTAGAATTCGAAATGAATGAATATGAATGAAACCTATATTGAAAAGAATAGTCTTCTAATGTCAAATATTTATACTTTATATTTATTTATTATTATCCGATACTGAAAGTTATATGATGATAAGCAGAACCTAGTGTTAAGAATTAGAAGTGGATTCATATGATTGAAACCTGAAGCGAAAGAATGGTCTTGTCATTTTAAAGAGGTATAGTTGATAGTCTGTTTGCTTGTAAATACTGATCCGATACTGAATGTTCTGTTGATGATGATAGACAGAGCCAATACTATCGCTAAATGAGATTAGCTAGTTTTAAAATTGGAGAATGCACCTTGTTTGTGGTATAGGCCACAGGAGCGAGGATCAGGGAAAAAGTTAGCGTTTAATAAATTAAAAACTTGGTTGGCAAAAATCTAAAATTAAACCGTACAGCCAAGGAGTGGAATTCTCTGTCGGAGTCTGTGTTTCCTGATAGCTACAACCTGGGAGGCTTTAAGTCGAGACTGACTAGGTTACTTCTAGGCAAGCGTGCTCCATCTTCGACCACATCATCGCTTACAATCAGGTGGGATAGTGGTTGACCACGCGTGCCTATCAAAAGTAAAAAAAAACCGCGTTGATTAACATTTAGTTAGTTACTGGGTTATCATCATCATCTGTCTAGCCTTTTCCCAATTTTATTGGAATTTACTGGCTTCTGACAATCCGTAACGACTGCCAAAGATCTACAAATGACAGCCGAGACCAACGGCTTAACGTGCTTTCCGAGGCACGGAGGAAACTCGGTATGTTAAGATGGTCACCCATCCACAGACCAACCTTGGCAAGCGTTGCTAAACCTTAAAGATCGACCCGTGCGGCTGTTATTATTTAGCCACGAGCTCCTTAGTTAGTTACTGGGTATTAATATGAAATAAATCTTGCAAGCTTATTAAAGTTCGTGTAAAAAAGTTGACATCTCATACAAGGCGCATTTCAGATTAAATTAAATACAAACTTACTCAAAAATTAAATTGCTTGTAGTGACAAAAGCAGTTATCGTTTAATCCTGTTTCTCGTCTGACTCACACTTAAGCCTGCGACTTTGTCCGCATGCGTAGGTGGCGCTTAAGACCAAAACGTCTCGTATAAACAATTTCGGTATTATGTCCAGTCATATAATATTTTTATAGGCCTTAAAGAAAGTCACAGTTTTGTTGGCGATTTTATTGGACCATATACTCGTAAATGGCCTGGATCGCCATATAATTAATATAAAACAAAAGCATGATAACTCTCACATACTGACAAATTAACTGCATTTAATACTAAAGTGAATAATAAAAAATATTTATCTGTTCCTTGGCGCTAAATGTTTTAATGCGGTCATTAGCAACAGGATCACCATTTTGAATTAATAATGTAAAAAAACCGGCTAAGTGCGAGTCGGAGACGCTCACGAAGGGTCCGTACCGTAAACCTTAATTTTTATTATTTGTTTTTGTTGTTATAGCGGCAATAGAAATACACAATCTGTGAAAATTTCAACTCTACCTATTACGGTTCTTGAGATACAGCCCTCCGGACGGACGGACGGACGGACAGCGGAGGCTTTGTTGTAATAGGGTTCCGTTACTTAACATTTGGGTAAGGAACCCTAAAATAAATAAATAAAAAGAATATCATATTTTACCTTTTTTTCTCTATCTATCTTTATTTACGTGTACACATAATTATTTATATGCGGATATCCACTACCTTCTGTGTTCCTGATAGCTACAACCTGAGAGTCCTTTAAGTCAAGAGTGAATAGGTTACTTCTAGGCAAGCGTGCTCCATCTTCGACCACATCATCGCTTACCATCAGGTGAGATAGTGGTCAAAGATAAAACAAGTAAAGGGAAAATACCGAAAAATAAAAAAAAAGTTTAAAATTAAGGTTAATTTTGGTACTTAAAAGTTTTCGCAAAAATCTGAATTTGCCCATATTTATCGTGTTGACTCAGGACCTGATTTTTATACACCCAATAGGGACTATAGACCTCAGTATCTGGTATAAATTTCAACGGTGACAAACGGACAAACAGACGGACCTTTTTTTACCTTTTGAAGTTCGGAACCCTAAAAAGCTCTGAAAATTTGTGCTACCTCATTAAATTTAACTCTGTGTAGAGACAATAAATTTTAACACCTTGCAAGTACACCATATACATGTTATTAAATTCCGAAATTATTATGGAAATAATAATTTCAGGTGATAAAAGACCGGTAGCAATAAAGTAAAAGGGACAGGCACAACTTTTATGATAGCACCTTTAAAATTAATCCGGACATGAGCCGACCGTTAAAGTTGGACTAATAAAGAATTATATTAATTTCTGACAGTCAATGTTCCAATAATTTTGTTGAAGTTTACTTTTACGGGATTTTAAGCGGGATATATTTCTATATTATAGCAGTTTCCCTGGTTATTTCTGAGCTTCAATTCTTAGATTGACTGGCAGTATTCCGAGCAAGCGATCAACATGCTTTGCTTTCGTAGATCCGTCCTCTTCTTTCGTTGCCTCTTCAATTAATTAAGTAATCACTACCTATTATAGAAGAAAGTCCTCCGCTGCGTCTGTCTGTTTATTCGCGTAAACTCAAAAACCTTCTGCACCGATTTTCATGCTGTTTTCATCAATGGATAGAGTGGTTCTCGAGGAAGGTTTTAGTATACAGTTTAGAAAAAAATTAGGGATTCTTAAAAATTGCAGGGCAGACGAAGTGCTAGTATATTTTATAGTGTGTTAAGTAGTCCCGCATATTTCTCCTTGTCCTTCGCGAGGTGGAACATGCCAGCAGCACTCGTGCCTCCAATCCACTCGAAAACGATTCTCAGTCAAGATTTTTTCGTTACATTGTGGCAAGGCTACGTGCAATATTGTGCATACAGGAGTTTAGTAAGCCTATGCAAGGAATCTATACTAATATTTTAAAGAGGTATAGTTTGTGAGGTTGTAGGGGCAATCTCTGGATCTACTGAACTGATCGACTGAAATTTTTTTACCAATAAAATGCCACGTTATTTGTGAGTGTCACCCGAAAAATACCGCCAAACGAAATGGGCACGGGACAGCTACTACATGGGAAGCATACAAACAACCCTAAGTTTAAACTACAACTAAACTAGGAAAACAGCAAGAACACACAAAGTAAGGTGACAATGAGACCATTCCTCATCAAAATCACAACTTCTCAATTACAAACACAAAAATCCAGCAACACTTTGCTCAATCCACATAGTCCGACAGGCTTACAAAACAACCATACTCGTAATGCCCCACAATTATGGCAATGTGGCGAAACACCAGACAAATAGCACCACAGTTCCCACCACGTAATAGACATACTCGTACGAACAATGCTGATACACTTACGTCATTTTGCAGCTAAGGCTATAAAGTTACATTAATGAACTGTGAAGATACTTTGTTGAAGGATTAATGGGAGCTACAAGGTGGTAATCGAAAAGATATGTTAGATGAAGGTCTTAAAGCAGATAATGATGTTGATGGAGTCAAAGAAGCTGGTGTTAAAGAAATAATTTTCATTGTTAAAGCACATCATATTGAAGTTGACCACGTAATTGATTCCTAACAAAGTTAGTTTTAGTTAGGGGTAAAAGAGAGGTCATGACGGAATCTTTCCAACACTGGTTGTCTGGAATATTAGGCATGCTGGCTTGTCCATGTTAGCTCAAAATAATGAAGATTGCAAAGAAGAAAGAGGCCTTTTTCAAGGGAAAGGTATTGAGATAGAAAAGGCTGAAAACAAATACTGAATAATGTCTATGATCGATGATGTGACTGGAATCAACCACCAGCGTAATAAAACCAATATGGAATATAACAATAAAGTTTCTCTTAAACAGGCAAATAATTTAATAATAGCAGTAATTCAATCGCTTCTTTCCGGGAAACGTCCGAAGACACCGTTACTCACAAATCAATACAACATAAATATAATCTTGTTAAGAATAAAACCTTCTTTTTAAGTGGAATCGTCGTTAACACAGAAACTGAAGTTATGGGTAAAATATTGATGCGTTTATTATTGGCTCGGCCAATCTGTATAGTCGTTATTGGTAGTGATTGCATGGTAAAGGGGTTCAACGGAATTCGTCTTGTAGAGGTCGGTCGGCTACTAACAGCATGTTTCCGGAGAATTACAAAAGTACTGGCTCTTGCCATGTAAAGAAAACAACGTAAGAACTAAGAAATTGTATAAATAGTAGGGAAATCAAATTCAAAAACATGCAGTAAGTTTCAAAAACCTCACCTACAATCTAAACCAATGCCAAGATCCCGCTACCGAAATTGATGACAGAGAAAAATTTGATTCCATAAAAGTATTTCAGATCATTAAAGCTGATACCTAATAAGCACGTATATTCAGACCTCCCATTAGTCCTTGCCCAGATATTCTCGAAGCCTCGCCCCTGATGCATCAGCCTGTAATCATGACTAAGAGCACCGTATAAGACAATATGCCTTGAAATTGGACCAAGTCGATATTTTACACCGATTGGCATCCGTGGGCGGCACCTTGACACGGGTTAAGCTCGAAAGAGTTCGATGAAAGGAGGCGTACCTTTCAAATTTATTTCTGAACAGCTGCGGCTGAAAATGATATCAGATTAAGTGGAAAAAATCTAGAGCTTTTCACTTGGATTCAGGTCACCTCATCCGATATAGGTTATTTGATTGTGACTAATGCAGTGTGGTCGATCAAGGACTACTAGTTGAGACTGGTATTGCAAAAGGGAAGTTAAGGTAAACTGTTAATTTGGTAACATCCTATCCGGTTTACTTAAAGCCCTGACTGCATTCAGCAGGAACGAATGAACACCAACCAACCAAATTACTGTCTGTGTAGCAGACGAAAAGATAGAAGAATATGACTTTCATTAAAACTCAATAAAATTCCACAAACGTAAATGGTAATTTTTCCACAAGCGGTATCCAAACACGTCTTTTGTATTGTTTCCAATATCAAGAATTAATATTCTGTCACAGTCTTCATACGGACGTCAATAAAAAGCAGTCACTGATGACAGAATAGCAATTACTTTGACATGTTCAAACAACCACCGATAGCACTCCGACGTTGAAGATAGTGTAAAATATTTTGTCGTTCCATCGAATATTCACAACGCAACGGAACGATGGCTGCAAATGAAATTTTCTTAGAACGCAGGAGATGCGTTTAGAAAAGAATATGCTTCATGTTCAAGACAATAGGTAGTACTTTCGTTTGAAACTCACAGAGCATATAATCGACACAGTTCCATAAGTGATTTATCGTGCTACCGTAGGCATTCTGTCTCCGCAAGATAATCTAGAACCAGTATCCGTTTATAAAGAAAGTGTTAAAAATATCATGGGTAATGATTAATGTGTAAGTGAAAGCCGAAAGATATTGTATGCTAAAATAGTCAACGATATGTAGGACTGGAGATTAAAGATTAATTCGTGTATGTTAAATAGCTTATGATCGCGTATGGATTCTGCTTGACTGCGTACAATTATAAACAATGTCAGTTCGTAATAACGACTATAATTGCTTGATTTTAGTGCTCTGCACTTATCAGAGACGTCAACCCCTTTCTCTTGGAATTGCATGAAAGAAAAAGTAAGTCCATTTGAAAAGATTGACCCAAATGCTTGGACAGGTTTAGTAACAGTATCGAATGGGCTTGTAATCTGTGGATAATTGAAATTCAGTCGATATCGAGAGGAATTAAGGACGTCTGTAGATGATTTAGTTAGAAGATCGGACTGCGAAACACTTTTGAGTGATAGTAATAATAATAATCTAAGTGTAAGAAATATATGAATCAAACGCTGCTTTACGATCTATAAGCTCGGGTGTAAGCACTTAAATCGCTACTCAATAATCGATGTCAAAGAGATAAAACACTTAAAGAACACGCCATTCACCCAAGACACAACTACTGTCCCTGACTCCGCACCAACAAATTCCAACAAAACAAACAATTAAGCAATCAAGACAACTAACAATTAAGAGAAAACAAAAGATAAACGACAAGTCAATCCACCATTGACAATGAAAAAATGGCCGCACCCAATATGGGCAATATTTTTACTTTTAAACATCAGGTGTGGTCACAACTACTAGTTACGGAAAGAAACATCGAGGTGGATTTGCATTTAATCGCTGTCGTGGCATTTGTCGGTGAAAGCATTGTAATTTCATAGGAAATGTTTCATATGGATGGCGATAAATAAATATGAGTGATACATTCTGGTGGAGTAATGTATGGTTGAAACTTGAAAGTTCTCTGGGTTATTTCTGGGTGGTTTTATAGTTTGCACGAGTCTGAGCCATTAATTTTTGATTTTATGATTGTGGTATATCTATCCGAGACAAGCAGTTCTGTGTTACCCAGTTACTTATTGATTGATAAATTTATTAACCTAAAGACCTAAACATTGCATGAGTACAGTGTCAAGGAGGAAGCGAACAGAACAAAAGAACGTATAAAAGCTCGTACTAACACTCTAGCAACAGCATTATGTGAACCAATAAGGCAATAAGTGTCAGAAAGCTTAAAAGATAACACATTTGAGATCTTGCTCACTGACAGCTTCCTCACTGGAGAAACAGTTCTCCCCTGTCATCCACAACAAATAAGGGCTTGTAAAGCCGATTGCAGGATTTTCTAAGGAAAAAAAGACCTAAAACTGAGTTCAACACGTCTGATTTCTTGTAAAATGCCGAAATATTTTTAGGTATAAATATCAAAACAGTGGATTTCATAAAGCAAATTCCATACACGTTATGGAATGCTATAATAATATCCGATATCAATTTATAAGTCCAGGAAATGCCAAGAAAACTAAATACAGCTTAGAAATCTTATGAAGGAAGCAAAGCAAGTCGAGTTGTACCAGATTTTATGATTAAACAAAAAGTAGGTTCTTATTACCGCATTAATCTAGAATACCGTATGACCTGAAGATAAGAATGAGCCCTACTTCCTTTTGATGATGAATGAGCTGAACAAGGATATACCAGTAGTATTAATAGATACCCACAGCGGTATGACGATTATGAATCAACACAGCAAATTTGAAAGAGTAAGGGCTCGTTTCCACCTGCATGAAACTCGTATACAAGTTTAATTATATTGTTAGTCCAGATCGAGCAATTGACATTAAACCTCGGTAGCCCGCAATGTAAAAGAAAGAAAGATAATTTATTTCTGAGTATATGGTACATTAAGGTCTCATTGCGACTAGTATGAAAGTTGCTTGCAGGTGGTTAAAACTTATAAAGCTGACCCGGCAAACTTTGTTTTGCCATACAAAAACGGCCTACGACCTGTTCTCAGACCTACCAAATCATCTGCCTAGCCTTTTCCCTACTATATTGGGGTCGGCTTCCAGTCAAACCAGATTCAGCTGAATACCAGTGTTTTACGCGGAGCGGCTGCCTACCAGACCTCCACAACCCATTAATTGGGTAACACGGTAATTCTTGGCAAGACTGGAGTCAGATTTACTGGCTTCTGACAACCCGTAACGACTGCCAAAGATCTACAAATGACAGCCGGGACCAACGGCTTAACGTGCTTTCCGAGGCACGGAGGAAACTCGGTAGGTATGTTAAGATGGTCACCCATCCACAGAGCAACCTCGGCAAGCGTTGCTTAACCTTAAAGATCGACCCGTGCGGCTGTTATTATTTAGCCACGAGCTCCTCATTCTCAGACCTACCAAATATACACAAAAAAATCATAAAAATCGATCAAGCAATTTCGGAGGATGTTGATAACAAACACTGTGACCCGAGATTTTTATATATACTATTAGACAATAAACACATGTGTTGATACTTAAAAGTATATTCTAAACATTGATCATTGATCACAATAAAGAAGAATTAACAAACAGAAGCGGACGTACCATTCACAGAGAAACGCTGATCATGCTGAGCAAAAAAACATTAATCCTCGACATAGCTAAGATTATCTCCAAACAAAACCCAAGTTTGACAAGTGCTGATACAATACAAGCCAAGAACAAGCAAGGTCACAAGCAAAGCAGTAGGATACAATATGGCATAAAAACTAAGGTTGAACAAGATTCAGAGATAGGGTTACATGGTAATATTATCACAATGTGCGACTTTGAATTTGTAATGCTGTACGTGAATGTTTTTTTTAATTCATTTGTGAATGTGAGAAAAAGTCGGGGGATAGGTATGAGTAAGATGTTGGAATGCGTGGAAAAGTCTGGATAAGTTAAACAAATCCTGTACCTGCATACTACAATAGCGCAGAAGATTTTTAAGATTGCTTTCGTTTCAAGATCCAACCGTGTCTCCGAGATTCGTCGACCATAATTGAATCGGCGATTTTCCGGTGGTCGCCACTTGACGCTGGCCCTCAGGTGTGGCAGTGGTGGAGCATGGCGTAAGAGATAACAGATTGGTACAACCAAAGGTAAGCTTAGTAGTTGGTGAAGTTGGGTTTAATGTAAATGATGATAGCGATAGTGTTGCTCCAACGGTATTTTGTAAAAGTCTGTCGAAGAACTCATAACACTGTATCGTCTCAACAAAAGTGGTGATATTCCAAAATACGAGAACATTCCATACTTTAATTAAGAACATCGTAACACAAAAGTTAAGGAGCAAGAGATAAGGAGACGAAAATAACGAGATCATAAAGTCTGATTGGCAAACGAGCCATAAAATAATGATTGTCAAGTTAATATCTTTGCCAATAAAAAATTGTACGTCAAAGTTGATTAAAAAATAAAATATCGACCTTAACCTGACGAAATGGGCATTAAAATATTTAGCACAAACCTCGAAGCCAAAAGAAACGCATTCTTTGCTTTAATTTAAACAGGCGTACAGTCATAATTAAAACTGTTTTCCTTGTTAACAGCAAAAACATACATGCATTTGGTTTTAGGATCAGTAAAATTTCAAGCTCCGTTAATTCATTGGCTCTGATAAAATATTAGGAATGATTTGATAAAATATTGAAAATAATCTGTCATAGATCAATCATAAATATATTTAACGTTTTAAAAATGAAGCCAAATCTTGGCCTTTTTCATTAGTTCCATAGTGGTGTTACCTTTTTCTGATGATTTCATAGTCTTCCTGCCCTTGTCTCGTGTTTTATCTTTCCCTTATTGCACTAAACTATCAATATTATCATTAATAACAGCCTTAGGCTCTCTAGCTATATCAACTCCTGCAGTAATAATTATATCAGTAGCTACAATACAAATCACCTCATTCACCTTGAATAAATCATTTAAATCGTTTACTTGGACATTGTCTTATGGTTATGTCACTGATCACTTTCAAGCGGTAAGTCATAAGTACCCGGATTATAACTGGCCGATCACTCGGACTTTGTTTCTAGGGATAAACCCTAAATAGCTTTATTAATTTATTTTATTGAAGAATAGGCTTGCTCTTGACCTCAATCACGCCTGATGGAAACACAACGGATGAGGTCTAAGATAAAGCGAGCGTGCCCAGAAGATGCCTGGTCACTTTTGCTTTGAAGGCAGAAAGGTAATATGTGGAAGTGAACACAGACGCTGGCAGAGAGTCCACACTTTGGCTGTGTGCATAATAAACGCAGTTGAGCTGCTGATTACGAGTAGTCGGCATATCGACCAAGTGCGGATGGTACCCTGCAGTACGTCTGGTATTCTGTTAGTAAAAGGGCGATTGTGGGATCAGATCGTGGAGTAGTCTTATATATATTTGCTGTAGTTTAAGACGAATAATGTACTCTTATCTGTGACAGAATAGCCAAGGTCCATAATGCCTTGGCTCAAACTCAAATTCCCAAATAAGGACTCGTAAAATATCTTGGATCCGACTTACTGCGCGTGCAATGTCAGTTCTGCCATTATTTTTGCCTTATCCAACCAAAAGAATGAAGTTATCTTTGCATCTGTTAACATTTTTAATTGATTTATTTCAATTTTAATTATAGTATCAGAGTACAGGCTTTGATTTATGATTCCATTCTTTTGTAATAAAGGTTGTTTGCTATATGCAAAAGTTCTGACCATTTAACTGCCGAATAGTTGAAAAATCGCACAGAGCTGCACAAATAAATGATATAGTTAACCCTTCTTCTCGCTCTGGGCTAAAATCCGTGTTTCTTCTAATGCCCTTTGCGTTCCAGAGCCGCGTTAACTTTCGAACAATTTCCGTAATCCTGGCATGGAAACCCCTTTTTTTTAAGTATGGGAAGTCATCAAATGACTACTCCTGCTCTGGGTGAAGCAGGAGGGAGTGTCAGACTCTTACTGAATTAACCCATCCGTGTTCCTCCTAGAGCCCTTTGAGTTCCAGGGCTACGGTACCTCTTTCGAACAAAGCCCACAGCCCCAGCAGGCGCATGGGAACCCCGTACATCGATACAAAATCAAAAGCGAATTGGTTACATCAAGGCAAGCGTGATCCATGGTGGACCACATCATCGCTTTGGTGAGATTGTGGTCAAAGGTGAACCTATAAAAAACTCTGTTCTTCGGGAAATACCTGCGTGACCTTGTTGTTTTAGAGTAACATCGTCCAGGTGATAAGAAGTCAGGCGCAAACAATTGGCTCAAGGACTCGTTTAGTTATATGCAATTAGGTTTGTCACGATTTACCCTCGATTAAAGTTTAATTACTGCACACTGCCAAGTGTAGCCGCGTGTTTAGCATGTTATTATGTGCATTTCGTCATATGCGATGCATTTATTCAGCTTGGAGTTACCGAAACTGAAACTGCAACAGATGGAGATGGGACTTGAAAAGGACAGTTAACAGCAAAGATCTATGGGTTAAATAGTTGCTCACGTGATTTAATTACTAGCCTTATTGACCCTGGCTGAAAATATGAAGAATATCTTTCATTAGATTATATTACTGTATTAGATTACTGAATTCATGGCCTGGTGGTCAACAATGCTTAAGATCAGCACAACGATTTTACATTAATTGAAGTAACGAGAATAGTACACAATCTATCAGTAAGGCCTTGCAAATAACTTCCCAATTAAACCGACTGACAGGACCAATAAAATACATTTTAACTCAGTAATGAGGAAGACCTCAATCAATAAATAATTTTGAATTATTCTTGGCATAATAAATTACAATCATGATTCCGCAATTCCTGTTCTTGACATCAATAAATAAAATAATAAATTCGAGAGAAAGGAAGCCTTGAATACAGTTGCAGTTATTAAATCACACGAAATCGATATATTTGTGACAGCCGCTGCATTAGTTTGGCGGTCGTGAAGACAGTAAAAGACAGATAAGGCAATAGAGGTAATAATTTAAAATTTCGAAGACAGAACAAGAATATTATGCTAAGTAGGAGCTAGAGGATGCATTTCGTAAAAGAAACAATGCAAATATCTTAGCAACTTCGAAGCCATAACAGATACTACATACACACTTTGCGTTTAATCATCTGCCTAGCCTTTTTCCCAACTATATTGGGGTCGGCTTCCAGTCAAACCGGATTCAGCTGAATACCTGTATTTTACGCGGAGCGGCTGCCTACCAGACCTCCACAACCCATTAACTGGGTAACACGGTACTTCATGGCAAGACTGGAGTCAGATTTACTGGGTTCTGACTATCCGTAACGGCTGCCAAAGATTTACAAATGACAGCCGGGACCAACGGCTTAACGTGCTTTCCGAGGCACGGAGGAAACTCGGTATGTTAAGATGGTCACCCATCCACAGACCAACCTTGGCAAGCGTTGCTCAACCTTGAAGATCGACCCGTGCGGCTGTTATTGTCTAGCCACGAGCTCCACTCCGAGCTCCTCTTTGCGTTTAATAAAAATGGAAAATAACTGACAAAAGGTGAAGTGTTAAGTTGTGGTGAAGGTTTTCTGACATTGGAAATACTGATGGGCGAAAACTATGAAGGTATTAGAGAAGAATCGTTGCAGTGTTGTGGATCCGTGCTACCTAGATCCAATCTGGCAATTGATATTGATAAATATTGAGCTTTTTACCCGACTTCGAAATAAGGAGGGTTATGTTTTTCGAGTGTTTGTATGTATGTCTATGTCTTTGGCACGCCCTAGAGCCTAAACGGCTCGATGGATTTTAGCTTGAGAGGCGTCGTTAGATTCGTATTTATTGTGAGAGTGAAACTAAGTATATCAAAATATAAATAAAACAAAATGCCGGATTTTTGGCGCCAAATTTTGCCTTAAAAAACATAATTCTCAAAGCTTATCGAGTGGGGTAGCAAGATAAAGGGTTCGACGAGATGATTCCAAAAATATAACTCACTAAAACGTAGGAAATAAAAAAAAATACTTAGTTAAAAAACCCGACCGCTAAAAACGACTAAAATTCAGTATTTTTTTTTGAATTATTATCTAACTTGTGCAGACCATATTTGTCTCATCTAAAGGTAATAAATGTGGTTGGCGATGGAGCAAGCTTATCTAGAAGTAACCTATCGAGTCAGGTTATTAAAATGTTCCAAAAGACTAGCACGTAAGGCATCAGATTTTGATGTTATCTCACTGTCCTGTTCTGTCAAAAGCTTGCTTTGCCATACCATTTTCTTCTAGTAGTTTAGGATTATAATATCACAAAACTCTTTTACAAAAAATACAACCGACTTCCAGAAACAAAACACTACAAGGTACAAAATAACTTCGGAAGAAAGAAAAAAACTTTAATTTGTGAAGTCGGTGTTTTTGGTTATTTTTTCGTTTTTTGACACCGACTTCCGAAAGTTATTTTGTACCTTGTAGTGTTTTGTTTTTGGAAGTCGGTTGTATTTTTTGTAAAAAAGTTTTTTATTTTTCACTTTTTAGTGGTACCGGCGCAATGTTATGTTAAGAACTGATGTAAACACTAAAAAAATAACAATAATGCTTATAAAATAAAAACTACTAGACCAAACTGAAATAAATTTTTATGGGACCACCTGGCAACTATTTCGCGTCGAACAAAAAAAGAATCACGCGAAACGGTCCATTAACCGCGGCGTAATCGAAGCGATCGGCCGAATTGAGAACCTCCTCCTTTTTGGGAAGTCGGTTAAAAAGGCGTTGCAACGTTCCTACATCTTCAAATTGAACCTGGCTTCAAAATTATTACAATTCTATATCAGCATCAAAAGCGCCAGGTCTCCTCCCGACCATGTGGCACCGTTTATTTTTGTACCAACTGCTTCGGACAGTGCTGTTTACCCCTAGCTATTTTAGGAGATGCATTCAACACGTGTATTTACCTTACGAAAGACGTAGTTTGAACTTCAGAATATTTCGTTATACGTTTTTAACAAAGGGAGGAATTTCTTGACGTTTTGTGTTCGAAGGAATATCGTCAACATCATTATCGCCTTCTTGATTTAGAATAAACAAATAACAGACGGTCAATTCTATTGATTTTTACGATGCAAACCTTGTTTTTAAAAAAACATCAAGTCCTTTACGCCTTTCTTTTATTTTTCTTTTCATGTTACCAATACCATAAACAATATTTTGCTTCGGGTAAAAGCGGATGTTGTGTTTGACAGCCACAGATAAACAATAACAAGCAGTCAAATGACAGAGAAATTGCAGACATAATGAGAAAAAAAATTTTCTTTACAAAACGAAATCTCTTTGATTATGCGAATAATTACCGGATATAATCAACAGATGACACTTACTGACTTACATCACAGTCTAGCTTACGTCATGAAACGGTGAAACAAAATTATTTACAGACAATTTAAATCCTAAAATGGTAGCAGAAATTAACATTGCAAATGATTGCAAAATGGCATCTACCAATTTAGGCGGGATAGTTAGCGCCATGTCAAGGCGATTTTAGAATAGTTTTTGCACATTGCAAAAATTTCGTAAATGTCGTTGGAAAAAAGATTCTATTAACTTCAAACGGTGAGGTTTTGTTGTGATTTCTATTCGGATAACGGCAATGCCTATAGAAACGAAATTTTTGAAAGTTAGTCATTCTTCATTGAAGAAATGTCTAATTTATTTACGTTTTTCTTTTCTTTTTACTTTTTCTTCATGGTTTAACTCAAATCCATTTAACAGTTAGAATTCTGGAACGGATCGTAACTTAAGATTTATTACAGCGATAATCTACGTTTTAGCGTAGTTTTATCAAAATAGACTGGCAACATTCCGGAGTGAGTAACCAACAGTGTTGCCAGTTTATTAAATTAGTGGGATTTCCTAAGCAATGAAAGTGAGCGAGTAGGCATTGAGATTAGAGTTCAACGACCTGCTGGCTTGAGATTCCGGCGTTGCCTTGCGATTTGTTTTTAAAGTTTCTGTCGCTAGAATGGAAGAATATTATTATTTCTTACGTTGCAAAATACCTGTATCTACATAAGAAATGTGATATTTGACCGGTTTCGTGATACTAGGAATTTTATTTCCAAACAGTTCATTGATGTTGGCATTCCTCGGTCATTCGAGACTAGAGTAAGATTCAGATAAAAAAAAAATAGCTGATTCCTAATTCGAATAAGAGCAAGGCAAAAACCCTACAATTATTTGGCAGAGCTACCAACCAACTTAAGAGTTTTAGGGTCTGCTAAACTGTAGGTAGGTATTTCAAGTAGGTACTGATACCGATACATTTTTTTTAACAAAATACATGGCTGTTCATGCGGACAATGCTTTTATTAAGGAGGCTAGCTATGTAGGTACCTACTAGATTGCGATTTAGTTTTAAGTAGGTACCTTATTTCAATTATGTAGTTGGTTCGTCGCTGATGATCTCTCGATCTAAATGTGTATGTGATAGCTGGGTACCTAAGAATTCCAGAGAAGAGATTATCCCCACCATACATTATTGGAAGCTACATATCGGAATCGGAATACCTCCGAGTTATTCAACTGCGAATTGAGATTACATTACACTCACATACAAACAAGCATGTTTATAGGTGGGTAAGGTGTACAATAGGCTGCGTATTTCGGCATGCCATGCATTGTCTGCCGAGATGCAGTCACAATAATAGATGTAGGGACCCCTAAATCGGAATGTATGACAACACTATTGTTACCTTTTACCATAGACATCGTGTTACAAACGTACCTACTCTCTCTAAACATAATCTGAGGCAACAGGGACGGCACTATCTATCATCAAGTTTATAGACTGAAAAACTATTTTTTTATCGCCGTCGTTTGTTGTAACAGGCTAACTGACCACTTTTTACCTGCCCACCAAAGCAACGGTAGCAAAGACGCACGACGCTCTGCCTCAAAATCTCACAAAACTCGCAGAACAGGGGACAAAAACCTCCAAATGTCTATAATTAGCGAAAAAACTGACGCCTTTAACCACTAAAATGCAAATTCCACAACCGACCGGTTTTAAATTCAATGTTTTGTAAGAACCAATGTTTAGAACAGCCATCATCTAAATTCAGCCAGGTAGTAGATCGGTTTAATACCTAGGTATACGACCTACTTAGAGTTCTAGACACAGATTATACAATAGCCAGCCAGTGATACGAGCGAGATATTTTTTTCCGCGAATGGCTGTTTCTAAGCGTGCCTCGGCAAAGCATGGAAAGTACAGTTAAAATAACTAAAATACTCACGAGACTTCGGACAGCACACGACGAGATGCTTAGAAAGATTATACGTTTTTTCAAACGTTTGTCGACACTTTATGACACACAGATTGTTCAGTTCACTGTTTTGGTGCACTAAATGTTTTTGTTTGTTGGTTTAACGTGTTATTGTGTTTATTCACAGCTGAGTTCTATATGCGGTTCACGTTTGGGGTCGGCGGGGAGCGGCAAACAATCTCCGTGCGTGGTACCGACGCGGCGCGGCGCGGCGGACTGACTGGGAGCGAAACGAAACGTCATCATTGCGCGCGATCTCCCGCTCTCCAGTGCGTTCCGAATTGTGGTCAGATGGTTTGTGTTAATTTCAAAATATTTTTGTTTTAATGTGCATGTTTATAAGATAAAAACCCTAAAGAGAAATTTGTTAAGTTCAATGTAACATTTACAACGGTTTTGGTAAGAAACAGCCAAACAGATGAATCAATTTTTTGTGTGTTTTGTGTTCCTGTGCACTGTTTATTTAAAAAAAAGCTGTAGATAATACTACGGCCACACTATCCTTATATGGCAATAATAATTATGGCCATAATTGAAACAAAACCAACTGAAACAACACCAATTATACTGAGTTGCGGAGTTCGTGGCTAAATAATAACAGCCGCACGGGTCGATCTTGAAGGTTAAGCACGCTTGCCATGGTTGGTCTGTGGATGGGTGACCATCTTAACATACCGAGTTTATCAAGTACAGTATAACATACAGTAAATCTGACTCCATCTTGCCAAGAAATACGACTTGCCAAGAAATATAGTCCGACTTGCACTTGCTTTTAGGGTTCCGTAGCAAAATGGTAAAAAAGGAACACTTATGGTGTGACTAAGTCTGTCCGTCTGTCACAGCTGGATATGTGCTATACATATACCTATATGTTCTTATGCTATCAACTTAAAATTTGAAATAGTTTTAGATGACTATTATGCAAATTAGAAAGAAATAAAAATGTTTACCTATATATTTTTTGCAACGACTGAATTAATGAGTTCTTAAAAATTCGAAGCGGGGTTACTATGCTAGGACATGGGTATCATAATGAAAGCGCGCTATTTGCACATTCAAATATTTTTTTTATTTCGGCCTACAGTTTTCGACTTTTGTCGAAAAAAAAAAAAAAAATGACTTCCTTAAAAAATATGGAATAAGTAGATTTCTATAGAAATAAGCATCACCTTTGTACCTATTTTTCGGTTTCTTTCTTCTTATCTTCTTATTAAATGTGTGTACATAAATTGTTAAATAAATAAATGGAATTATTCTTTGTGATGGATCTTTATGTAAAGATTAAAGGAAAAATAATACGAAGTCTCTAAATACCACACTTTTTCAGAATTCAACAAAAATTACATTAGTCCCACTGTCGGTTAAGAGATGGCACTGATCTAAAACTGCAATATACACCGCAGTATTAAAATTCTCTGACGCCTCACTGATGAAAATTTAAAAACATTTCACGTTTTACGAGTAAATGATGGTACGGAATCCTCGGTGCGCGAGCCCGACTCGCTCTTGACCGGTTATTAACATCAAACCATCACAAAAGGTTCAATTGTTCAATACTACAATTGTTAATACTACTGTCTATTCTCTGTTAGAGGTATCTAGATACTCGTATTTTAACCGACTTCAAAAAAAGGAGGTGGTTCTTAATTCGATTGTATTTTTTTATGTTTGTTACCTCATAACTCCGTCATTAATGAACCGATTTGAAAAATTCTTGTTTCATCTTCCCGATTGGTCCCATTGTCACCACCAGTCGATGTCAATAAACGACAAGGTACAAAATAACTTTGGAAGAAAGAAAACAACTTTAATTTCGGAAGTCAAAGTCAAAAACGAAAAAATAACCAAAAACACCGATTTCAGAAATTAAAGTTTTTTTTTTTAATTTTAAAAGTAATTTGTACCTTGTAGTGTTTTGATTTTGGAAGTCGGTTGTATTTTTTGTAAAAGAGTTATTTTTCACTTTTTAGTGGTACCTAGGTACCTGCGTACCTACTAACAGCGTACCGGCGCAATGTTATGTTAAGAACTGGTGTAAACACTAAAAAAACATGCGATTTCAGCAATCCCGATCCCTTTGCTATCATTTATTGAAGAGTTTCGTTGCCTACCTCCGAAGTTCTTCGTCAGATCTTCACAAAATTGAAACGGGACCAGTCCAGGAAAATACTATTTCTAACAAAAATAGAATCATCCAAATCGGCTTACAATTGGCTAAAGTATCGCTGAACAAACATTTTTCATGGGATCTCATCATCAGATCCTATTTATACCTTTCATCATCAGCTCAGCAACATGAGATGATGATTACCGGGCACAAATATCTGAATTGCGTTAGAAAGTTCATGAAAAACATTGTATGTGCCTATAAAATTTGAGGGTTGCCCTCGATTTTCATGGGATCCCATCATCAGATTCTGACATGGTGACAATGGGACCAATAGAGAAGATTCCCTTTCAGATGAAATAAACATTTTTTAAAGGGTATAATTTAGACGGTCACCAAAAATAATATTTTTAAGACTCTAAGCCTAGGCACCAAAATGGATCAATGGTCACCAAATTCTATCCAACTCAACTGTGATTGCCATAAAATGTAGGCTTGGGGTTACAAACTGGATAAAATATAGGTTAGGTTAGGTTAGAATTGTGACCAACCGCGCGCGAGCCGAGCGGGCGAAGCGAGCGGTGCCGTGGCAGCGGCCGGCGAGCGCTACTTCTCGAATATTATTTAGTGACCATTTATCTGTTTTGGTAACCGTTTAGAACTTTTTTGGTAGTAAAATAGGTACTTTTTTGGGCGGTGTTTAAACACAAGCCTTTTTTAAATCGGTTCATAAATGACGGAGTTATGAGGTAACAAACACAAAAAAAAAATCAACCGAATTGAGAACCTCCTCCCTTTTTTGAAGTCGGTTAAAAAAATAACCAAAAACACTGACTTCCGAAATTAAAAATCTTTTCTTTCTTCCGCAGTTATTTTGTACTTTGTAGTGTTTTTTTTTTGGAAGTCGGTTGTATTTTTTGTAAAAATGTTTTTTTTTTTTATAGCAGCATGATCGGTACTTCTCTTAGGTACTTCATAGGAGATCATTAATTCTTTAATTCAATCATTTATCCATGATCAATTAATTTAAGAAACTTACAACCTTGCGTGCGTAACATTTCGGAGCGCACCGTTCCGTGCGGGTGCGGGCCGTGTACGGTCGCGCGCAGTGCAACTGTCGAGTGCCGACTTCTTTTTTTTTTAAGGATTGGAAATCATAAAATGAACCCTCCCGCTCTGGGTGAAGCAGGAGGGAGTGTCAGACTCTTACTGACTAAAACCCATCCGTGTTCCTCCTAGTGCCCTTTGCGTTCCAGGGCTACGGTACCTCTTTCGAACAGATTCCGCAGCCCCAGCAGGCACTTGCCCTAGTGGGCCCCGTCTTCGGTGCTGACATCTCTTTGAGGCGCGCGGGGAACGCAGCGCGCCGCCGACCCGGGTCTGGTTCTGATCGGACAGCGAGCCACCCAATGCTCGCCTTCCGCAGGCCCGCGCCTACGGTGGCCGAGAATCGTCCTGCGACTCCCGACGCCCGGTGTGGCGGTGTCTTCTTCTGTTGCGGCGGTTGGGGCGTGAGGTTTCGCTCTCTGTCACACGTTAACGTTTTACCGCCTACGAACACAACAAAGTAAGTAGGTACCTATCTATTTAACGTATTAACCAAATTTAAAGCAATACCTCTTATGGGGTCACTGTACTCATCATTATGAACCGTTTCAGGGTTCCAAACATCCTTAAAAAAACGGAACCCTTATAGAATCACTCGGGTGTCTGTCTGTCCGTCTGTCTGTTTGTCTGTTTGTCTGTCTGTCTGTCTGTCCGTCCGTCCGTCTGTAGCAGTCAGTTTTCTCCAGATCTTCTGGACCGATTCTGTTGAAATTTGGTATACATATGGACTTCTGTGACCCAAACTCGGACGTTTTACAAAATAAATATTTTTTTTAGTATGGGGGTCACTTTTGGGGGACAAACTAGAAAATTAAAAAAAGTTTTTGCGTGTGATATATCAAACTAGTAGACTCGCGCAACTTCGTCTGCGTCACAATTTTCATTACTGCTCCGTTCCTATTGGTCTTAGCGTGATGATATAATGTAAGCCTATAGCCTTCCTCGATAAATGGGCTATCTAACACTGAAAGAATTTTTCAAATCGGCTCAGGAGTTCCTGAGATAAGCGCGTTTAAGTAAACATACAAACAAACTCTTCAGCTTTATGTATTAGTATAGATGAAGGGCTTAAATTATATTTTATCATAATTTTTAAAATAACAGTTTTGGAGTTATTCAAGAAATTAGATTGAAAATGAATATTTCCCCCCCTTATCTCCGAAACACTAAAGAAGCCTTTAGTGCTAAAATAACATGTTAAAAATAATGTAATTCGTTCGGAACCCTTTGCAAGCGAGTCCGACTCGCACTAGGCCAGTTTTTATTATGGGACCAACCCCGAAATCGGAAGTCCCATAGAAAACTTCATAATAATGAGTACAATGCCCCCTTAAGAGGTAAATATTGCGTTTCTTATTTTCCACATTGTATTGTTACCTACCTACGTACCTATATAGGATCCTATACGTTAATGCACCTAAGATAGGATGTTAATGGGCCCTCACGCTCATCATTGGGCTCGGGACTTTTTAGATACTCGTATATTTTCGGTATTACTTCAGCAAGCCGCGCCTACTGAGCTATCAACTTTTTGCCCTCAATATGGTTACCCCAAAACCGTGCCATCTAACCCCCTCAATCATTTCTCACGGGCCGCCGGGCCCTTAAGTAAGTTTTACCTACATTGCCTATATTGACCAGATCCGTGGCTGCTTGGATTTCATTAGATATGGGCGCTTGAAAGAAAATAAACAGTACGCCAAGTAAGGCCCATGCCACCCTTACTGTATTATTTAATTCTTTTGCTGTCTGTCTGTCTGTCGCGCTTTTTAGCCAAAACTCATCATCATCATCTGCCTAGCCTTTTTCCCAACTATATTGGGGTCGGTTTCCAGTCAAACCGGATTTAGCTGAATACCAGTGTTTAACGCGGAGCGGCTGCCTACCAGACCTCCACAACCCAGTAACTGGGTAACACGGTACTTCATGGCAAGACTGAAGTCAGATTTACTGGCTTCTGACTATCCATAACGACTGCCAAAGATCTACAAATGACAGCCGGGACCAACGGCTTAACGTGCTTTCCGAGACACGGAGGAAACTCGGTATGTTAAGATGGTCACCCATCCACAGACCAACCTTGGCAAGCGTTGCTTAACCTTGAAGATCGACCCGTGTGGCTGTTTTTATCTAGCCACGAGCTCCTCGATTTTTTATGTCAAACTACTGAAAAAAAAGAAAGAAACAGCGTTTATTTGCGCCAAGCTTCACGCATACCAAAAGAATAAATAAAAATTAAATATAAAAGTTGGGAATATATGCGTCATATTCGCGCAAAACGGCCATCGCTCAGCATAATGCTGGGACTCGTGTGCGAGACAAAGCCACAGCGCTGGTTTTCAGCGACAGCCGGCGTTAAGTATGACGTCGTTCGGAGCGGCACAAAATGTAATTAAAACGGCATAAGTAAACAAAAAAATAAATACATAAGGATAAAAATATAATAATTACGACGGTGAAGAGATGGCAACAGACTGTTGTGCAGACGGCGGTAAACAGATTTAAATGAAATTAGGAAAACAGATATTCTAGAGCCTGAGAAAGGACATAGGCTACTTTTTATCCTGGGAGTATGTTGCCTAGGGACCACGCGGGCGAAGCCGCTGGCAGTAGCTAGTAAAAAATAAACAGAATTAAAGCCTTATACAGTGTGGAAAAATATATAATTAAAACGTGTGAGACAGAGCTGTGGTGCTTGTTTTTAGCGAAATATTTTCGTCAGCGCGGGGCCCCCAATGCTCAGACCCGTAGCATTTGCTATTCTTGCTATATCGCTAACTAGTTGACCCGCGCAACTTCGTCTGCTCCGCTCCTATTGGTCTTAGCGTGATGAAGTATCCTCGATAAATGGGCTTTCTAACACTGAAAGAATTTTTCAAATCGGTTCAGTAGTTACTGAGATTAGCGCGTTCAAGCAAACAAACAAACTCTTCAGCTTTATATATTAGTATAGATATACATAGAAGTATAGATACGGTACTGCTATAACTCAATATGTTTAAGCCGCGTGGTGAATGACGCTAAATAGAGGCTACTTTTCGTTCAAGTTCTTTTGTAAAGAAACCTCGACTATGAATAAATTCAGAGTAGAAGTATTTGAGGTCCCAAGAATACGTAAACCTGGGTGACCGTGGGCCGTCGGATTCTGCATGCAAAGTTATTCCTTGACGGCATAATTTGGGCCCTATCAAATCAATGCTGCCCAGAAGTCCACCTTGCACCAGTTGCACTTCAGATCCTGGACAGCTTTGTTAAAGAGCTTAATTTATTTCGCGATACCTAGATATGTTAAGTATTTTTTTTGCCCAAAAAAAAATTGATTTCTATTATGTTGGTTGTTGTTATAGGGATATGCAAGTTAAAGTTTATCAAAAATCCTTTCTGTATTGGGTCGCTCAGCGAGTCAGCGCAATTTTTTATTACTTTATTTCTTTTTCTTTATGTTTTTTGCTGTTGTGTTGTGTCTGTGTCGAACAAATATGTTCCATTTAATCTATTAAACTTGAAAGTAAACATTCTATAAAGAACGCTAACCAAATATCATTAATTATAACAAATTAATCATACACATTTTAAGCACCAACAATTCTCAACAACCAGCGCCCCTAGCGGCTGCCGCATGAACTAAACTCGCCACGCACTTTGCCTCCGAACAATCTGTTTTGTCTTACATAAGGACGAGATTTTGACGTAAAATAATACCGACTATGTTAATTAATACGTTGATCACCTTGTGGAGGGAACGGAATAAAATACCTACGCTTGTGTTAAGTGGGTATATTCAGATACTAGCTGTAGTAGCTGTTAGCCGCGACTTCGTCCGCGTCAATTAAGAACTGCATATTTTTTTTGCACAGTCCCTAATTCTTTTTCTGATTCAAGTAAGTATACCTACTCATATGTTTGCATAACTCATATCTAACATCAGCTATATACCAGTGAAAGGTTCGTCAACATCGGTCCAGCCGTTTCGGAGATAAGCCGGAATAAACAGACATACAATTTTTTTTTTGTTTATAAAAGATATCGTATATATACTTTCATACGTTTGTGGATGGACGAAGAGGGAGATCGAGGTCAAAAAAAAGATGGATGGATTGTGTGAGGACTTAAGGAGGAAAGAAAAGGAGTTAGTGATAGCGGCTGATAGAGGTTTTATAGTCTTTGGGCTGATACGACAGAATGGAATATAAAAAAGTGTTAAGTAACATGGGACGATGATGATATATAGTTTTATACTCATAAAGTACCTACTGTTATTTTGATATTACAAACAGACACTACAATTTTAATTGTATGAGTAGACTAGCATTTCGCCCGCGACTTCGTTCGCGCGGGTTTAGTTAGTACTCCACAAACTTCATCTCCGTGTAAATTTCTTATTAATTAAATAAACGTTCGACGACAGCAGTTCGCGCAAACTGCAACATTTTTCATACTTAGGGTATTTTTATACCCATCATAACTTTTAAACGAAAGGTCCGATTTGAATAGTTTAAAGTGTTATTTACTTGTACATAACCAAGATTAATTAACTTAAATAGATAAGGATTAATATCATGATACTAAAATCACCTCTATTCCATTTCACCCGGGTTTTGATTGAAAAATTTGAACAAAAAGCGGTCATTGTGACTTAACCATAATAGTTAGTTATATACGAGTACCTACCCTTGCAGACTTTTTTGTAGGTATTGATGTACTCTACATAACTTTGCTCTATTGTCAATAGTTTCCGCAGCGTACCCGATATAAGGATCTTTTTTGGTATTTTTTCACACCTTGGGTTACTTTATCGAAGTTTTCATACGGATCCCTAAGTTTTTTGAAAAATTCTATAGCCTATGTTCATCAGGGCAGGGATAATGTAGGATTCCAATGATGAAAAAAATTTTCAAATCGGTCCAGTAGTTTCGGAGCCTATTCAATTCAAACAAACAAATCTTTATAATATTATTATTAGTGTAGATAACGAACTGCATCGCTTTGGCATAACGATTTTGCATTAGTATGCAAACTCGGCTCTTACATAAGTTATGTAAGTAAAATGCTCGATTGGTTATGTAAGCACCAACCCCTATATTATTTAGGTTTGGCGAAGGTTAGGTAGGTAGTCGCAAAGGTCTACCAGTTTTGAGTCAATGCATGGCTAAAATTGTTTAATGATTGTAGGGGCAATTAGCCACTGACATAATAATATCTATACATTTGTATTGTTTAAGGTGGTTGCGCCAGGGTAGCCCGCTAAATTCAAATACCTATTCTTACGTTTTTTGGAATTTGCAAGTCAGTATTAGGTTTATTTATTTATATATACTTTATTGTACTGTGCGTGTGTGTTGTATTGTGATTATGTTTATTAAAGTATGAATTATAACCATTTAAGTCAGCAATAAAACTCCATAGGGCCAGGTAACCCGACAGAATAACTATTTCATGAAATCTTGACATTTTAGGATTATACCAACTTATGGAGTTATTTTACTGATTTTAATGGTTATAATTCTGAAAATACATAATTCTTACGCTCGTGAATCATTCTTTAAGATATAACCTAATACTAACTTGCAAATTGCAAAAAACGTAAGAAAATTTGAATTTCGCGGGCTACTGTGGAGGTTCCACCTTAAGAGTGTCTATCACGGTGTTTCATACAAAATTTCAATTCCTTATTTTTAGAAATGAATGAACTGGTTTTAATGAACTTGGTATTCATACGCTGGATATCCAGGACTAAGTAGTTAGTTGAGAACTGTTAAAGGCTGCATAGCAGTAAGTGTAGATTAAGAACTCATTAGAACTGAATAAAATAAGAGATGCTATGTCACATAAAAAAAGTAAACAATCTTCTGACAGTTCTTGAAGAAAAAAAGTGACTGTGTAAAAAGTGTGTATTTGTGTCAGCTAAAATAAAAATAAAATAATACAATAATATCTCCTCAATCTAAATCTAAATAACAAAAAACTCTTTAAAGGACTCAAACTGATAGGGTAAATAGACCGCTTATAATAACAGTCCAGTACAAATTTTTTGTTAATGCAAATCATCGTTCCTTTAAAACTCTGCTCAATTGACTTATGATAGGAAAGTCGAGTTATCCGAAACAAGAACATTTATATAGAGATACTAGTTGATCCGCGCAACTTCGTTTGCGTTACAATTTTCATTACCTACTGCTCCGCTCCTATTGGTCTACATATAGCCTATAGCCTTCCTCGATAAATGGGCTATCTAACACTGAATTATTTTTTCAAATCGGACCAGTAGTTTCTGAGATTAGCGCTTTCAAGCAAACAAACAAACTTTTCAGCTTTATATATTAGTGTTGATTAGTATAAGATTGATTTTTCACTATCAACAGAAAACTTAAAAATCACTCTCTCTCCCCCTCTAAACTTACTTCTCCAAGAATAAGGAATTTAAAGTTTGTATGAAACACCATAAGTAGTTAACGCTCTTCAGGTGAATGTTACGGGTTGCTCATTGCCATTTTACCGCGAGATGGCGCTGAAGTCAACATTTTCAGTTTTATTTTGTTTCGAGTGTAATTGGAACAATATTAAGTCGCAGAAATAATGGTGCGACAATCGGATATTCCACTTTATCGAAATTAGTCAAAATACGGCATAAAAACCCTTGTGATTCGCCATACTTCACGAAAATAAGTTCAATCATGTCTATGTGTGTGTAAACGGTATTATAAGCGAGTTAGTTGACTTCAGCGCCATCTCGCGGGAAAATGGCAATGAGCAACCCGTAACATTCACCTTAAGCCTTTTGGGTGTCTCAATCTCTGCAATCAAGGTGTAACTACAGCCAGTTGAATCTTTAAACATATCGAAGTGATGGCTTGGGTGAAGTGAGTGCAAAGTAAGCTGTTATTCCATCTTGAATACATGGATTGATAGCTCACTTCGAGATCACTTCAGCCAAGCGTTCACTTCGACATGTTTACAGAATCGACCGGTTCACTTTCAAGCTCATTCCACCTTAGCTTTCACGTCTAGAAGTTTCCAGAATAGACTGGCTGGTGTCTAAAAGATTAGAAAAGAATGTAGGATTTTTAGGTTAGCTGGGGGCAAGTTAGGTTGTAAGAGGGTGACATCAATCCCTTTGCTTTGAAGTTCCTCTCTGCAGATAGAAATAGAAGCCTAACGAGCTGGTGGGCTTTGAGGAAAGTTCCAGAGTTTTATTGTAACTTATTGATAGATTTAAAGTCAATGAACGTTGGTTATCCTTTCTTATTAGACTTTCCGTTTGCTAAATAAGATTATAAACTTGACTGATCAGCCGGTCGATGTAAAAAAAGCTTGCCTCGAAAACTTAGGTACAGTGAGCTGTCGTTACAATTTACTTTTGTATATTTAAAGCATGGGAAATCATTTAATGACTTTCACTCTGGGCGGAGCGGAAGGGAGTGTCAGACTCTTACTGACTAAAACCCATCTGTGTTCCTTCTAATGGCCTTTGCATTTATTTTTTCATATTTCTACCACCTGTTTATTCTGTAACAATCGCACCGCAATTACCCAGGTGAAGAGAGGTTAAGGGGAACTGTCAATCACGCTGAATTTTTGGTCGAAAGGATCATCGCACATGGACATGTTCTATCATTTTCTGTTGACTGGAAATAGTTCCAGTTAACGGTAAATGGAAATTTGAAATGAATGAAATCGGAAAGGAAATAGAAATTGCTTCGGATGTTGGTGATTTAAAATCGTTCACCAAGATCCTGCGCAATTACCTACTCTTGGTGGACAATTTCTCGTGTTTGTCGACACAAGTCAAAGTTCAGAAACAGTTTACTTTCCACCCATGTCCCGATCACAAGGAAGCGACGAATATAAAGTCTATTTGATGTTTTACGAGGCAATATTAAAAATACATTAATATGATTTATGGTTCTGTTTACGCCGGTGCCCGCATTCGATACTATTGTAACCATAGGATATAACTTTGTATTACACTAGGAAACTACATAAATGCTTTGTAGGGTTCCGTACTCTAAGGGTAACCAGAGCAGATGGGACAGCTTGATGCCCTTGAAACAATTGAGAAACGAGCCAAGAGGATCATCGGCAATGATAGGCTCGTCGAGTCGAAGTTCCAAAGTCTTGAGCATCGACGCCGAGTTGCTGGCCTGTCGGTTTTCTAAGGAGTGGAATTCCCTGCCAGACTCTGTGTTTCCTGATAGCTACTCCGGGACTCAGTAATTTTCGTAGATACTTATAACTAACTAATAATAAAAAGCCTCCGCTATCCGTCCATTTGTTCGTCTGTCTGTCAGCGGGCAGAAAGTAAAAATTTTCACAGCGAGAATTAATGTTGCCGCTTAAAAAAGAAGGCAAAATTAAAGTAACAGAAAACCCCAAATGGACACTGTTATGACATAGGATAAAATATGTAAAATAAGTTAGTATCTTACCATTTGTTGTGCTAAAAAGTTCAGTAAGATTTACCTTACTCATCATCATCATATTAGCTGAAAGACGTCCACTGTTGGACGGCGGCATACCCGCGCGTGTCGCGACAACAACTGATCCTGTGCGTCTTGAATCGATCGGCTACCCGCGACCCTCACCAGGTCATCGGTCCTCCTTGTGGGTGGCCTTCTAACGCGGCGTCTTCTGGTACGCAGTCCCCAATCCTTACTCATCACAGTCCAAAGTAGGCTGTGTAGTAAAGAGATCACTTCATATGAAAAAATACCAATGATCAAGACCTAATAAAACCGAACTTCTTTTACAAACAACTACACGTACAGTTACTAATGGTAGCACAGTTACCACAGGATGAGTAAATAATCGCGGTAATCGGCTGGACACTCCGTTTCCTCTATATTTGTTTTATACAGATTGCTCGGTTTGGTTCGTAAGATGGCTGTGATTTCCGCTGAGTACGACATCGATGTTGGACTATAAATTAGTGATGGGAAATGATGGTGAACTTATAGATTGGTTATCTACTTACTTACTTTATTTGTCTAAGAATATCGAAGTTTTCAGGTTTTCTTCCGTATATCATATAATCTTTTAGGTACTCAACATGAATAGATTTTGATTTAATCACTGTATCATCGTCTGCTGAATCCGGTTTGACTGGAAGCCGACCCCAATATAGTTGGGAAAAGACTAGGCAGATGATAATGATGATGACTGTATCATCGTCGTATTCATGTACATTATTATGGACCTAATGGTTTACCGAAACATTAAAAGGCCTTGCCATGAGTGGATCTTTTTATTATATTTATGAACTCACCTGATGGTAATCGCTGCTATTGTCGACGAAAGAGCACGCGTACTTGTGCCTGTCGGTCTATTTTGTAAAAAAATCACAATGAAAACTATATGCGATTAACACCACACATCACCCTAGTGACGGTGAGGTTTCTCCAGAATAGCATTACTGAAGTCGTCTCACATTAATTTCATAAATAACAATTGAAAGAAAATCTTCTTTTCCCTCCCTTTGCAGTTATCTCTTTAATATTCGATCAAGTTGCTAAGAAAGCAACTTTAATCATCCCCATGTCACGTTGGTCACAGTCTTTTTTGCCTCATCATCATCATCATCTGCCTAGCCTTTTCCCAACTATATTGGGGTCGGCTTCCAGTCAAGCCGGATTTAGCTGAATACCAGTATTTTACGAGGAGTGGCTGCCTACCAGACCTCCACAACCAATTAACTGGGTAACACGGTACTTCATGGCAAGACTGGAGTTAGATTTACTGGCTTCTGACTATCCGTAACGACTGCCAAAGATCTAGAAATGATAGCCGGGACCAACGGATTAACGTGCTTTCCGAGACACGGAGGAAACTCGGTATGTTAAGATGGTCACCCATCCACAGACCAACCTTGGCAAGCGTTGCTTAACCTTGAAGATCGATCCGTGAAGCTGTTATTATCTAGCCACGAGCTCCTCAGTCTTCTTTTCCTTATATCCATCATAAATGATGATCTAAACAAGATTTTATCTCGATTAACGTCGAATAATTAAATCTTTCCACATCCGTCACCATTGGACAACGACGCAAGAATTTTCACGTCTACATCTGATCAAGCGGCGCCACCCAGAGAGCTCTATCTATATTAATGGTCAGCTGTTACATGGCTTCCGATACAGGCTTAACGGGAAACTTATGATTGAAACTATGAAGTCACTATGTTGGATATCTTAATATGTATGAATGCTGTAGCTGAATGCCTGATGAAGTGATTGGTGTTGCGTGCTGGTAGAACTTTTTTCCCGTTATTGGTAATGCTATTTGATTTTATTTGATGGTGGTTGTTTCCTTGGCATAAGAATATGAGTTATTTTTCTACCATGAGCCTTTTTTTAATTGTCAAGGTCGATTAGTCAAAGATATGAAGCAATCGAATTATTTATCTAGTATTTCATTTATTATGACCACCAGTCGCGGTGACTATAAAATCCATCGTTTTATATTAAAATATAAAAAAATCGACCAATCGCAAAATAACACAATTTATGTAATAATAATATGCTGTAGTCTCTTTTTGAAATGACCTCATCACTCACAGAATGGAAGCCATAACTTTTGCACTAAAGATCACATCACATCATCACAGATAAGTAAAGAAAAAGGGGTACACCCCAACAATACCAAGGTCACAACACAATGATCCCATAACTTTAATTAATGCAATAATTACTAAAGAATCTGCATTGCTGACATGTTACAAGACTCAAGTCAGAGGCTTCCCACGATGTACCTAATCATGACACGCTTGTAATTTAAAGATGGCTGACTCAAGTAGGTATTTCGAAGATCATGGAAATGATAGGAGTTTGATAGTGTTCATTAATAGTTATGTGGTCTTTGTTGGTGGTTGTATCTCGGAGATGGGATCCATGGAACAGTATGGAAATTGTTGGAATAGTCTTGGATTGTAAGATACATTTTTGAGATGATGGACATGCTGTAGAAGATATTTTTGTGAAGATTGAAATTACTGGTTCGCTACAAAGATAAGAAGATAAAAAACCGGCCAAGTCCGAGTCGGAATTCACACACGAAAGGTTCCGTACCGCAAACCACAATTTTTTTTATTTTTTTGTTATAGCGGCAATAGAAATACACAATTTGTGAAAATTTCAAGTCTACCTATTACGGTTATCGAGATACAGCCCACTGACAGACAGACGGACGGACAGTAGAGGCTTAGTAATAGGGTTCCGTTGGTTCCCCTTTGGGTACGGAACCCTAAAAACATGGTGAAACTAAGAGACAATATTTACATTTTACTAAACGGATCAATGGAAGAACATGAGATGAATGTGAGGACTTCATTCACAGAGTCACTAACATTGGAAAGGTTGGAAAATGGACATGGTAAAATATTGCAAACAAGATGTCACATTATGAAAACGTAAAAAAACCTGATGATAAACAGAACAACCCTTGCTTATAAACAATATGCCTTGTATTTACAAACAAGGGAAGAAAGTAAACATGTTTGTTATTCGTTTACAGCATGCCGATTGGATCAACGTTTACGCAGTTCTGTAAATCATATTATTACCGACTTTTAACTTAAGAAGAAATCATGTTGCGCTGACTAAACTGGGATAAGGTGAAGATGATAAAGACGCAAATTAAAAAAAAATGCCAGTGTCTTGCCGTAATTTATAAAGGAGAAAGATAGAATTTATTTCGCTAGGACATAACACAAAAGCAATCACAAGTAACGCAAGCTAAAAGAACAATACAGAAATACAAAACTAAATAAAGCTAACATAAACACATAATCTTATGATACGATTGAACTCACAAGACACAAAAAATAGCATTTCTCTTATCCATACATACGGTAATGACTAAGTATCGGAAGGCCACATCACAGTTGACAAATCAAAGCACCTGCATGTAAGCGCACACGCACGACAAAAGTGAACGTGCGACAACGCGACAATGACCTTCCCGTCACTGTTGATGTGGGCGGTACGATCACTTATCTTGAAGCTCTACATATTGTGGGCTAGGTATATATGATGGTATAAAATAAATAAAAGCGAGTCTTTTACAAGATCAATCGATGAATTAAGTTCTTGGCCTTTCCAAGCTTTTGTTGTTATAATGAGAATTTGCGTTTGCATGTTGTTTTTATTCTGGATGTGGTTATTAGATTTCCCACAAATTACAATTATTTTGCCAAACTGTCCGTCGACTTAATATAATATAATATTCCACACAACTATCACCCAACGCCATCTAGTCCCAAGCTAAGCAGAGCTTGTGTTATGGGTACTAGACAACTGATAAACATACTTATATATTTCTAAATACATACATATTATAGATAAACTACACCCAGACACAGAACAAATGATCATGCTCATCACACAAACATTTGTCCTGGGTGGGAATCGAACCCACAACCTCTGGCATAGCAGTCAGGGTCACTAACCACTAGACCAACAGGCCAGTCGAAACTTAAAATGTGTAGTGTAATTTTTGTGGAGATAAATAAATAAACATTATTATTATTATCTCCTTTATTCAGTTACATATATATAAATTATATTTTTAAATATTTGAATAAAATAAATACAAAAACATTTAAAAATATAAAAATAGTAGCCCACCGATATCGGGAACAGGGTCCAAGCTACCGGTGGTCAGGGCTCCAGAGAAAGGAACCTCCTGACAATGCGAGCCGTGTCCAGAAGTACCGCTTTCTGAATCAAGCCCTTGATCCAGCTGCCCAACGAGAGCCTCCTAAGGTGTTGGTCGAGGCTCGTGGCTATTAAGCCATTGGCCGACACGACTATTATTATTATTATTATTCTTATGAGCCTTGTGTCCAGCTGTGGAATTATTTCGACTGAAACGATGAGGGTGAGGGTGATGACTATTAATTGGAGTTTGTTAATTGTGATTTCACTTTATTACACCAAATTTTTATTACTTTATAATCTGTTTGTGCAGATCAATTCTAGCAGGCAAATGATCAAAAACAAAGTGGTCGTTTGATGAAAGTACGAGAGTAAACATAAAATTGACAATCATTTTAATGACGACATCCACATCAAAGCTTTATTAACCCGGTATCCTTGACACTGAGAATTGAACTTCAATTTCAAAGTCTGTAATTACATGCCATCTGTTTTATCCTATTCGGTTCGCTTAATTTCCATCTGTAATAATTCCGTTCATAACATCTTCAATTACCAGACGATAGTTAATTGAATCGCTCTCTTATTCAGCTTCCTAATTGATCTAAATAGTTTGATTAATAAAACCTCTAGGCTCAAAGCCACAGAGCATGGAGACGCCACGCTTGGCATTGCTAGACTCGGCATTGTCAATACTTCCCATACGGATGAAGGCTGTCCCCGCTTTAGACCACCTAAATAAGGACAATGGACTATATATTTTTTAGGTCAAAATGAAACCACTTTAATCAGTTTTTTTTCCTTGGATATCTTTGGCTAGACGTAATGAACGCTGTGTTAAAATTTGTCCATGTATTTTAATGGGACCTCATATTTTGTTATTTCGATATTGCTTAAGTGTTATATCTGTCTATCTATCGCTTTTTTTTCTTTTTACTATTAATAGGCACGCGCTTGACCACCATCTCACCTGATGGTAAGCGATGATGTGGTCGAAGATGGAGCACGCTTGCCTAGAAGTAACCTATTCACTCTTGACTTAAAGACTAAACTGCGCGAATAGACTGGCTCCTTGTTCAGCGTCTTTAAACATATTTTTCATTAACCTTACTTAAATCCTGACTCATCACTTCCCGTGGGTGTCGTAAGGACTCGCCAGAGAACGTGCAGCAGCGTTCTCTGCAAAACTCAACACCATAAACTGCGATCGCCAACCCGCGGGCCAAGCGTGGCGATTATGGCAAATCCCCCACATCTTGGGGGAGGCCTATGTCCAGCAGTGAACGTCTTTCGGCTGAAATGATGAAATCCTGACTATGATAGCCGTTATTTTTTTCAGTGTTTTTTTGCTCAAACGTGATAAATATTATATTTTTAGAGGCGTCTTAAGCTGCCACCATCGCGGAATTCCAAGCTCTGTGCTCAATCCGGACTACCGATATTAAGACGATATTCGCCTGTGGCAATGCAATTGCGAAACAGTTAAAACGATTAGCATGTCAATCTTGTATATAGCTGTTGTTAGTATAATATTCGCATTGACATTCTAATTGTCTGACATTATCGTAGAATTAGTATAATCATGCCCATGTAGGTTGGAAACTAGTAGGAAACGAATTATGCGGTCGGCTTGTTTTGCAGTGACTGTTGGCTGGTAATTTGTTGCAGTACCTAGTTTAATCCCACTTTTAAATTATTCCTGGCTAAGATATAATAAAATCAATTTGCTGTGGCCACTATCCCTAAAGACAGACAATGCCACGGTCATCACGTTTGTCTTCCATGTTGCCTGTTCTCTATTGTTTGTTACCATATTCTATAATTAAAGATGAAGCTTTTGCTTTTTCGTTCGACTTCGCTCCCAGCACTTGTAGCGGCATCAATGCCACAAGAAAAACCAGCCAACTGCGAGTCGGACTCGCACACAAAGGGTTCCGTACCATAAACCATAATTTTTATTATTTGTTATAGCGGCAATAGAAATACACAATCTGTCAAAATTGCGTTTCTTTGGGTAAGGAACCCTTAAAATTAACGAAGCGCTTGTACAGTCGGTGATAGCAATTAACTGATTTCGCACCCTTTGCTCATACCATTAAAGGTTATTCAATATGTATGAGTTTATCAGACTAACACTACTCGATGAACAGAAGCAATAAATAATTTTGATACGCAAACTTGAGCTTTAAGATGTTGGTGTTAGGTCATTTACTATGGGTATTTATTACTCAATTTTCATTTTTTATAAGACTTAAATGTTAGGTTAATGTTGTGATAATTTGTGTCATTGCTACTAATACCTTGGTTCATCTGTCTTACCCAAGTTAATCTGGTGTCGTGGTTCGTGTGTAAGGCCGAGACTTGCAAGATGCGAGTTAAAATCCTGTTTCAATGTTTCATTTTGTTTTCAATATATAAATTGTGCGTAAAGTAAAAGAAGAAAGTAAATTTAAAAGAGTGTCCGTGGAGTTTCTTGCACGTTCTTCTCCATAGAGATCTACGCTTTGGAACGTGCAAATAGCTTCCATGTTTTTGACTGACCGACCTTGACGTTTCAAAAGTGCCTGTGAATGGTTTATTTGAAATAAAAAAAAATGCTTTGAATTTGAATATTTCTTGCTTATAAATGAAGCATGAAAAATAATACACTTACCGCTATATTAAGTTTCCTAGCAATCGCTTTAGTACCAAAATTCTCCTCATGCAAATAGATTATTTTGTATTTTAAATAATCACTCAACTGAGACATGACGAGTAAGCTATTAAAACTAAAATCTATAGGTACTAATATACATATAAAGCTGAAGAGTTTGTTTGTTTGTTTGCTTGAACGCGCTAATCTCAAGAAATTCTGGTCCGATTTGAAAAATTATTTCGGTGTTAGATAGCCCATTTATCGAGGAAGGCTATAGGCTATATATTATCACGCTAAGACCAATAGGAGCGGAGCAGTAATGAAAATTGTGACGCAGACGAAGTTGCGCGGGTCAACTAGTCATACAATATTTTCTTTTATCGGTAGGTACGATCTTTGGTTTCATCCCTCTCTATTTAAGTCTTCTAAGTGGCACTTTCTAGCTAAAGATTACCCCCTTGAATCGGAATATTCCAATTTCATCCTTATTTACGGCAACAGCAAAATTGTTAACGCCAACGCTTTCAAGAAAACAAAATGAATACATTACAGACTTAATCTTCTGCGGGTCTTCAAAAACCTCAATCAATATACTTACCTTAAACTATAAAATTCCATTACGTCTTCATCAATAATCAAATGTTGAATCAATTAACTGTTGTTTTTATTAAAGGTAGCAATTAATTTAGCCTTCAGAAGTCCGGCCGGTATGATTACGCACGAGTGCGAAACGAATCAGCGATCATACGGTAGCTGGCGCGTATTTGTATGTTAATTTTTAACGAGAATTGCAAACAAAAAAGTAAAAGTCCTTTTTTGAATAGTGAATTAAGGTGAGGATGGAGAAGAACGATTTAAAAACGATATGGAAGAAAGAATGTTGGTTCTGTACCTATTTAATTGTAAAAACATGGCTCAAAACTTTTCAATTTTAGCTAAGGTGTGGAATTCCCTGCCAGAGGCTGTTTCCTGATAGCCACAACATAGAGGTTTTAAGTCTAAAGTGAATACTTTATTTTAGGCAAGCGTGGTCCATTGTCGACCTAATCAAGGCTTTCAATCAGGTGAGACTATGGTCAAATACGAGCCTATTAGTATTAATAAGAAAGAAAAGGAGCTCGTGGCTAAAGAATAACAGCCGCACGGGTCGATCTTTAAGGTTAAGCAACGCTTATCAAGGTTGGTCTGTGGATGGGTGACCATCTTAATATACCGAGTTTCCTCCGTGCCTCGGAAAGCACGTTAAGTTGGTCCCGGCTGTCATTTGTAGATGTTTGGCAGTCGTTACGGATTGTCAGAAGCCAGTAAATCTGACTCCAGTCTTGCCAAGAAGTACCTACCGTGGTACCCAGTTAATGGGTTGTGGAGGTCTGGTAGGTAGCCGCTCCACGTAAAACACTGGTATTCAGCTGAATCCGGTTTGACTGGAAGCCGACCTTGGGGTCGGCTTATAGTTGGGAAAAGGCTAGGCAGATGATGAAGAAAGAAAGGTTTCAGATTACGAAACTGCGTTAGTGACGTCTGCCCACCTGATATAATAGCAGCTGAAAGGAATACCTTAAGCTCCAGACAAAAATATATTATATCAGTGAAAACGATGCACAGTGTTTGATCGGAACCAAAAAAATTCCCTATGCTGTTAATTATGTAAACTGGTTAAGAAATGCATTTAAAATGCAAGACTAGAACACCCATATGTCTATTTCATATACTTTTTATAATATAAAATAATAAAAATTACGTGAACTTTAACCTAAAAAAATGTTAAATATTTTCTGTAAATTTAATGAACCAAGATAATGTTTTCAAATAAATACAGTCTAATGAAGAATCTTTAGGCGCATGTTTCTTAGTTTTTGTTTTTAGAAAATCACCTCTAGATACCAAGTAACTTTTTTTTTTCATATTTTCGTTTTTATTTTTTTTCTCCATAAAAACACAAAAGTGCGAATTGTGACTAGCATAGAAATATTTCTCGTAATAAGGCCTATCATTGATAAAAACCACGTTGCACAATTGCGGCCTTTGGGAATTATGTGCCATTTAGTTCAAAGGTCAAATGGTAAGAAATAGGGTTGTCGCTTAAAGGTCAAACAAACATAGGTATATTTTTTGTAAATAATAAATAAATTTCAACATGGTACTGACACTAAACTACTTTAAAACATCATTGGTAAATAAAACTTTTTATTTTGAAACCACATCCAATAAATAGCCTACTCATACAAATCGCTTTCGTTGCTTAATATTAACGTGCAGCCATCATCATCTGCATTATCATCATCCAATGAAACAGATCCATCCAATGATGAGTCTTGGTCTTCATCTTCGCCTCCTGCTAATTGCAAATTTTCTTCGTGAATTGGTTTTAAAAGTTCGCGTACAGCTTCTGGCAGACAAAGCCGCTTGTATGAACTTCGACGTAAAATGTGGTGTGACATAGAAATCAGTGGGTCTGATGATTCTTCTAATGGTGGTTTCTAACCCCTACATACAAAATGTTTCGTGTTTTGTTTTTGGAAGTCGGTTTAATTTTTTTGTTAAAAAGTTTTTTTTTTATTTTTCACTTTTTAGTGGAACGCAGGAACCACTAAAAAGTTTTCAGTCAAGTATTTTGTGATTTCATCAGTTTCTCCAAAAAAACAGTGGCAGTTTGTATAAACCCGTATGTTCCTTTAACATTTCTCAAAATAACCACACTGTTAATTAAGCAGTCCCGGCCCGGGGCGACGCGCCGTGATATTAACTTAATTCTCGTTCCTCCTCTGATGTGGTGTGATGCTACTATTTATATGTCTATAGCAGTTTTTATGAGCTGGACGGTTAATCCATTTTAGTTACCCTTGGAAGTCTGCACCAAAAAAACTAAAAACTTTAATTTTGTGTCTTTTTTGGTGCAGAATTGAATTATCAGGAAAAGATGATTTTTAGGGTTCCATTCATACGGAACCCTATTACTAAGCCTCCGCTGTCCCTCCGTCCGTCCGTCCGTCTGTACCAAGCACCGTAATAGGTAGAGAGCTGAAATTTTCACAAATTTTGTTTTTCTATTGCCGCTATAACAACAAATAATAAAAAAAAGTTTTATGGTACGGAACCCTTCGTGTGCGAGTCCGACTCGTACTTGGCCGATTTAGTACAAGATTGGTGTAGCCAAAAGTAAAAAATTGTGATATTAGGGGAAATTTAAAAGAGACGACCGTGGCTGGAAAGTTGAAAGGCAATCTTTTGTCTTGGCGTGGGTGTATTATGATGGAAGATAAAATAAATAGAACTATTGATGAATATAAGGAGAAAGAAGCGATACCAAAAAAATGGATAGATTTTGAGAAAGGAGGGTGTGAATTCATATGGAAACTAGTTTATTTAGAACACATAATGTTGGTACAAAAGTAAACTTAATTGAAGAGGAGAATGAAAGAAGAAACGTGTTGCGCTATCCCCAAGTACCATGGTACAACCATACCATGAAATCCATAAATACATATTTCTAATCAATTCACAACCCTACATTACAGAATAATCATTAACGATAATTGGTTTATAATGGAATATTACATTTTATTGCACTTTGATTACGGGCACGGTCGTTAGTAGATACGACTGGGTTATCCGCAACAAATTTCCTGACTTGAGACTTGCTTTCAGATCTAGGTAGACCTAAATACCTGGGGCAAAGTAAATCGCAATGAATTTCCATACATTTTATTTTATTTTATTTGTAATGGGTTTGCTCTTGACTCTAGTCTATGTCAGAGATGACAGAGACAAAGTCTACGATGGAGCGAGCCTACCCAGAAGGAGCCTGTCCACTCTAACTTTGAAGAGATTAGGGTTGTAAGCTTTTGGAAACACAGACGCAGGCAGAGAGTTCCACTCCTTTGCTGTGCGCATTTTAAAAGACGTTTGAAAACGCTTAGTGCGAATTGGTGGAATAGCCACAAGGTAGGGACGGTAAGATGCAGTGCGTCTGGATGTCCGATGGTAGAAGGGGGCCGGTGGGATGAGGACATTATGAACCGGTAAGGTCTAGGTAAATTTTATCTATTTTTATTTCAGTAAAAATAGATAAAACTATCATAAATACTAATTTAGCGGGTAGCCGATCGTTGTGGCGACGCTTGGGGAGGCCTATGTCCAGCAGTGGACGTCTTTCGGCTGATATGATGATGATACTAATTTAAATTAAATAGTGTATTTTACTACTATTTTAAATTCGAGGATAGATGCATGTTTGTTACTCTATCACTCTGGAACAGCTGAACGGATCTGGAAGAAATTTTGCATAGATATAGATTGCAGTTTAGATTATCATATCGACTTCTTTTCATCCCGGAAGTGTGTTCTTTTGGGATCATTTCTGATATTCACGTCTGCGGGTCAAGCCGCTGGCGGAATGTAGTCGTTTTATATGTTTTATTTTATAACTGCGAAAATTTGATGTTTTTCTTCGGAATTTTAAAATGTAATTTGTGTTACCTATTTACCGATGATTACCATGAATCACTATGAGTATGAAAACATGGAGGAGCTCGTGGCTAAATAATAACAGCCGCACGGGTCGATCTTCAAAATTAAGCAACGCTTGCCAAGGTTAGTCTGTGGATGGGTGACCATCATAACATAACGAGTTTCCTCCGTGCCTCGGAAAGCACGTTAAGCCGTTGGTCCCGGCTGTCATTTGTACATCTTTGGCAGTCGTTACGGATGGTCAGAAGCCAGTAAATCTGACTCCAGTCTTGCCATGAAGTACCGTGTTACCCAGTTAATGGGTTGTGGAGGTCTGGTAGGCAGCCACTCCTCGTAAAATACTGGTATTTAGCTAAATCCGGCTCGACTGGAAGCCGACCCCAATATAGTTGGGAAAAGGCTAGGCAGATGACTATGAGTATGAAAACAAAACTGTTAGTTTTTTCCTGTACCTACATGATATAATTGGCTCACGCATTTTATTACTAGGTAGGTATTTCGTCTTTTTCTTGTCGTGTGGGCAGTAAGGTCTAACGACCCCACACACCCTAGGTCGGTACTTAAATTCTAGGTACTTTCTAACATTTATAAGCAATATAATGATAATTCCTAGCGGTCTAACAGGAGTCGTTTACATCTGCTAATCCGCCGTGTCGTATTAATGTAGTTTTATGGTGTGTGCAACTGATTTATAATATTTGTTTCTATGGAGTAAGGTTTAAGCGGGAGCGTTTTGCCAAAAACCGACATCAAGGTATTGTAGCTTGTCGTCGGTTAGGTAGGTAGGTAAATGTTGTCGGGACTAATTCTATGCACCTTTAATGTGCGTATACCAATCCACATCTAAAATGGGGATGAGCTAAATGGTTAAGTAACAGATGGTTTCTTTGCTTCATCAACATTTAATATATCCAAATGAAATTAAGATAACCGCAGGAGAACAAAGGTTACCGACATAGTCCAAACTTAAATGGCAGTAGGCAAGGGACATGGCAAAATGGTTAAAAGATTCTGGGGTGGCGACTGCGTACCGGAAGACGCAGCGTTGGAAGGCCTTCCACAGAGGTGAACCGATGACCTGGTGAGGATCGCTGGAATTCGCTGGATGCGAGACGCACATGACCAGTCAATGTCTCAGCACTTTCAGGAGGCCTATGTCCAGCAGTGGACTTTCAACCGGAGGAAGTCCAAAAGAAGGAAGCAATAAATCTTTCTTCTAGTCAAATATCTTATCACTTATACCACACACCTATACCAGGCGCCACATCGGTCTGTCAGCCCTGCTCCTCTCTCATCGGCCCTTATAGTTGCATTATTCATGTCGTCCAGCTACGTCAAGAATGCCATGCAAATTCCAACACACAGCACAGTTCACCAACATAGAAAATTATTTGCTACTGCTTTTTGATATTGCGTTTTGCTGAATTCTATAAAGGGTTAGGTACTCAGGCCTGAAATAAATGCTCGTAATACATGGGTCTGTGTGTGTGGCCTCGTTCGGGGACAGAGGAAGAAACGAATGGTTCCCAAACGGGCCCGAGAAAGTATGATAATACAACAGAACCACTGATTTTTTATTAACCTACAGTATCCCTGCTGCTGGCAAACTGCTGGGCAAAGGCCTCCCCTATATTCTTCCACACACTCTTTTCCTGCGCCGCCTCGAACCAGCCCTCGGAGTCAGTGGCGGGGCAAGACTAAAATTTGATGGGGGCAAGAATGGTATTTTGCGAGGCTCTCAAGAATGAATTGATTTTTTGAGGATCTTTTCGGAGGATGGATAGAGGGTGAACACGACAAGTTTATATTTTATTTTGACTTTTTATGCAGAAATAGTAAATATTTGGCAAAAATGCGAAAATTAAAGAAATAACTAATTTAAAATATCCTTTGATGTAAGAGCAAGCGTAGCGAGCTTGTTAATCATAGAGCATGTTCCGCCGCGATTAATATTTTGACAGTACATACTTAGGACTGAACTAACTAACAATAATAAAAAGTATTCAAATAGCAAGAGCAAGCAAAGCGAGCTCAAAAAAAATTTTAAATGACCTTGAATGAGTCGGATTTTTTTATGGCCTTAGCGATTTCTCTGAGTTGAAAAAAGCCAAAGCAGCGCGGCCTTCGGACGGTGTCCCACGTCGCCCACCCCTTGCGCCGCCTCTGCTCGTGGTGCGCGTGCAGGTCATCCCGCCACCGCTTTCTGTGGGGGTCTGGGTGACGCCGTCTTTCCCCTGGCATCCATTGCGTCAAGAGTTTTGCCCAGCGGTCATCATGCATGCATGAACATCTGATATGTTGAAAAAATACAACCGACTTCCAAAAACAAAACACTACAAAGTATAAAATAACTTCTGAAGAAAGAAAATAACTTCTGAAGTCGGTGTATTTGGTTATTTTTTGTTTTTTGTCGACGACTCCGAAATAAAAATTCGTTTCTTTCTTCCGAAGTTTGTTTTTGTTTTTGGAAGTCAGTTGTATTTTTTGTTAAAAAGTTTTTAATTCAGTTTTTAGTGGTACCTACCTGCGTACTCATTAACAGCATACCGGCGTGATGTTATGTTAAGAACTGGTGTAAACAATAAATAGACATGCGATTTTAGCAATTCCGATCCATTTGCTATCATTTTGCCTACCACCGAAGTTTTTCGTCAGATCTTCACCAAATTGTAATGGGACCGTCCAGAAAAATACTCTTCCAAACAAAAAATATTTATCCAAATCGGCTGACAATTGGCGAAAATATCGCTGAATAAACATTTTTCATGGGATCTCATCATCAGATCCTAATTTATACCTTCCATCATCAGCTCAGCAATATGATAATTATGCGGATTACCAGGCACAAATATCTGAATTGCGTTAGAAAGTTTATGAACAACATTCTATGTGTCTATAAAATTTGAGGGTTAGGGAAACCCTCAAATTTTATAGGCACATTCATGATTAATTTTCATCCTATCATCAGATTCTGACTTGGTGACAATGGGACCAATTGAGAAGTATATACCCTTTCAGGTAAAACATTTTTTCGAATCGGTTCATAAATGACGGAGTTATGAGGTAACAAACATAAAAAAATACAACCGAATTGAGAACCTCCTCCTTTTTTTGAAGTCGGTTAAAAATTGTAAAACCACTATCACTCTGCTTCACCTTTTAACGACTGCCTGCTATCTGACTTCCATATTCCAATAACTGGGCACACGAGGTATCGTGTGTAAAGCCAAGAAATCTGATATCAGACTTGGAAAGACTTGATATCAGATTCTTCTTGAGGTTGAGAAACGCTCAACCTGAAAGGCACCGATGAAGCTCATTATGGTGAGATGGTCATCCATCCACAGGCTGGCTATGGCAAGCTTTCCTCACAAACTTAACGTTTGTTGCCAGCTTTTTATAACTTGGACCACACAGGATATAATCTAAGCCTGCACACCACACAGCTGTCACAGAGGATGTAGATACGTCAGGAATGTCCAGATAGATACACAGGAACAGGATCACAGCTGATACCCGATAAGGGTAACCTTCAGTCAGTTTCCGCTAGATCCCGCAAGATGGCAGATGGCGCTAGTGTGATGGCGATAGATGGCGCTAGTAAAGCCGGTTTTCCAGGATGATAGTAAAGATGGGTTTAATTAATCTTAAGCTCTCGTGTTTAAGAGATTAATGCTTAGTTTTGACAAGTTTCGAAATGGTAATTTGATTTAGAATTGTAGGAAATGTAACTTTACATGACATAGATGAGTTATCTACTTGAGGAGCTTGTATTTTAATAATAACAGCCGCACGGGACGAAATTTAAGGTTAAGCTACGCTTACCGAGGACGGTAGGTGGATGGGTGACGACCTTAACACACCGAGATACATCCATGTTAAGCTGTTGGCCCCGGCTGTTATTTAAAAAACCTTGATCTTTTCTAGTTCGAAGCCAGAGAATCTGTCACCACTCTTGACGAAGAGAAGACTTAACCCAAATAGATTCCACTGCTAACAAATAACCGTAATAAACGGGACAGCGAACAAACATACAAACAGGCGACAAGCGATCATCATTTCAGCACTGCGCTAGTATTATATTATCTGTGGCACTGCATACATCTCGCTATTATTACGAATGGCGAACTGCGTGCCACCGCTCAATAGCTGCCATTTTATAGACGTGTTCCACTAATAACTTTGATTATGCAGTTGTTAACTACAATGTGTTTTTAATGGTGGTTAGGTTGAGATTAGAAATCACATTCGAAATTGTTGTGTGTTCTCTGTAAAACTCAACACCATACACTGCGATCGCCAACCCGCCTGCCAAGCGTGGCGATTATGGCAAACAACCCCTCCATTTGGGAGAGGCTTCTGGGGCGCCGGTGTGGGCGCCTACTTTGATTGTGTACGTGGGACCAGTTTGCCTCTAGTTTTACTAAGTCTCCGCTGGTTGTCCGTCAGTTGTTATCAGTGAGCTGTATCTCATAAACTTAAGATAGGTAGATAGTTGTTTTTCAATTGCCACTAAATATTTGGCCCCCATACTAGAAATTTTTCTTCAGTTCCCAACCCTTTGATGTCAGGCGGGTCGAAAGCGGTGCCGTAGCCTTGGAACACAAAGGGCACCAGGTGGAACACGGATGGGTTTTAGTCAGTAAGAGTCTGACACTCCCTCTTGCTTTACCCAGAGCGGGAGGAGTCATTTGATAATTTCATATCCTTAAAAAAAAAAGGTACTCAACGAACTCAAAGCAATGTTAAACTCAACAGCCATCCAAACCAAAAGTAAATAATTTCCATTGACAAATAATAATAGGCGCTAATCCAGTCCGTCAGACAGGCCGATACTAGTGTACCCACAATGGAAAGGCGCGCCCTTCGCGTCACTGGCGCAATGCGCATGCGCCCGTATTGTTGCAATAAGCCAGGGCTGCTCGTAGAGAGTACTGTGTTATTTTAATTCCAATTTATATGGTTACGAACCAAGGTTAAGTAACAAACGGAACCCTATTACTAAGCCTCCGGTGTCTGTATGTCAGTTTATATTGTACTTTAAATAAGCATATCTTTGGCCACTATCTCACCTGATGGTAAGCAATGATGCGGTCGAAGATGGGGCACGCTTGCCTAGAAGTAATCTACCTGTCTGTCTGTCAGTGGACTGTATCTTTACACCCGTTATAGGTACCTAAACAGTTGCAATTTTTTCACAGAGTGTGTATTTCTATTGCCGCTATATCAACATATAATAAAAATTAAATTAAACAAAAAATTAAAGGAGGCTTCAATACAAGAAACGTGTTCTTTTTAACCGACTTCTTTAAAAAGGAGGAGGTTCTATGTTCGGCTGTATGTAACTTTTTTGTATGTATGTTCACCGATTTCTCCACCGATTCTGGACCGATTTTAAAAATGATTTTTATCCTAAGGTGGTCCCATTGTCACCTAGTCAGAATTTGATGATGGGACCCCATGAAAATCGAGGGAAACCCTCAAATTTTATAAGCATATACAATGTTTTTGATTAACTATCTAACGCAATTCAGATATTTGTGCCTAGTAATTATCATCTCATGTTGCTGAGCTGGTGATTGAAGGTATAAGTCAGGATCTGATGATGGGACCCCATGAAAAATATTTGTTCAGCGATACGATTTCGCCAATTGTTAACCGATTTGGATGATTCTTTTTTTGTTTGGAAGAGTATTTTGTCGGACAGGTGGTAGTGTTTTGTTTTTTTTTCGATTTATAGTTCCCCTTCGTGTGAGCGTCCGACTCGCACTTGGCCGGTTTTTTTTTCTCGTAGCTTCGCTCCCAGGGCCTCACAAGCCATTTTAACATTTCAGTCGAAATACATGCACTGCTGGACATAGGTCTACTCCAAGTGTCACTTGCAAACAAAATGCGGGGATTCAAAATATCGATTTTATTCTTCTAATATTATTCTAATATCGAATTTTTGGGGAATCAGTAGATTTTTTGTCCCCAGGGACTTTTAGGATTTTTTTACTTGCTTTTTCGGGGAATTTGTTAAGTTGGTGTTGGCAACACTGCTCCCTAACTCCCTAAACGCTATTACACTGCCCGGTGGTAAGGGAGTTAGAGAGTTAGACCGGGCCGCTCCGGTCACCCTTATTAGGGTCCCTAACTGTTATTGCACCACCCTAAATCCTAATTTAGGGCCCTGAATACCGTACAGTGTAATAAGCGCTTTCAGCGGATTCCCGCGGCATTCACTAGGTCACCGGTCCATCTGTGTGAAAGGCCTTCCAGCACTTTGGACTCTGTCGCCACCCCAAAACCTTTCGTTTCGATCCCCTCGTATATCTGTTCTGCGAGCGATGTGCCCTGCCCCCTGCCACTTCAGTTTGAGGGATCTTCGAGCTATGTTGCTAATCTGGCTTCTCATGCGCATATCTGCAGTTCTGATTCGGTCACATAAGGAAACTTCTAGCGTAGCCTTAATTAAAATAACTTCCAATTTTTTGGAAACAGATTTTTTTTGTTTTGCCTATTTTTTCTTTGATGTATACCAGCCACCTAAATCACTCTTAAATATGATCACGTACTTCTCACCGAACATCCTGTATACAAGCATGTTATTTTTAAAGGTGGAAGCGCCAGGGTAGCCCGCTAAAATTCAATTATTTTTATGTTTTTTGCACTTTGCCGGTCAGTGTGAAGCTGTACGAGTATGTTGAACAAAATCCTATTCGCTGCCGTAACGCGTATTTATCTAAAGAATTATAACCATTTTAATCATTTATATAGCCCTCTAAGTTCATGAAGCCCTATTGAATAGTTATTTCATGAAAAAATTTAAAAAGCAGTTATTAATTTGTTTCTCTCTGAGTTTTTTTCTGTAATTTCATAGGAAACAACCTAAAAATTTATTGTTATTATTTTAAATTAGGAAATAGGTAGTAAAAATCCATTTAAATTTAACGCCAGCCCTGGAAATTACCTAAGGCATACGAGTAACTATTCGCACAGCTGTCTACATCCCACCGTGAATGATTTACAGTGTGTACAGAGCCTTAGGCCGATATCTACTAGAGCTAGAATTAATGTCTGTTTGCCACTATCTGATGTTCCGAGTCCGAGCTAGTTTGTTTAGAACGTTATATCTAAGTAGAAGCTTGTGGCTATATAATAACATCCACACGAGTCGATTTTCAAGGTTTAGTTACGCTTGCCGTGGTCGGTCTGTGGATGGGTGACCATCTTAACATAGCGAGTTTAATCCTTGCCATTGGTCCCGGCTGTCATTTGTAGATCTTTGGCAGTTGTAACGGATTGTCAGAAGCCAGTAAATCTGACTTCAGTCTTGCCAAGGAGTACCGTGTTACCCAGTTAATTGGGTTGTGGAGGTCTGGTAGGCAGCCGTTCCACATAAAATACTGGTATTTAGCAGAATCCGGTTTGACTGAAAGCCGATCCCAATATAGCTGCTGTATTGTTAGTACAGCTAAGGAGTGGAATTCCCTGCCGGAGTCTGTGTTTCCTGATAGCTACAATCTGGGAGTTTTTAAGTCAAGAGTGAATAGGTTACTTCTAGGCAAGCGTGCTCCATCTTCGACCACATCATCGCTTACCATCAGGTGAGATAGTGGTCAAACGCGTGCCTATAAATAGTAAAAAAAAAAGACTAGGCAGATTATGATCTAGGTAGTTGAGTCTTTATGGAGTTCGAAGTCATGAAGAAGTGGTGATCGTCCGGCAAGGAGATGGGAAGGTGAGGTTGTTGCCATCGCTGGTAGAACCTGGGTGAGGTTGACACAAGACTGACATCGCGGGGGGACTCAAACACCTCCCTCCCCCCGCTGACCAGAGGTGGCCGGCACCAGCCGGGGATTATGAATGTTGTGTAAGTTCCGGCGTTCCTCGGCGTAGATGAAAGATGAAATACCGGGGTGGTTTTAGTAAGTAAGGGTGTGACAGACCCCTCCGCCCGCCCCAGGGCGGAGGACATCCATGAGTATGTTCCCGCGTTAAAGAAAAGGTTGACACAGGAGCATGGGAATTGACACTAGAAAGAGTGAAAAAGAAAGTGAGTGAAATTGATCATAATGATGTCCAGAAAGATAGCCGAAATCTATTTTAATTAGAAGAATATATTGACTAGTATCTTTATACAGTATAAACATGATCAGCCTATAATGTTCCCACTGCTGGGACACAGGCCTCCTCTCGGTGACAGGGAGTGGGCCGTAATCCACCACGCCGGCCCAGTGCGGGTTGGTAGATGTCACATGTCTTCGATTTTTTGGATCTAGGACATGCCGGTTTCCTCACGATGTTTTCCTTCACCGTTTTGAGAGCAGTGGTGGTGAAATAATTTACACAAAGTAAAGCGCCTGCCTGGGTTCGAACCTACGACCTACAACTCGTAAGTCGCAGCCATTACAACCGGGCCACCACTGCTTTTCTATATATATACAGGATTCAGGAATAAAATATCTGCTGTTTCATACAGTAAAATGCAATATTTGGCCAATGAAAACGTATGAAACAGCTGATATTTTTTTCGAGTTTTCAGGGTTGTTCTCAAAGTAAAAGTAGTTTATAATCATGTTTACTTTCACTGCCTAAGAGGTTGTTGGTGTTTTACCTATGTATGCAATAACCCTGTATATGCAATGTAACGGGTCGTTGTATTCATCATTATGAACAACTTATACTAAGGGAACAACCCCTTTTTCTTTTGTTTTTTTTTTTGCGCTGGGAATAAATGCATTACGCATACCTACCCTACCATCGGCGGAATGGGAGGGGTATGTGGGACTCCCCGGGCTGACCCGGTATACTCACTAAAATAACCCACGGCATTACGGCATCGTCCGAGTGGGGAGGACTGGGAGATCGGCGCAGCCTTGGCGTCCAGTCCTCCTCCGACGACAACCCGCCTGTACAATCTTACATTAAGTTCATTGTTTTGAATATTAGTTCATAATTTCTCGATAGATGGCGTTGATCTTTTACGTCACTAAACTGAATCACGGTGTTAAGATTCTCCGCGATTCCATGACCTCCTCGTGTTTTTTTAAATAAATGTCTTCGTCAAAGTATATGTTGGCTTTTTATTCATGGTCATTCGAGTCGGATTTTCGGATGCAACCGTGACTGATGCACCGTGAGTTTTGGACATTGCGTTAGTGGCGCCCCCTGCCGGCGATATTGGACAAATTGAGTGAAAAGTTGTGAAGTATTGTGAGTTGTGACGAAAGTGCGTATAACTGGACAAACTGTGAGTACTCTAAAAATAATATAAGTTAGTGATTCACAAGTGACTTAGAAAAATTAACTAGCTAATGGACTTGTAAAATTTCTAAGCAAAAGTGTGTTTCGACGGGGAATCCATGCCCAATTTCGGCAAAGTAATAACAAACACTTAGAAAAATTTTACTTTACACTTAGAAAAGTTTTAACTTATAAAATATTGAAGAAACGTCAATAGTTCTGGTTCTGAAGAATTTGAGACTTGCAATTAAAACTACTTACATAGTTCTAAACTATAAAAATGGATTCATTGTTAAGATTGCAAATAGAAACCAATAAAAAAATGCAAAGAGGATACATCAACTTCAAAAAGTCTCCTAAAGAAAGGGTTACCGTTAGCTATGTAGAAACAAGGTTGGAATGTTTAGAAAAACAGTGGTCGATGTTCGATGAAACCCATAACAAGATAATATCTGAGATTAAAAGGGAAGAATACGAAAAGTCAGAGTACCATTTAAGTGATATGTATGGTCAAGCGGAAGATTTATACATGGACTATAAAGTTGAATTAAAAGAACGTTTTAATAATAAAACACCATCTGATTGTACGGAAAACAACAACCCGATAACTCAGACTGACGTGAAATTGCCTAGAATAGCGATACCTACATTCTCGGGTCACTATTCTCAGTGGACATCATTTCGGGACCTTTTTCAAACATTGATACACAAGAACCAATCATTAGAAAACGTGCAAAAACTACATTATTTGAAGTCGTATCTCACCGGCGAAGCTGAACAGTTGTTGCGACACCTACCTATTACCAGTGATAACTATATTACTAGTTGGAACATTTTAGAACATAGATTTAATAATAAGAAATTTATAACAGATTGTATTTTCAAAAGATTTTTTAATCAAAAATGTTTAACGAGTGAATCATCGAATTCTTTAAAAGAACTTTTTGATACAACAAACGAATGTCTGAATGCTTTGAAAAATGAAGGTATTAATATCGAAAATTGGGATCTTATTGTTATTTATATATTGTGTTCTAAATTAGATACTGAATCTCGCAAACAATGGGAAGCTAAGATTTGTAGCTCAACTAAGGAATTACCATCATTACAAGAATTTTTAGATTTTGTTGAGCATAGATTTAGGTCACTTGAATTTTTATGTACCAAAACTGTAAAGAGCACTAACACAAAGTCACATCATGTAGTAAAAAATGTAAACGAGAACAAAACATCTGTATGTGCCTTTTGTTCAAATACCAATCATAAGATAGGAAATTGTAAAGATTTTGCTAAGGAAGAGTTGTCAGCTCGTCGTAATTTTGTCCAAAATTCAGGTTTGTGTTTCAATTGCTTAGGCGCAAATCACATGGTAACTTCGTGTCGTTTGCCCACAAGATGTAGAATTTGCAAGAAGAAACACCATTCGTTGCTGCATTCGAATAATAATAGCCAATTAACTAATGAACCAAGCAAGCAATCAGTTAATAGTACCAATGTTGTTGAAGCTGCAACAACATCAAAAGACGAGATCGAGGTAAGGAACATAACTAGTTGTATGTCTAACACAAATTGTCAGGTTGTATTAGCAACAGCCTTAGTAAACGCTAAAACTAACACAGGGTCTTATATAACACTGAGGTCACTATTGGACCAGGGATCACAGGCATCTTTTATAACGGAGTCTGCTGTCCAAATGCTTGGGCTTAAGAGAATTAAATGCAACAGTGTTATAACTGGAGTGGGTGGTGAGGACAACGCGTCGCTCAATTGTAAACATGTGGTTTATATTAAACTACAATCTCTCCAGGATCCTAACTTTACTGTAAACGTCAAAACATACGTCCTTCGGAAATTAACTTCATTTCTACCTGAAAGACAAATTGTCGTTCAGTTGTGGCCAAACTTACCAGTTATGAAGTTAGCAGATCCGAAGTTTAACATACCAAATAAAATCGACCTATTACTTGGTGCAGAAGTCTATTGCCAAATTATAACTGAAGGATTGATTAGAGGTCCAATAGGAACACCAATAGCACAGAACACCAGGTTAGGTTGGGTTTTATCTGGCAAAGTGGGTGATAGTGTAACCAATACTTTGAGCTGCAATAGTGCTATCATTTCCATGCATACTAACATTTGCGATGAAGATTTTAATCTTAAACAATTTTGGGAGCTCGAATCTGATAACTTTAATCTATGCAAAAATCAATTCACTCTAGAAGAAAAACGTTGTGAAGAAATCTTTAAGGAAACCACCAAACGCGATAGTTCTGGTAGGTATATTGTAAAGTTACCCTTTAAAGATAATGATCCGAGCAGTAAATATGGCAATTCGCGCAATGTTGCCGTACAGAGATTATTATCATTAGAAAAACGTTTCTTAAAATCACCTGAATTAAAAAATAAATATTCAGATGTTTTTTCAGAATATTTAAAGCTCGGTCATATGCAAATAATACCTGAAAACGAAATTGATAATCCAGAAGCAGTTTACTTGCCTTATCATGAAGTAGTTAGAGACGATAAAACTACAACCAAATTCAGAATCGTATTTAATGCTTCTAGTCGCGATAACAATAGTATTTCACTGAATAGTAACCTTATGGTAGGACCGACATTGCAAGATGATCTTAGGCACATTCTTATGAGATGGAGGCTTCACCCTATTTGCTTAGTAGCTGATATCGTAAAGATGTATCGACAGGTGAAGGTGTCTGACCAAGATGCAGATTATCAACGTATAGTGTGGAGATCCGACCCTGCAAAAGAAATACAACATTTGCGTTTAGTACGAGTAACGTTTGGGACTGCTTCAGCTCCATACTTGGCGGTAAGAGCGCTTCACCAAGTCGCATATGATGAAGGAGCCCAATTTCCACTAGCATCTGAAAGAGTATTAAAAGACTTTTACATGGATGATCTCATTACTGGTTGTAAAAGTGTATCAGAAGGATACCAAATATTCTCAGAAATGACTAAACTACTAAGCAAAGGAGGCTTTGAATTACAAAAATGGGCAAGTAATGATGACCAATTACATAAGGAAATAAGCAAAGAAAGCATAACAAGCAACCTAGAACTGAAAGAAAGTGAAACAATAAAAATATTAGGACTTACCTGGAATCGACGAACCGATGACTTCGAGTACTCCGTTCAGCTACCATCAATATCGGAACCTGTAACAAAAAGAAAGGTAATATCTGATATTGCAAAGTTATTTGACCCAATGGGTTGGATATCACCAGCAATCGTAAAAGCTAAAATTATGATTCAAAAGCTTTGGCTTGCAGGAATAGAATGGGATGATAAACTACCACCTGTACTATTAGACGAGTGGATTACTTACCGTGCAGGACTTGTTGAACTTACCAAATGTCGAATCCCACGATGGATTAATGTCAAGGAAAGTAGCACCATAGAACTTCATGGGTTCTGCGACGCATCTAGTGAGGCTTATGCTGCAGTGGTGTATATACGTGTTGTTGATGAATTGGGAAGCGTCTACGTTCATCTGGTAACTTCCAAAACCAAAGTGGCTCCAATTAAGCAAGTATCGATACCAAGGCTTGAGTTATGTGGAGCTGTCTTATTAGCTAAGTTGTTACAGGAAGTATCGGTAGTGTTAAACGTTCCAAAAACTAACCTTCGTGCTTGGACCGACTCAACCGTGGTACTGGCTTGGTTGAGCAGCCACCCAACACGATGGAAAACGTTTGTAGCCAATCGGGTGTCGGAGATTCTAAATATATTAGACAGGAACCAATGGTCACACGTATCATCTCCTGATAATCCGGCAGATTGTGCGTCGCGAGGAATTAACCCATCAGACTTACCGATGTTTGAACTGTGGAAAACAGGACCATTATGGTTGAAACATAGATCTGAAACTCAAGAAAAAACTCAAACACCAGACACAAATATAGAAGAAAAAACAAAAAGGGTTTGTCATGTAACGCAGAATGATCAATTGCAGTTGTGGACCAAGTTCTCGTCTCTTCGTAAATTAGTTCGAGTTGTAGCACACTGCAAAAGATTCATTAAAAAGTTGAAAAACGTACATGATCATAACTTACCTGTATGGTTAACTAGTATAGAATTGAATGAAGCTCTTCATATTTGTGTAAAACAGTGTCAATCGGTAAGTTTTCAGCAAGAGATTATAGATATTAAAGAAAAGGGGATAGTACAAAAGAAAAGCAAACTTACGTCATTAAATCCATTCCTAGATAATTCAGACATCTTGAGAGTTGGTGGCCGTTTAGAGAAAGCAGAAATAACAACTGATGTAAAACACCCAATAATACTACCGTCAAAATCTCACCTCACTGAATTAGTTTTAAATGAAACTCACCATAACACATTGCACGGCGGACCACAGCTCATGATTAATTATCTGAGAACTAAATACTGGGTCATTGATGCTAAGAACCAAGCAAAATTGGTTGTCCGTAAATGCATTATTTGTGTACGCCATGCAGCACAGACTAGGGTCCAATTGATGGGACAGTTGCCTTCCGCTCGAGTTACACCAATTCGAGCGTTTTATCGAAGTGGTGTGGACTACGCAGGTCCCATACAGATTCGAACTTCCAAAGGTAGAGGCCACCGTGCCTATAAAGGTTACATATGCCTTTTTGTATGTATGGCTACAAGAGCCGTACATTTGGAAGCGGTGAGTGATCTCACATCACAAGGATTCATTGCGGCTTTCAAACGATTTGTTGCAAGACGTGGCCATTGCGCTGACTTATTCAGCGATAACGGAACGAATTTTGTTGGTGCCGCTCGCGAACTCCGAGACTTGTTCGCACAAGAGAAGTCAACCTTAACAATGGAAATCGCTGAGTGTTTGGCAAACAACGGCACCACTTGGCACTTTATCCCACCCCATGCCCCGCATTTCGGCGGGCTATGGGAGGCTGGAATAAAGTCCTCCAAACATCATCTTAGACGTGTCATAGGTACTGCGACTCTAACTTTCGAAGAGATTTCGACGCTTTTGTACCAAATAGAAGCTTGCCTTAACTCTCGACCGCTATCACAAATTAGCACAAATTCGCAAGACCCAACACCTCTCACTCCAGGCCATTTTTTAATAGGTGAATCATTAATTCTAGTACCTGAGCATAATTACGAAACATCATCTATTTCATCATTGAAACGTTGGCAATTAACTCAAAGAATGCTGCAACAATTTTGGCGGAGGTGGTCAAGTGAGTATTTAAGTAAATTTTTACATCGTTATAAGTGGGCAAACAAAACTCCTGAACCTGAGATCGGAGACTTAGTTTTAGTAAAGGAGGATGGACTCCCTCCAGCCAAATGGCTTTTAGGTAAAATCATTTTTAAACACTCTGGGTCGGACAACATTACGAGAGTAGTCACTCTGAAATGTAAAGGTACCACATTTAAACGACCAATTACTAAACTGTGTGTGTTACCTATCACTCAGTGATCAGTTATATGTATGTTAGTGATTTGTTGATTGTTCACACTGTTGCAATCTGGTTGTTTTGGTTTATATTGTAACGTTTTAAGTGTAATTTTTGTTCTTAGCCACCTTGTCTGACTGACTTAAAACTTGTTTTTAACTATACCATACAGTCCATTTGTTCGAATGTAGTCAGTTCATAGTGGGCGGGAACAATGGACATTCTGTCCATAGTGGGCGGAATGTACAATCTTACATTAAGTTCATTGTTTTGAATATTAGTTCATAATTTCTCGATAGATGGCGTTGATCTTTTACGTCACTAAACTGAATCACGGTGTTAAGATTCTCCGCGATTCCATGACCTCCTCGTGTTTTTTTAAATAAACGTCTTCGTCAAGTAAATGTTGGCTTTTTATTCACCGCCTAAAACGGCGGGCCCCTCACGTCCTCCCCGTTAAGGGGGAGGGCTGAGAATGACCGGCGAAGGTGGTGTGGAGTGCAATGCGGGCGGAGGCGCCCCCGCGCCTATCGCCCGCCCATCACCACCATGAGGAGGGAGAAGACGACGTCTTCTCCGACCTCTTCTTCGCCTTCGGAGCGGCGCAGCGAGAGGGTCGTCCTCCCGCGCGCGCTCCGCCGCCTCCTTTTGCGAGATGACATCATCGTATAAAGAGGCGACAGCTGCCCAGGACCCCTCACTCTCCAGCATGGCGTTGACCACGCTGGGAAGTGAGAGGTCCTGTCCGATCTACGCAGTTAGACTGCGGCGCGGTTCAGACCAAGCCGGGCACACCTCGAGGGTGTGCTGAGCCGTGTCCTCCCGCCGTAGTCTCCTTCCTCCCGATCCGGTGCAGGTGCTGACAACACCTGCACCAGACGGAATGAGAGGAAACCGTGGGAGCGCTCGAGCCAGACTCGCAGGACCGGACCGAGCGCGTCCAAGGTACGGCGGCCAAAGGTGGCGGTGGCGAGGTCCTCCGTCCAATGGACGACGATAGCGTCCCTCGCCTCCCGCCGCACGGCCTCCCGCTCCTCCGCGACAGGGCGCTCTCCGAGGGCCTTTCGCCGCGCCTTCCACTCGTACACTCTGGCGAGCACCCACGCCTCCAAGGGAACAACCCCTAAATAGCAAAAAAAAATCAACAGTTCAGTATATTTTGTACAGCCTCCCCCTTCATACTTTGTTCACCCGGCAGAACATTTACCACCTGGACGGGAACTTCAGTGCCCAACCAGGAAGTCTCTAAACCGACTCAGAATGGCCGATGTAAAAATAATCTGGCCAAATGGGGCATTCTCCACCCATCCCAAACACAGTGTCAGTGCACATACAACATCTTAAGTGGTTCCTCCAATATTGGACCAATTTAAGAGATATTTACAAACTGAATAAGAAGGGTTTCAACATTTTGTCGAGTTATGCTCACATAAATAATATGGAGCCTTTTAATTACTTACAACAGCAGAAAAAAAGTTTCTGAATACTCGTTTATACATCCTCATCCGTATTGAACATATAATTTTACTAGTTGACTTTTTTAGTTCATTACTGCTCCGCTTCTGTTGGTGTTAGCGTGATGATATATAACCTATAGCCTTCCGCGATAAATGGCCTATCTAACACTGAAATAATTTTTCAAATCGGACTTTCAATTCGGATTCCTGAGATTAGCGCGTTCAAGTAAACAAACAAACAAACTCTTCAGCTTTATATATTAGTTAGTAATTTCATAAGTGCTTAGTTTAATATGCTCATTAAAAAATAATTAACAGATTTCTTATATCCTCCTCATATTCATAAAATATTATTATTTCATTACAGCGGTTTTCATGTAAGCGAACACGTGGCAAAATAAAATCATGTTAATATTAAGTTTACTTGTTTTGCAAGGTAATTAATTTTCTTTAATTTATTTGCTACAGTTTATATAAAAGAGAAATGTATGGGCTTGTTGTAATGTAATTAAATATGCTCTACTCGTCATCATCATCTGCCTAGCCTTTTCCCAACTATATTGGGGTCGGCTTCCAGTCAAACCGGATTCAGCTGAATACCTGTGTTTTTACGTGGAGCGGCTGCCTACCAGACCTCCACAATCCATTAACTGGGTAACACGGTACTTCATGGCCAGACTGGAGTCAGATTTATTGGCTTGTGACAATCCGTAACGACTGCCAAAGATCTACAAATGACAGCCGGGACCAACGGCTTAATGTGCTTTCCGAGGCACGGAGGAAACTCGGTATGTCAAGATGGTCACCCATTCACAGACCAACCTTGGCAAGCGTTGCTTAACCTTCAATATCGACCCGTGCGGCTGTTATAATTTAGCCACGAGCTCCTCAATTAAATATGCTCTACTATGATGTGCTAATGCCATCATGATTCTGTTGTGGAAAAGGGATTCTGCTCTGCGTCTTTTATAGCTCCGTCTCCCTCCTACACTGGAGTCATGATGTTTTTATGACGAGATAGTAGAGTTCCTGCTGTTATAATATTTTTTTTTTGCAGTACTACCTGCTTCTTTCTGCTATGACGTAGAGTTACAAGGAAAGGTCAAAGTAGCTGACAAGTTAATAGAAGCATGGAGGCAGCCATCGCAATTTGTTCATCTATTACTCAGTTATTTGCCCTCAAAAATTGCGGGGAAAGGCAATTTGCCGAAAACCTTAGAATCCATAGCCATTCCATCTTACTTTAGAAAAAGTAATGACAGACAACAGACGATACCACAGATTGATAACCAGATAACAGATTCACCGATAACAGCAGATAAAGCTGTATCAGTTGACGAGGTAACAGATTTAAAATTCCGGTCGAACAGTACAAACGGCATTTCGACAGACTTGATAAAGTCACGCTTAAGACTGGAGGAGTTTATGAAATACCTCCAGAAATCAGGGAAAGAGACCATCGAAAAAATAAGTGAAAAAATTATAGCAGATTTGGAAATAAAAAAGAATGTCACTCCCATACTAATAGTTGTGACCAATGATTATAAAAATATGCTTCAAAATTATTACGATTACGCCCAAAAAGGCCTAGACGATGCTGACAGAGATTTGCTATATCTAGACATGGTAGATACATCATGCCGACTGCTTTTTGAAGAAGAAAAGAAACTATTGAACGACATTATCATGCATGAAAATAATAACCATCACGAAAGCTTTAAAAAAATCACTGCGGAACTTTTAAAGCGCAGTTATATATACAAAAGAGAAAAAATTAGATATGTTTGCGAAAACTATAAGGTTTGTAAAGAGTACCCCGCTGTTAGTGATTATGGTGCGGAGTTGATAAGCGAAATCCTAACGCTTAACGACAAAAAAATTCTCAAGGTCCTCGAAATCGTATCTGAAATCTTAAAACAAAAGGACAAAATCTTTTCAAGGATCTCCGAAAAGGAGGACAGAAAATTAATTAGTGAAAAACTAAGTGGTTTCTCCGCAGATTTGTTTGACACGAGACAATTTTTAGCTTTTGTGAGGACAATAATAACAAAAAGATTTAGGCCTGTAACAAGCGGTAGTGAAGAATTGAAAATGAAGATTAAAGCTACGAGGATGCTCCTGGACATTGTCGATAAGGCACTCAATTCTGACGACGATGTTATTGCTATAGATAGCGATAATTGTATTCAAGCTATAAAAAAATGGGCAGCTTATCAAAGAGACGATATTGAGGGTATCCTCGGCGAATTCGTGCAAAATTTGATAGTTAGGCTGCAACATAATCTGACGAAAAATGCAAGGAACGAAATAAAAATATTAATTACAGCTATAATGAGGCAAAGCACGAAAGACTTTGAGCATTTGTTAAAGTCTGGCTCGAAATATCTTCAAGGCAAAGATTTTCATACGGATATAGATATTATATTATAATGATGAAATTATGATATTTCACAGTAAAATTATTTAGAAATGTTGTGTTTTTGGTTTTGAGACATAACTTTTGATGTTTATTTTTTCCTGCCCTTTAAGAAATATACCATGACGTTGATATGCCATCATGGTTCCTTTGTGAGAAAGAGATCTATTGTTCCAGAAGAGCACGGCCATATCAAGGGTGGTGTTCTGTATCTGGTATACAGTTAAGAAAAAAATATCAAAACAAATAAATAAGTATTGAACCTATATTTCTATATCTACTTATACTAATGTATAAAGCTGAAGAGTTTGTTTGTTTGCTTGAACGCGCTAATTTCAGGAACTACTAGTCCGATTTAAAAAGCTATATATCATCACGCTAAGACCAATAGGAGAGGAGCTGTAATGAAAATTGTGACGCAGACGAAGTTGCGCGGGTCAACTAGTACTTAATATATAAAGCTGAAGAGTTTGTTTGTTTGTTTGAACGCGCTTATCTCAGGAACTGCTGGTCTGATTTGAAAAATTCTTTCAGTGTTAGATAGCCCATTTATCGAAGAAGGCTATATATCATCACGCTAAAACCAATAGGAGCGGAGCTGACGAAGTTGCGCGGGTTAACTAGTTCTTTCATAAAACACGACCTCAAAAAACGCCTTAGAAGTTCAAGAAAAATCACCGTTTAGTTTAACCATAGATTTGATGCCAGCAACTTTTTTTTATTTTTTTGAGATGGGTTTACTCTTGATTCTAGTCTGGTTAGAGATGACAGAGACAACGTTGACGATGGCGATGTAGCGAGCTAGCTTACACAGCAACTGCATGGAACTGGTTGAAAAATGCGCATAATTTATGTATCTATTACTTTCTATACAAAATAAAAGCTCAGACATTGATGGTTATTTGCTGTACGATGAAATTTTAAACTCGAACACCATCTATCGAAACCTTGAGATGGTTTAAAAAAAAAGTTATTTTAATTACTTGTATTGGAGTATAAAAGGGCGCCAAATGTATGACTCGCCCGGGGCGCTTAGATGGTTAAGGCCGGACTGATGACGCTGATACAGTTGTCAATCAGCGCTAGCATGAAGATAAATAAAGCATATGAGCAACACATCATTTAATGATCTTCGAGATAACTTGACAATAGTAGATTATGCACCGAGGGGATAAAGCAATGTCTTATGTCATGGGGATCATATTGAATCCCGATCCTAATGAAGGGTTCGAAAGTTAACTCCACAGCATGGCGAGGGAGTTTGGAATTTAACTCACGAGCGTAGCGAAGGAGTTCATACAAGAATCCTGAATGCAGCGAGGGATTCAAGCTAGCCCAAGGCAAAGATACCTTTATCCCTGAGGAGCATACTCTACTTTTCACTCCTACTGCGAGAAAATTGTTCGCAAGTCATGAAGAGAAGTGTCTGGCTGCGATCGGTTCTCGTCGTCAGACTCTAAGTTGAGTTCCAATTTCAAATCATATTATTGACCTCCGGGCAATAATATTGTACTGGATTTCATTATAAAAATGACTTACTTTAGGTTGAGTTCGCGTGACATATTATATGACAAAAAAATAGGACGTGTAAAAGAGTTACTTGTAACCTATTTGCAAAATAAACATCATTTATATCTTAATATATAAAACAAAGTCGGGTTTGTTCGAACACTTATAACTCAAGAACGGCTGGACCGATTTTCATGATATTTGTGTTTTTGGATTAGTCTTTGTCCGGAAAAGCATAATAAGTATAGAAATTAAAAAAAAAACAGTAAGTAGTTAGGTAGATAGGGTAGGTAGGTAGGGAGGTAGGTTGGGTAGGTAGGGAGGTAAGGAGGTAGGTAGGTAGGTAGGGTAGCCAGTTGACGGGAGCGCGCAGGTCAGCTTGTTTTATCATATAATCTGACGTTTTCGTGCAGGTGGTGTGAAAAATAATATATACATGGAAGCGTATCCATTAAATAGTCTATTGTCTAACTTTTAGTATTTTCCCAAGAGTTTCTTTAGAACGTTTTACGTAAGAATTTCGCTTTTACAACAATTATATCTGCAAATAATTTGACGAGATCTTATCGTCAATTTGCTGACAAGTTATACTCGTAAATAATATATGTGTATCTTCCGTCTTCAGGATTGCAAGTAGATCCTAAATATGTGTAGGCAAACTTCTTAAACAAACCTTGTATAATAACTGGCCAAGTGCGAGTAGGATTCGCGTGCAAAGGTTTTAGTTTAATACTATAGACTTCTTATAGCTTTTCCTATAATCAATAGGTATTTCAGGCTCAGTAGTTTCGCCGATAAGATGGTCATTCTTCATCTAATTTCTTGAATAACTTCAAAACTATTTATTTAAAAAAATATATTTAAAACCTTTGCAATAATAAACCCTTTCATTTGATATGTCACATGGTACAGTTTTAGAATTTTTAACTTTTACTATATTTTCTAGTTTTTACGCCAAAAGTGACCCCCATAACATAACACAGCAAGGAAGAGCTAGAGCTGGGAAGGAAAAGGACAATATCGTCGGCAAATCGGAGGTTTGTCAGTCTCCTTTTGCCGACGTCACTACCTTAAGTCTTCCATGAGGCTGCTAGTGTTTTAAATTATACACGTACATAATAGGGATGTTACGGAGGTGGTTTTATCGGAAAAGATGTCGGAGTCGGAATATTTAAATTTGGCTTTTCGCGGTCGGAATCGGAGTCGGAGGCGGAGTCGGAGATGGTGGCATTAAAAAGATGTGTTAAGGGCAGGCAATGAAATAAAAATATCGGCTAAGTGCGACTCAGACTCGCACACGCAGGGTTACGTAACACAAACCTTAGTTTTTATTATTTGTTGTTATAAGCAGCAATAGCAATACACAATCTGTGAAAATTTCAACTGTCTACGTATTACGGTTTTTGAGATACAGCGCTGACAGACAGACGGACGGACGGACGGACGGTCAGCGGAGGCTTAGTAGTAGGGTTCCGTTGGTTTCCCTTCGAATATGGAACCCAAAAAAGTACAATCATTTATCAGTCAGCCTCATAAATTTCAATAAAAAAATAAACCTATATGATATGGGTGTCACAAACAAAAATAACCACACTTTTATAATACTTACATAATTAAATCAAATTAGTTGACTCCATAAGTAGCTAATTATATTTAACTAGTTGACCCAAGCAACTTCGTCTGCGTCACAATTTTCATTACTGCTCCGCTCCTATCGATCTTAGCGTGATGCTATATAGCCAATAGCCTTTGTCGATAAACGGGCTATCTAACACTGAAATAATTTTTTAAATTGGACTAGTAAGTAGTTCCTGAGATTAGCGCGTTCAAGCAAATTAAACAAACTCTTCAGCTTTACATATAAGTATAGATAAACCTCCGATTTAAAAGTACCGGAACCGAAGTCGGAACCGGAGGCGTTAAATCAATCGGAAATTCCGACTTATCGGAGTCGGAGTCGAAGCTCCGTAACATCCCTGGTGCATAATTTGGAAGAGAGTCAATCGCTCTGTTTAACACCCTTTTAAATATTGAATCAAGGTCCAAGCTTTATTCAGTAGTAAGTTAGCTGTGCTATTTTGGTAAATGTTTACTGACCTAAACTATCTATACTAATATTTAAAGTGTTTGTTTGTTTGTTTGCTTGAACGCGCTAATTTCAGAAACTACTGGTCCGATTTGAAAAATTCTTTCAGTGTTATATAGCTCATTTGTCGAGGAAGGCTATAGGCTATATATCATCAGTCATCACGCTAAGACCAATAGGAGCGGAGCAGTAATTAAAATTGTGACGCAGACGAAGTTGCGCGGGTCAACTAGTATATATATAAAAATACCTAATAATTTCTGAAGTCGGTTGACTTCAGAAATTAAAGTTCCGAAAAGAACTTTAATTTCTGAAGTCGTAGTTTTTTGACACCGACTTCCGAAATTAAAGTTCTTTTCTTTCTTCCGAAGTTATTTTGTACCTTGTCGTGTTTTGTTTTTGGAAGTCGGTTGTATTTTTTGTAAAAAAGTTTTTTATTTTTCACTTTTTAGTGGTACCAGTGTACCCATTTTTTTATTTTTTTTTATTTTTTTTACTATTGATTGGCACGCGCTTGACCACCATCTCACCTGATGGTAAGCGATGATGTGGTCGAAGATGGAGCACGCTTGCCTAGAAGTAACCTATTCACTCTTGACTTAAAGACTCCCAGGTTGTAGCTATCGGGAAACACAGACTCCGGCAGGGAATTCCACTTCTTAGCTGTACGCATTATGAATGTGTTCCCAAAACGTTTTGTGCGCGTGGGTGGGATGTCCACCATGTACCGGTGGCGCATCGCCGTTCGTCTTGTGGTCCGATGATGGAACGGGCTTGGCGGAATTAAATTATGCAATTCCGTCGCACATTCCCCAAAATGCAACCGGTAGAAAACCGACAAGCCAGTAACTCGTCGTCGATGCTCAAGAATTTGGAGCTTCGTCGCGACGAGCCTCTCATTGCCAATGATCCTCTTGGCTCGTTTCTCAATTGCTTCAAGGGCATCAAGCTGGTATCTGGCAGATCCGTCCCAAAGATGAGAGCAGTATTCCATACACGATCGAACTTGTGCTTGATAGAGTTTGAGCAGCTGTTCCGGCGTGAAGTACCGTCTCACCTTTGCTAGGATCCCCAACTTCCTTGCAGCTACTTGAGCTTTGCCTCTATGAATGGGCCAAAATTGAGAGTAGATGTTAATGTAACCCCAAGAAGCACAAGTTGGTCGGTTATCGGCACGGTTGCACCTCGGAAAGATGGAGCTGGGTGGAATTGGCTCCTTTTGGCGGAAAATAGCCACGCTTGGGTCTTCTGGGCATTGAACTTGACCAGATTGGCATCACCCCATTCAGAGACAGCCTGTAAGGACACATTCAAGCGCTCAACCATAGCCTCCCGGAGAGACGGGATCTGCGACCCACCAGCTCGTGCATCGGACACGTATCTCTCAGCAACAGTGCTGTCGTCTGCATACCCAAAGGTACCGGGTTTAAGCAGATCATTAATATGCAGCAAGAACAGTGTTGCCGAAAGCACCGACCCCTGAGGACCCCGGCATTAATATCCAGCAGTCCAGACGAGCAGCCATCTATGACCACTCGGATAGACCGATCCCTCAGGAAATCTGCGATCCAATCACACAAACCGGCGGGCAGACCCAAGGAAGGAAGCTTACTAATAAGGCTATCGTGCCAGACCCTGTCGAAGGCCTTCGAGATGTCAAGGGAGACCACCAGTGCCTCCCCGTGCTTCTCTATGGCTTCACTCCAGATGTGAATGGCATACGCTAGTAGATCCCCAGTTGACCGATTTCGGCGGAACCCGTATTGTCGGTCACTAAGTATATCATTCGCTTCTAGGTACGCTAGGAGCTTATGATTCAGCACGCGTTCCATAGTCTTACAGAGTATGGACGTTACCGAGATGGGTCTATAATTCGACGGGTCAGCTCGACTACCCTTCTTGGGCACGGGTTGTACGTTAGCTTGCTTCCAAGCCTTCGGCACTTTTCCAGTCTCAAACGAAAGGCGAAATAGGCGTGTCAAGATCGGAGTCAACTGAGGCGCACAAGTTTTTAGAACAATTGCCGGTATCCCGTCGGGGCCACTAGCCTTGTTCACGTCTAGGTTATGCAGTACCCTACGGACGTCCTTCTGATGAATGCGAATGTTCGACATACTCGATTCGCATCCACCAGGAGAAGCAGGGGGCCTCGCGCCACCAGGATCCAGACGCGAAGATTCCGCAAACAAGGAAGCAAACAATAAGTTTGCTTTCCTCAGCGGAGTGGGCAAGCGTCCCGTCGGGTCTCAGCAGTGGTGGTAGTGAGGGGCGGCAGAAGTTCGATTCGACCGACTTAGCCAGGGACCAAAAAGCTTTACTACCTGCTGGGTATGAAGCAAGTTTGTTCCCTATTCGGCTGATGTGGTCAAACCGTGCCCTCCGCAATACCTTCTTGCAGGACTTGGCAGCCCTGTTGAAGGCTCTCTTCTTCCGAGTCACGTCATTTGTTTTGCGCTTACGAGCGTGGACCCATGCCAGGTAAGCCGCACGCTTAAGCGCATCAGCGCGATTGCACTCGGCACCAAACCATGGACGAGCTTCGCCAGATATTGTTATGTCAGAGAACGGAATGTAGTACTCCATTCCCCTCCGCAACACATCCGTCACGGCGTCCGCGCACGACGAAGCATCAGTCGAAGAAAAACAAGTCGGCTGCCAAGGATAACACACGAAGAAAGATCGCATGCCATCCCAATCTGCTGACCTGTACCGCCATACCCGCCGTGTGCCTCTTGGGCTAGGATCGGGCGGGGAGTAAACGGACACAGACTTCACCAGACAGTGGTCGGAACTACCCAGTGGTGAAGAAATCGAGACCGAATAGCGGTCTGGATCTGTTGTCAGCAAAAGGTCCAAGCAATTGGCAGTGTGCGAATCAACATCCGGCACCCTCGTTGCCCCCTAGACCAGCTGGGTAAGATTCAGCGCTAGGGCTAGCTTTCTCGTCTCTCGTCCAGCATGGTCTGTGCACTGGTATGGGAAGAGCCAATCCTGATGGTGGGCGTTGAAGTCCCCCAGTAACACGAATTGGGCAGAAGGGTACCGTTGCTGAGCCGCATCCGCCGCCTCACTTAGGTGCTGTGTGAGCCCAGTTGTCTCCAAATCACCGCTGTGCGAACGGTAGACACATGCGTAGACAATTTTATCCAGGCCTGTGTCCACTAAAACCCACAGCGTTGAGAACCTGGAGTCCTCAAGATTACGGAGACGCCGATATCAGATGTCGTCACGGGCGTACATGCATACGCCCGCACGTGGTTTGAAATGGTGCTCCAGGGTAAACCCTGGGTAGGAAAGGTAAGACACGTCTGACGGACATCTGATCTGCGTCTCGGAAAGGAACAGGAGTGCTGGTTTCTCAGTCTCCAGGTGGTGATGGACTGCGGCGAGATTTGAGTGCAGACCTCGAATATTGCTGAGGTGCACTTTGTGGGGGAGGAAGTGCTGCCGCTGTACAGCTTTTCTTATTTTGTTCCTTTTCGTCATGTTAAGAGTGAAGGTTGTAGAGGAGAAGGAAGTGAAATTAGGTTCCATGCTGCTACCCTCAGGCACTCTCTGACAGGACGACATCATTGGGGGACTAGTCTGGAGACTGCGGGGACGCCCGAGCCCCCCCGGGAATGTCCATCGGGTCCTCCCCGTCTGGTAGCCAGCCAGCACGATGGCGCACCCCGGGATTTTTCGACAGGTGGCGGGGCAGCCTTTCATGTGTGGCTAGCACACTACTTGGGCCCCCAACCAACTGCGGTCGGCCAGCGGTGCACTGTGCCTCGGATCCCGCTACCCTCTGCGACTAGTCTCCCGATACGCCCATATCAACGCGAGCCTGGTCGGTCTGCCTGCATTGGAACAACTATTTCGACCCAACTCCTCTGTATTGGCTACACTGGGCGTCGGCCGAAGCCTACCACCAGTTAGTGTCACCTGATTAGCACCACCCGGGGACCACGTGTAGGGTCTAGCATTGGGTATTCTCCTACGGACGCGGGTGACTCGGCCCCCAAAAACCAATTAACAGCGTACCAGCGCAATGTTATGTTAAGAACTGGTGTAACCACTGAACAACATGCGATTTCAGCAATCCCGATCCCTTCGCTATCATTTATTGAAGAGTTCCGTTGCCTACCTCCGAAGTTCTTCGTCAGATCTTCACCAAATTGAAACGGGAACAGTCCAGAGAAATACTCTTTCAAACAAAAAAGAATCATCCAAATCGGCTGAAAATTGGCGAAAGTATCGCTGAACAAAAATTTTTCATGGGACCTTATCATCAGATCCTAATTTATACCTTTTATCATCAGCTCAGCAACATGAAATGATAATTACTAGGCACAAATATCTGAATTGCGTTAGAAAGTTCATGAAAAACATTGTATGTGCCTATAAAATTTGATGTTTGCCCTTAATTTTCATGGGATCCCATCATCAGATTCTGACATGGTGACAATGGGACCAATCGAAAAGTATACCCTTTCAGATGAAACAATTTTTTTTCAAATCGGTTCATAAATGACGGAGTTATGAGGTAACAAACATAAAAAAAACCGAATTGAGAACCTCCTCCTTTTTTTGAAGTCGGTTAAAAAAGCTGAAGACTTTGTTTGTTTTTTTGCTTGAACGCGCTAATCTCAGGAACTACTGGTCCGATTTGAAAAATTCTTTCAGTGTTAGATAGCCCATTTATACATCATCACGCTAAGACCGGCTAAGCCGAGCAGGAGCAGACGAAGTTGCGCGGGTCAACTAGTACTAATATATAAAGCTGAAGAGTTTGTTTGTTTGTTTGCTTGAACGCGCTAATCTCAGGAACTACTGGTCCGATTTGAAAAATTCTTTCAGTGTTAGATAGCCCATTCAGCAAGCAAGCTATAAGCTATATATCATCACGCTCAAACCAATAGGACCGGAGCAGTAATGAAAAATGTGACGCAGACGAAGTTGCGCGGGTCAACTAGTTTATTTACATTTTTAACTTTGCGGCGATCGACTGGCCTACTAGCCGCGATCTGATGCCTGGTAATAGAGTATAGATTTTGGTGTTGATTGATCTCATGACATTTTGACAGCGTTTGTCAACCCAATCTCTTTTTGAACTTTTGACAAACGCGTTCGCCATGTTACCGCTGAAAAACATACACTTGTCTATTGCAATTAGGTTCTCAACTTTACTCTCATTTGAGATGCCGGGTATGCATGATTGTAAAAACCCACCTCAGACCACTTTTTCCGAAATCCTGTTTATGGCGGATTTATATTCTCTACGACAAGACAAACTGTTTGAGTGTAAAAACACACCTCGGTCATACAAGCATCCCACAGTTATAAAGGCACGCATATTTCAATGAGCGTAAAAATCCACCTTATCCGGGATGAGGTGTTTTTTTACAACCAAACATGTGGCAACACCTGAAACTGTCAGCTGTCAATATTGAAGTTTTTAACGTTAGTTTGAACAACTGAGGTGACTGTAACGGACACGAATTACTTGTATTACACAAATTAAATTAAATTTCATTGCTTAGTGGTAAAAATGAGTGCTGAAACGGAGGAAAGTATGATATACTTAAACCCAGGTGAGTCTTCCTCGGGTGAAACTCGCACAAAAAAACGACGAGATAACTCTGCTGATTATTCTCGGAATAAGATCAAACACGCACGAATTCATGGGCAGGCTTATGTAACGACTAAAAATAAAACTGTACGGGCTAAGAAAATAGGACTTCCATGCAAGTGTGCTAAAAAATGCTGGGAAACCATATCCGAAAATGACAAATTAGAGAATCTCGCCAAATTTATAACTTGGCGACAAAAAATGAACAAGATATCTATCTCCAGGGGTTAATATCCTGTAAGGACATAAAACGACGCCGAGTCCTGAAGGAGATCCCATTGAGACAGAAAGTGTTTACATACACCATTCAAATTGGTAATGAGAAGAAAGATGTATGTCATTCTGCTTTTCTTAGCTTGTTTGGCATTACTAAGGACCGTGTTAAGAGGCTCCGTGACTTGTTGGTCTTGGGTAAAATACCGGAAGACAAGAGAGGGAAATCGAAAACGGTCAATGCGATGTCTAGTGATGAAATTACTGCAGTGATCTCTCATATATCCTGTTTTCCAGCTAAAGAGAGCCACTATTCTTCTGGCATAGTAAAGTATCTTCCTGCTGACCTATCAGTAAAAAAAATGTTTCGACTTTATAAGGAAAAATACCCAGGAACTAGGATTAAGTACGAATATTATAATAAAATATTCAGGGAGAACTTCGCTCTTCGCTTTGGACGACCAGCAGTAGATACGTGCTGCCTTTGCGAGAGTCTAGACTTGAGAATCAATTCGAAAACCCTGAATGACGTAGCTAAAAAGGTAGCTTTGGCCGAAAAGCTAGTACACAAAAAGAGGGCAAAGAAGTTCTATAATAAAATTCAAGAAGCAAGGCAGAGATCCCAAGAAGATGAAACGTTCTTGGGAATTTGCTACGATTACATGCAAAATGTGTCACTGCCAATAATCCCAGTGCAAGAAATATTTTATTTGAGGCAACTGAGCGTTTCTATTTTCTACATCCACAATTTGAAAACGGGTAAAAATGTTCTGTTCGTGTATCATGAAGGACAAGCAAAAAAGGGGCCAAACGAAGTATGCTCGTTTATTATGACATACGTTAGAGAGTACGTCGACAAAAAAGTGGTAGAACTAATGCTTTTTTCTGATAACTGCGCAGGGCAGAATAAAAACAATACAGCAGTACGAATGAATATGGCCCTAGATGACAGTGGGCGTTTCAAAAAAATTCAACAGATCTTTCCGATGCGTGGCCATTCTTTTCTGCCGTGTGACAGAGCATTTGGGATTATAAAAAGAAGCCTTCGTCGTAAAGAAAGGCTGTACAGTGTACAGGAACTTATGGAATCGTATCTTCGAGTAGGCAAAGTGATTTTTTAACAGTTCACTTGGTCAGCGGAGAGGATGTGACCGAGTTTAAAAAATGGTGGGTTCAACATTTCAAAAAGACTGCACTATCCCTTGAAACAAAGGATCGGCGAATTCCGAGAATGCAGAAAGTAAGTTTCAGTATCTCAAAGTTTCATCACCTTACATTTAAAAAGATCGGGAGTGACGTGCCGGTAAAAACGCAGGAATTTATTGATGGAATGGTAAAGCATACATTTTTGTTGAAGATAAGGCCACAGATTACCGTATCGCTACCAAATGAACCTGCATATGGACCAAGGCAGCTCTGCATTAATGCAAAGAAGATGCAAGACCTGAAAAAATGCGTTCAGTTTGTGCCTGAAGACGAAAAAATTAAGTTCTGGGACAAAATATTGCAATGGCCAACAGCTGAAAATGTCGAAGATGAAGAATTAGATTAATTCAGTTAATTCTTTATGAAAATAAATATTATTAAACATTCGTACAAATTGGACTTTGATTGTAAAAACACACCTTGTACAAGATGACTGTAAAAATCCACCTCAACCCAAAACTTTAAAAAATAAAATAAAAAAATCTATGAATATATTATGCAACCACTTTTTAACATACCTTATTTTAATTATTTTTCAACATATATAGTAAAAAAAAAAGAAATATGCAGTTAATTTTTTTTACACCAGACAGTTTTCATTGATTTTCTGAAACTTTTGCATTTGGTCTGAGGTGGGTTTTTACAATCATGCATTTTATTTATTTAATTAAAACTGTGCAAATCTTAATGCTTTCATTTTATTCGTGTTTTCTAGGTTAGAAATCTCTTAACTAAATGACTAACTTAAGTAAAACACCGAAATGGTTTCCTAAGCCAATTAAAACATCCTTTATTGATTGCGGTGTCTACAAAATTGTCATTAGACATTCCTAATGACTCTCGTCACGTTGTTAAATCTTGGCTTACGTTATAAAATCGTAGGTTTCGTATTATATCGGTCCCGACGCGCTACGGGATAACCTCTAACATGCCCCGCATCTTGTTTGTCGTCTGTCATAACATCCCATTCAAACTTGATAGCCAATTTCTGAGTCTTTTTCCTTGTAACACTGGCTATGTACGAGTAGGTCTCGCGTGGAAAGGGTTCTGAACGAATTTCTTAGTTCAAATTTAATAACTAATGAAAAAAATAAAGAAAATACAACTGACATCGAAACAAAACGAAACAAAGTATAAATTAATTTCAGTTTCGGAAGTCGGTGTTTTTGGTTTTGTTTTGTTTCTTTGTTTTTAACACCGACTTCCGAAATTGAAATTATTTTATACTTTATAGTTTTGTTTGGAAGTCGATTGTATTTTTTTTGTAAAAGTTTTCTATTTTTCACTTTTTAGTGACTAATTTGAAGGCGCGCTAAGACTACCAACAGTACTTTGCTTTCTCTTTAAAATCCATCCAAAGCTTGTCTTGAAAACCGACTTCCAAAAACAAAACACTACATAGTAAAAAATAACTTTAATTTCGGAAGTCGGTGTTTTTGGTATTTTTTGGTTTTTTGACACCGACTTCCGAAATTAAAGTTATTTTTGGCTTTGTAGTGTTTTGTTTTTGGAAGTCGGTTTTAGTTTTTTTGTAAAAGGTTTTTGATGTTATGTTATGAACTGGTGTAAACAATCAAAAGACATGCGATTTCAGAAATCCCGATCCATTTGCTATCATTGATTGAAGAGTTCCGTTGCCTACCTCCGAAGATCTTAATCAGATCTTCACCAAATTAAAATGGGACCAGTCCGGGAAAATATTTTTCTGAACAAAAAAATAATCATCCAAATCCGTTAACAACTGGTGAAAATATCGCTGAGCAAAAATTTATCATGGGATCCCATCATCAGATCCTGACTCACCATACGACACTCCACACATATCTGAATTGCGTTAGAAATGTCATGAAAAAAATTGTGAGTGCCTATAAAATTTGAGGGTTTCCCTCGATTTTCATGGGATCCCATCATCAGATTCTGTGGTGACAATGGGACCACCTCAGAAGTATAGGCTTTCGAACAAAGAAAGAATTTTTAAAATCGGTCCAGAATTGGCGGAGAAATCGGTGGACATATATATAAAAAAAAGATACATACAGCCGAACATAGATCCCCCTCCTTTTAGAAGAAGTCGGTTAAAAATATCGCTTTTAGCGATAAGGCCGCCCGTTGTGTCACCCAATGTATTGTTTTCTTCATACCTACCTCAATTCTGTAACTTATATAGTGTACATGATAAAGAGTTTTCTATTATATTACATTCTAGCAATATGAGACAAGCTATTTAAAACTGTTTCGTACTTCAAATCAACATTTAATCAAGTTAGGAGTTAAGTTAGGCAGATTGGACCAACAGCCGAAATCGCACATTTTTTACAGTTCATAAGAGAACTCTAAAATGATACAATGTTTACACAGACACTGATAATTCGATGACCTCAAGAGGTCACGTAACCAATTCTGGTAACAATTATCTGCGAATAATAAAGTCTTATCACCAGAAGCTCTGCCTAAAAGAGGTATATATGTAGCGAAAACAAAAGCGTATTACACTCCTATTCCTAGAGTCGATATCACTAACGTTGGTCGCACCCTTGTGGAAAGAACTCCGTATTGTAAAAAACAAAATGTGTAGAGCACAGTGTGTATTGGCCGTCGTGGCGTTATACGTCGGGGTGGCCCACTCTTGGGGTGAGTACGATATGCACCATCATCATCGGCCTAGCCTTTTCCCAACTATACTGGGGTCGGCTTCCAGTCAAACCGGATTTAGCTGAATACCAGTATTTTTCGCGGAGCGGCTGCCTACCAGACCTCCACCACCCATTAACTGGGTAACACAGTACTTCATGGCAAGACTGGAGTCAGATTAACTGGCTTCTGATTATCCGTAACGACTGCCAAAGATCTACAAATGACAGCCGGGACCAACGGCTTTATGTGCTTTCCGAGGCATGGAGTAAACTCGGTATTGTTAAGTTCACCCATCCACAGACCAACCTTGGCAAGCGTTGCTTAAGCTTGAAGATCGACCCATGCGGCTGTTATTATCTAGCCACGAGCTCCTCCGGAGAGTACGATATGCATTCTCCGATTTTTTTATGTAAAGTTTTAAAAGATGACACGTTGAGACTCCAGACTCGGGAAATCTTAATTTATTATCTTAAATCTCTTAATAAAATACATCTTAAATGCGTAGGAAGAGGCACTTGATACCATAAGTATCTTCTGCGACCTGTCTCAGGCGTTTGATTGCGTAAAACACGATACATTACTCTAAAACCTCCGGAAATACAGAGCTAAAAAAAAATTAGAAATACTGGCTTACTGTACATTTTTTACTTTTAAGGTGTTTATTATTTTAAAGTAATCCTAATCATTATATAAATTCTTTCGTTACTGAGTGAGCACTGATTGAGTGACTTAGAGAAAACGCACAGCCGAAACTACTGGTCGTAGAAAGCATGAAATTTGGCATATAGGTTCCTTGTGGAGTGTAGGGGAGCACTAAAAGAGGAGTCTATACTAATATTATAAAGAGAAAACATTTTTTTGTTTATTTGTTTGTACCGAATAGGCTCTAAAACTACTGGAACGATTTAAACCATTTTTTCACCAAGGCTCTAATGTATTTTGGAGAAAAAAAATAGAGATCCCTTCGAAAATTGCAATTGGTGGGTAGGAGGTGCTAGTATGTTATAAATATGATTCTTTCGGTAGTCGGAAAAATAGACATATATTTTGGTTTCTATTGCTTTGCTTTTTAGCTCACTATATAGATTGTAGTAGTCTACCACTATAGAGTTTAGTACTATTGTCCATTTATATGAGCAAAGCTCTTTTTCTATCTTCAATCTCGTGCAGAGCAATGCAATTTGCTTTATTCATTATTTTGGGCTGGATGCCGCCAATCTTTCAAACAAAAATCGTACAAGTTGTACTAAAACAAAATCGGCAAACCGTAGATATAACCATTTCTCATTAAAACCTATTTATTAAAATATTAGTTAGTCATATTTAAATATATATATATATATATATAAAAATTAATACCTATATATTTTTTATTATTGTTTTTATTTTGTTTTCTATGCGCAGTTAAATTAAAATTAATATAAATACGTGAAAGTTTGTCATTGCAATTGAGAGAGATTAACAACTTTCTTTAGTTTGATATTTATAATTTGAAAAAAAAAAAAAACTGATCTTAATCTTAGTATCTATTTGAGTTTTTCTCATCAGCCATTTTGTGACCTTACGCTATTTTTGTGCCTATTACAGTAATTTTCTTATTTACACAAAATCATTAGAACCACCAGTGTTTTTTCTTGTACAAAAGTTATCTGTACGTTAAAGTTGGTTCTCAGTAAATTAAAATCACCTTTTGTTTCAGACCTCGCCGTAGGCTCAGGAGATCAAATTACCTTTCATACTAACAACGGAGCCGAAATAGATAGAGTTCGCATTCAGTCTCGAAACCTCGGAGGATTGGCATACGATGAAGTTCATAACAGGATGCTGTACGTCGACAAACAGAACAACAACGATACTATTTGTGGATATAAGTTATCATCTAAAGAAAACGAATGTTTCATCGGCAGAAGCGGTCGTGACGTTCTCAGTATCGCTTACGATCCAGTTACCGAAAAACTCTTCTTCACTGATGCCAATGACAAAAGCATTAACTGGATTTCATTAAGACGCGGATATGAGAATAATATATACGGAAATCTTTTGATCAAGATGGATGATAGGACCCCTGATGACATCGCCGTTGACAGCTGTGGAGAGTACGTTGACAATCATAGTTTCATAAAAAAAAACCTAGCTTTACAAGGTACTAGGGTTCCGTACCAAAGTTGTGAAAAGTAACCCTTATGGTGGTATAAGTCTGTCTGTCTTTATATTTAAGCAATTCATTAGTGAATCTGCCAGAATGAGAATAGTACATTTAATGTTTTACTAGCTGCCCCGCGTAACTTCGTCTGCATCACAATTTTCATTACTGCTCCGCTCCTGTTGGGCGTTATGATATATACTCCAGTCTATAACCTTTATCGATAAATGGGCTATCAAAAACTGAAAGAATTTTTCAAATCAGACCAGTAGTTCCTGAGATTAGCGTGTTCAAGCAAACAAACAAACTCTTCAGCTTTATACTCGTAAATTAGTATAGATACCGGTAAGATTGTTTTTATTTCACATTCGTTTCCAATTTTGCGGGCAGGCTTGTATAATTCTTACGTAACATGTATTTACATATCTCAAATATACACCTCTTTATCATAAGTTTAAATAGTTTTAATGTCATGTAAGAAAATACATGAAAATGGATCCTTCCCCTCTTATCTCCAAAACTACTCCGTCTAAAATGTTGAAATAAAACAGAAAATAGTTCTTTACTTACTAAATTATAAGAGAACTTGTATCATTTCGTAATAATTAAAAGCGGTGTTCAACTTACAGGTACATTTACTGGTCTAACAAAGGGCACACGAACGCTGTGAAGGACACGGAGAGAGCTCGCTTTAGTGGTTCCGGGAGAGAGGCCTTAGACATCGATTATGATTCTTACGACGTCTGTAGCTTGACTATTGATATACAAACTCAGAAAATTTACTATTTGGATTATAATACAGACGTTCACTCTATGAATATCGCTAATATGAATGGAACAAACGCAAAAATAAAGTTCTTAAGGCATTTTTCTGAAGCAAAAGAGTTAACCGTCTCAAAAGATTACGTCTATTTTATGACCGCGACCAGTGGCGAGAGCTATAAAAGAGTTTGGCGAGCATCAATGAAAGGAGAGGGCCATGTTGATCCCGAAGAGATAAGTAAGTTCTACACCGATGGATCCCTCGGTTTAGCCGCAAACTATAAAATAGATGACCAAATCAAGGGGATTCAAAATTGCGATTCACTAGCGAATCTGTTACCAATAGTAACAGAAACGCCTGTTACCACCTCTGAGCGGTGCGATGTCTGTGTGAACTATTGTTTCAAAGGTAACTGCAGCATCAGTGATGAGGGACTTCCTAAATGCAGGTAAACTATTAGTTTTCTCCCTTCTGATGAATTCCTTTAATAATGTTGTTGATAAACTCATGTTTCACATTTTCATAACTTGTTTCAGATGTAATGTCGGTTACTCAGGAGAGCGGTGTGAGGTCTTCGCGTGTCGCGATTACTGTCTAAACGACGGCGAATGTTCCTTAAACGAGAACAGTGTTCCAGTCTGTCAGTGCAAAGGGGATTATTCCGGTGACAGATGTCAGGTTGCAGACTGCTTTAATTATTGTTTCAAAGGCAACTGCAGTTTAAGTGATGAGGGCCTTTCTATTTGCAGGTACATCAGATTTTTCTCTTTTAATGGTTTTCTTGTCGTACTGGTTTAAAACATTTTCATAACCTTTTTCAGCTGTGATGCCGGTTACTCAGGAGAGCGGTGTGAGGTCTCCGCGTGTCACGGGTACTGTTTAAACGACGGCGAATGTTCGTTAAACGAGGAAGATGACCCTGTCTGCCAATGTGCTGGTAACTACGAGGGAGCGAGGTGTGAAGCTGGTGTAACTGACACTACTCCTACGTATGACTTAGCGAAAAGAAACCTAACTGTAGCTGATTTGTTGTCAATTTGGGGAAAACGTTCCTCAAGAACGTTCGTTACTTTTGAGGTACAACCTTAATTACTTAGTCTAAATGTTTAATTCGTCCTGGTGGTTGTTGCAATCCTACCAACCCTAGCCTACCCTATCCAACGTTCTTAGAAGATATGTATTTTAAGTATAGTATAGCAAATACATAGGTTAGTACTGTCATTTATGACGTATAACTCGGGGTTACAAGACAAATCTAATAACTTCTTTTTTTAAAAGCTTGCAATGTAGGTACGTATGTATTTATGGTTGTTTGGGTGGAATCTTGCTAATCAATTTTGAAGCAGATATTTTCAACCGATTGAGCTGAAATTTTGTATACACGTTTTGTGTGACGTCATTCTAAATCCAATATGGCGGACCATCCAAGATGGCGGAATAGTTATTTTTAATGCATTTCTACTATATGGGTATCAAATGAAAGGGCTTGTTGAGAGTAACTCGAATAATAATGTGACGTCATTCTAAATCCAATATGGCGGAACATTCAAGATGAAGAAGAATAGTTATTTTTTATGCAATTCTGCAATATGGATATCCAATGAAAAGGATTGCCAAGAATAATTAGAGAAATATTCTGACATTCTGAAATACATTTCGCATCGATAACTAAAAAGTAAAAAATACTATTAATAATTTTTAGAGCATTTATATAAAAGCTTTTTTTAAGTATTTTTTTGCTTTTAGTGAATTCTATTCCGTTGGGCTCGTAAAAATTATAGATATAGTCTTCAATATTCTACATACCACTAACATTTGTACATACATTCGAAGAAAATGTATGACTGTCACAGGGACCTCACAATAATGACAAATAAACAAATGACTCTGAGGCAGGCGTATTATAAATATTTTTTGTAATTTTATGATTTTAATTGTTTCTTTTTTTTAATTAAGACAAATTTAATTAACAGTAAATTTTAGCTTCATTTATATTATTTAATTAATGATTTTTATTTTTATTTGGTAAAGATTTTAATTTATGTTAAATGTTCAACATATTGTTATGATCTTGAATGGATTGAAATTAATGATTATTTAATTGAATCAAATAATTCGTTCAATTCTTTATTACTGACTTAATTATAATTAATTGAAAATATTGAGTTAAAGAGTCAATTAAATTAATTTAGTCATTTAAAATATTGTAAAACAACATAAACCGATCAGTTGTTGATGATGATGTTCCGGCATTTTACATTGGGAGCACCACAGATAATGTAGAAACGGAGCTTGTCCGAGTCTATAGCATGGAGTATAGAGACGAGAAGAACGAACTTATATGGGTGACAAGCTGAAAAGTGACCTGCTGTAAGCTGTAAGTAATAGTTCGAAAACCTTCCAGAATGGCGCTAGCGTAGCTGCAGGGAGTTTGATGAACTTTTGTTCTCTTCATTTTGAACATGCCATTTTATCATCTTATCAATGCATTTATTCTTTTAATATTTACTAATTACCCGTTGAAAAATAATTATGTGTCACTGTTTCTTACTTGCGCCATAACGAAATTATAACAAAGCGGAAGTTGTTCTTTCCTTGTTTATTTCTATACAACTCTAATAACTTTTGGCACTTTTTATAAAATTTACCCTGATGCGATTGTAGCGCTACCCTAACTGAACGCATTTCGACGGACACTTTTCACACACACAGAGATAGCCTTCCTCGTCTCTATACTCCATGGCCTATATGCAACGTGCACGGCGTTGACTATGCCATCTAGTGTTGCTTAATTGAAAATTTAAGGTTAAATCTGTGCTCTCACCTCTTCTTCCTTCACGCTTCGTTTAGGGGAACGCGCTCTAAGTAGACTGTGCCATCTAGCGTTGCAATTTCGGAATTATGGTAAAATATACTTGACAATGTCTCTTTTGTGTTTTTGCACGTTCCTTATTGTAAATATTCATTGATTTTGCTACCGAAAAAATATTTTTTTTTTACTGTTGAAATCATTTTTATTATTTACCTATAAGTACAATGTATTTGTTTAGTTCTTACTTAAAATAAATGTATGAAGTTATATTTTCTTTTTCTTGAACTAAAACCTATTATTAGAAAATACTATGGTTGAGCGTTACTATAATGGGAATAAAGTTGCTCATGGCGACAAAAATAATATGAGCAATCGACACAAATAAGCGTCTCTATATGAATTTCTACGAATATTCACAGGTTATTCACAGAAGTTCAGAGTATGTATCACCGCATTTTTCATTCTTATTAAGCTCTTGATTGACCACTATCTCACCAGAAGGTAGGCGATGACGTGGTCGAAGGAGAGCACGCTTACCCAGCAGTAACTTATTCACTCTTGACTTAACTACGTTCACGTTGTAGCTATTAGATATCCAGCTACAGATAGCTCCTCAGAATTCTACTCCTTAGCCGTACGCACAATGAAAAAACTCTCAAAACGTTTTGTGCGTTGAATTGGTAGACCATCATGTACCATGAGTATGCGAAGCAGGATTTCGTTTGCTGCTGGCGGGATAGATAGCAGTGCGTGTCTATATTTACGGTACAAAGGGGTTCATGATTGTCACAAGGTGTCTGAGACGAAATATCTCGGCAACGTGACACTTTAGGGCACCATGTTCCTAACATTTTTTGTTTGTTGAAGAGTCCTCTGCCCATAGGTATGTTAGATCGTGCGCCGTAAATTTGTAAAGAAAATAGCGGCGGGAGGGCTATGTCTCAATGGTTCTATACCCTTTCGTTTTTAGTTTTTCTTAAATTGAAGTTATCTATAATCCTTGCTATTAACGGATCTCTAGAGCTAAGGCTTGTAGAATGACGCTGCTATGGCGGCATTGATGCCGCTACATGTTCATGGTCGTCTTTACACGGGGTTGCAAGGGGTACAACAAACCCGGTAAAACATTGATGGGTCTCTTTTTTTCGGGGATGGGAAATCATCAAATGACTCCTTCCGCTCTGGGCGGAGCGTAATGGAGTGTCAGACTCTTACTAACTGAAACGCATCCATGTTCCTCCTAATGCTATTTGCATTCCAGGGCTGCGGTGACTCTTTCTAACAAGTTCCGCGACCCTGCAGGCACTGCCCCGTCCACTTTGCTGACACTTCATTGAGGCGCGCGTGGAAAACAACGCACCTCAATGGTTAGGTACCCATCATTATCATTTCCAGGCCCGGGTCGACAGGCACCGGCCGACAGCTACCGCAATCAGGACCAGTTCTTCAAAATGGCGGACGGAGCAGCTGTTTCAGGTGACATCTGGCTACTCTGCCAGAAGTCGTATTAAAGTTATAAAACCCAAGCAGACACTTTGATGACTATCATCATCTGCCTAGCCTTTTCCCAACTATATTGGGGTCGGCTTCCAGTCAAGCCAGGTTTAGCTGAATACCAGTATTTTACGAGGAGCGGCTGCCTACCAGACCTCCACAACCCATTAACTGGGTAACACGGTACTTCATGGCAAGACTGGAGTCAGATTTACTGGCTTCTGACTATCCAGAACGACTGCCAATGATCTACAAATGACAGCTGGGACCAACGGCTTAACGTGCTTTCCAAGGCATGGAGGAAACTCGGTATGTTAAGATGGTCACCCATCCACAGACCAACCTTGGCAAGCGTTGCTTAACCTTGAAGATCGACCCGTGCGGCTGTTATTATCTAGCCACGAGCTCCTCAATTAGACACTTTGATGACTATATAATGACTTATTTATCACTATATATGTATTTGCCTAGCGGCAGATTTATTACCCAATTTTTTGCACAGGTGACAAATTGCCTGTATTAACTCATTATTTATATCCTAACAATTGTCACATGAAATGATGGCAGTGTTTTTGGTCTTGTTGTCCAAACGAGGACTAGTTTGCAATAACTATACGTAGGCACACTTAACGCAGACTAGGTTTTGTTTTTATTTAATCCTTACTCATTAGGGTGTGTACACATCTGGCAAATGCGCCTTCGAGCGTGTATTTTCGTTTTTGATTGTCGATGGCTGAATACATGCTATCATGAAGTGAAAGAATCTAAAAAACCGGCCAAGTGCGAGTCAGACTCTCACAAAAAGAGTTCCAAAGCGGAAACCTAAAATAACAAGTTTCTCATATGGGACCGGGGGTCCCATATGAGAAATTGTTATTTTTTATTTTAGTTTTAACCGACGAAAAAACGGGTTCTCAAGTCGACGCGTATATTTTGTAGGACTATTTTTTATATCTTTTTACAGTGTAGTCTGATTTTGATTATTCTTTATTTTATTTGTTGTTATAGCGCCAATAGATATATATATATATATCTATTGGCGCTATTATGGCACGATTTTCCAGTAAAACCTAAGATTTACCAACTTTTAACAGTTTTGCGATTCGTACTTTTACCACCATTCACTTGGTAAATCTTAGGATTTACATTAAAGGCACGGTAAATGTTGAAAAAGACATGTCAAAACGGAGTCGCCGCAATGTCTCGTACTTGTGGGCTGCAGCGCCTGCTACCCACACCGTCTCCGCCAAAGTGGTTGTGGTGAAATTCATCTAGGCCAAGTAAAATAGAGCACGAGGGAATTAAATATTCCCCCTATGAAGTAATGATTGGTAGTCCAATGAAACTGGGCATTGCAACGTCAGCAATTCTTAAAGATATGATTGGACTATTAAGATCTGAAGATTTGAAGAATTTGTTGCTTTCCCAAAACAATATCAAAATGTTAACGAATTACTCATTGTTGTATTCTCAAAACAAACATTTACCAGCCGTCAGTGGTCAAACCTAGCATGTACTAAATTCTAATGGTAAAAGCCCGAAAAAATCGTCCCATTTTCATAAATCCTTACATTTACCAATTACTCTTAAATCTTAGGATTTACCGTAGTTCGAGCTTTTACACACAACATATACACTCTGTGAAAATTTAATCTCTCTACCTATTACGCTAGTAGATACAGCCCGCTAACAGACAGACGGACGAACGGACGGACAGCGGAGAGGTTTCTGTTGGTTACCCCTCGGGTACGGGACCCTAAAAAAAGCTCTGATAACCTATAGTAACACACTTCGCTTTCTTTGCTGTCCTGTTCTGCTCATTTAAATCTTCTCATAGAGCTCATCCCTCTCTTACAGGTAGGTTCCAATAATTTTGATATTGACTGTTTTCACTTTATTGATACTCCATCATCAGATGATTTAACAGGTGGCTAACAGCCCGGGAATGAACGGAATGACCGGCTCAGGCTGACTGTCCACTGGAGAAATATTAACCAATGGAATGAGGACTACCGTGTTTGTACTCACCAGTTGGCGCCACTGTCGAGTAAGGTCCTTAATCGTAGCATTAAAGTAGTTATTACGTTCATGTGAACAAAGTTAGAAGGAAAATAATTTATGATTCCGTAAATCATCATCATCATCATCTGCCTAGCCTTTTCCCAACTATATTGGGGTCGGCTTCCAGTCAAACTGGATTCAGCTGAATACCAGTGTTATACGTGAAGCGGCTGCCTATCAGACCTCCACAACCCATTAACTGGGTAACACGGTACTTCTTGGCAAGACTGGAGTCAGATTTACTGGCTTCTGACAATCCGTAAAGACTGCCAAAGATCTACAAATGACAGCCGGGACCAACGGCTTAACGTGCTTTCTGAGGCACGGAGGAAACTCGGTATGTTAAGATGGTCACCCATCCACAGACCAACGTTGGCAAGCGTTGCTTAACCTTAAAGATAGACCCGTGCCGCTGTTATTAAGCCATGAGCATCCCTTATGATTCCGTAAATGTGCGATCTAATAGAACATAGATAGAGTCGCAGTGTTACGTGGAATTACTATAATGGAAAAAAGAAGGGCATATTATACATGTTTCCGGCAAAAAAGTGGTCGGTAGAACCGTAACTTAATCTGCCGTAGTCAGGCTGTTTTAGTAAAATATTCACAAAAATCAAAACAAATAAGTAAAAAACACGCGTCTAAAGCCAACCAACAGTGAAATTTAACATTTCGAAGACCTCACGCTACACTAGCGCCTCTAGCGGCGAATTCAAAAGCGATAGCCCTCACTCATTACATAAAATCACAGTGACTGACGCGGAGCGGAGGTTTTATGTTATTGATGGAATCCTTTTTTTTGTATTTGTTTTGAATTTTTACTATACTATCTTTTTTCATATATTAATTTACAATATCAATCACTATATTAATAAATACTTAACTAACTACATACACTAATTAACACGAAATTATGTAAAACAAAATAAAATATGTATTGATAGAATTGCATAAAACCTCCGCTGCGTCAGTCTGCTACTAGTTTTCTGTTCCCCTCTCCGTTCCAGTGGACAGTAAGCCTTACACAATTCAAATGACATCTTATAAATTAATACCCAATTCTTCACACTTATTAGCGTCAAAAAAGTGTCATCAACTTAATTCACATAGTTATAATATATATGATTATATTTATATTAAGAGCAGGTATCTCAAATGTCGCTTGTTAACACAAAATGTCACACGGCAAGTTTTGCAAGTGACTCATGGATGCGAATATAGTTTCAATACTTTTTGCATTCCAACCTTGATCGAGTGAATGCAAACGGCTTTTTTTTGCTAATATGTAATACGACATTAGTTGAAAGGGAAATCGGAAATTTCCATTCATGTGGGTGTAGAGAGAATAATGTACAGGTTTTAAGACTTCTAAAAATCAAAACACAAAACTTTTTATTTTTAATAACGAATAGGCTCGTGTTTGACCACAATCTAACCGGTCGGCGATGAAGCACGCTTGTCTGGAAATAACTATTCACTCTTAAATTATGGAACTCCAGGTTGCAGCTATCAAGAAACACAGACTCCGGCTGAGAATTCCTCTCCTCAGTTGTACACACAATGAGAGTACATATTCCAAAAAAAATTATATACATCACAGAATCGTATCATCATCTGCCATGCCGGTGAACTTAGCAGATCATATCCCGGCAGAGCATAAAAAATGTGAGTTCTATTCGCATGCAGCGTAGTTCTAGAGTTCCTGATACTTTTTGGAAATAGTTCTGGCGTTTTTCCCTGAAAAAAGTCAGCAAAGCCGGTAGCAGATCATATTTTCCAAAATAAAAAAATTACAAAGTCATTTCGGTCCAATAGGGTGAGTTCTATAGTTACAAACATTAAACCGATACGAGAAATAAAGTGATATTTTTTGTTCAATTGGCGATCATTCCAAACCACGGCAAAATATATTTCATCTGTCTAGCTTTTTGCCAACTATATTGGTCGGCTTCCAGTCAAGCTGGATTCAACTGCATTATTAGTATTTTACGTGGAGCGGCTACCTACCACACCTCCACAACCCATTAAATAGTACAACACGGTACTTCTTGGTAAGATTGGTGACCGATTTTCTGGCTTCTTTTACGACTTCCGAAGGTCTACAAATTGCAGCCGCGACCAATGGGTTAACGTGCTTTACGGAACCGTATGTTCTTCTAAATAACTCCATGACATAACGAAGAATATCTTCCATCATCATCATTATCATATCAGCCAAAAGACGTCCACTGCTGGACATAGGCCCAAGCGTTGCCACAACCGCCGGTCCTGCGCATCCACCATCTAGTCGCGACCTTTACTAGGTCATCGGTCCACTTTGTGGGAGGCCTTCCAACATTTCCATAAGTTGATAAAATGGTTCAACAATAAAAATACCCATACCATGTAATGTGAATACCAGACGCCCACACTGGTCTGGAGTGACCTCACATGAATCATGCGATCATTGTACGAAAATCTCTTATTTTGACGAGGAATACTGCTTGAGGAATATTGCTCTTATTCATACAATATGGATGCACGTCAATGGTTTTGAGTTTAAATAAAATGTGAATTAACTCATAAATAGGTCAAATGGGTCCCATTATTAGGCGACGGTATGTCAGATAAAGGCGATGAAGCGAAAAACACTGATCCACATAATATAAGCAACAAACTAAGTTGGAAAAGGGACAGGGAGGCCTTTGCCCTACACTGGTTCACAAAGCTACTTTTCATTACTCATACTCGGAAAGTAGGCCTGATGTTGCCTGAGGAGCGGGTTGAAAGTATAAATTTTCAGCTCTAGTGAGAATCGTTTTCAACTGGCAGCCGTCAAATTATAAAAAAATAAATTGAACATTTCTATTAAACCATGCCCCAACTTTCTATACAGCCAGTCAATTATAGTGCTGCGTAAAATTGAAATAACGTAAAGATTATAATTTTTAAATGACTCTATTATAATCTACTTTCAACTTATTCCACCAGGCGTTAATCCCGGCCATTGCCAGGGTCCGCCTATTATAATTTACTTTCAGCTTATTCAAAAATAACAAAGATTTGGGCAAAATTTTTACTATTTTTTCAATGATGAAAATGTATAATAATGGCTGATTAGCTGGCCGGTCACAGAAAAAAAAACATAATAGACGTGAAAGCGGCAGTCCGATCTTCTTTTTTTTTTAAGTTGTAAAGTTTTTTCATACTTTTTACGTATAACAGAGATTTGTATTAACACGTCAATGAATTCATCAGATTTAGTTATGGATTTTTTCTTTAGCTAATTCGTGTTTTTATTTTTACTTTCCTTGTATTCGTAATGAAAAGCAGTGTTTACCTCGGTTGATAGACTTATTTAGTCTCTCGAACTATTGGCGCCCTCGCTGCCTTCGGGCGCTAAACGCCGTTTCGGGACTAAATCGGTTACATTCAGCCCTAAGATAACAGTGTATTTTTTTCATCTGACTTGGAGTCTCGGCCATTTTCATCCACAGATACTATGATACTCTCTCATGAGGAAGTCGCCATCGGGGCCTTTACGCTTGCTGATTCGGTCTCAATTCACAATACAAAGAGCATTACAGCTGTCGACAATGAGCACGGAGGTAAAATTACTTAAATGGGAAACTAGTACTTCTTTCGTGCGGGTTTAGTATTGCAATTTTCGTAGGGATCTTTATTTATATTTCTAGTAATATATATAGCCTATGACACTCACAAATAACGTGGCTTGCTATAGGTAAAAGAATTTTCTAAATCGGTTAAGTAGATCCAGAGATTACCCCCTTTTTTGTTTTTTAAGAATGGGAAATCATCAAATGACTCCTTCCGCTCTGGGCGAAGCAGAAGGGAGTGTCAGACTCTTACTGACTTAAACCCATCCGTGTTCCTCCTAGTGCCCTTTGCGTTCCAGGGCTGCGGTGACTCTTTCGAACAAATTCCGCAAAGAGATTACACCTACAACCGCATAAACTTTACCTCTTTATAATATTAGTCTAGATTATGGTTTACATACTTTCACGTCTCTTCTTGTCGAGCTTCATAGCCTTGGCGCTTCTCACGTGGTTGTCACTGTAGATTCTGACTCTCAGGAGTTGCAGTCATTGGGAACAGAGTAGCGGACTTGTCCCATTACTCTTGAAACGGGATATGTTTGTATGCAGTTAATATGGTTAGTCAGTATAATGGTTAGAAACATGCAATGTCATGAATAAGGAACGCTTGCAAATGAGCGTATAATTAGTTCCTTGAAGCTTAGCGGATCTGTGCAAAGCACCTAGACGATGTTAGTTTGATATTTCAAGATCAAGGTTACATTTACAAAAAGCTCTAAGCAAATTGTAATCTTTAAGCAATATTACAATTTTCAGACTCGCGTGCAAAGTGTTCCGAATTTCCGAACCTATTTCATTTTTGTAACATGTTATGTTAACACTATAGACTTCTTATAGTAGAACTGTTATCTTAGGCTCAGTAGTTTCGCATGTTAGTGGGGTGAATGGTAATATTTCGTCTAATTTCTTGAATAACTATTAAACTATTTAAATGTATTAAAATTTTGAAAAATATATAATTAATACCCACTCAGTAAGCCTTTTCTTTTGATATGTTACACGATACAGTTTAAAATATTCTGGTTTGACCCCCAGACTCAAAATTTATTTATTTACGTCCGTGTTTCTATCACTAATTTTAAGAGAATCGGTTCCGTAGATCCGGAGAAAACTGGTCGTAACAGACAGATAGACACCCGAGTGATCCTATGAGGGTTTCGTACCCTACCACCACAAACCAATACTTTTCCTCTTAATGACCGTATTTCTTATGAGTGCTGCAAGTCTATTCTGTAAGTAACCATTTCGATATCGAGCTTCACCTGAGTGAGATAGCTCACAAAGTGAACTTTATTGCACACAGCGTAGAGGTCTTATGTTTATACTCACCTCGGATTCCACTGTCGAGACACGTAAATGTTGTTACAGAATAGCACTACTGTTACCTCTTAACTTTCCAAACATTCTAAAAGTCCATAACAATTTAATTACCTATTTCCGAAGTTCTTCATCAGATATCTACGAAATTGAAATGGGACCATTTCGGAATAAAACGCTTTCGAACAAAAAAGGAATTTTGAAAATCCGAAAATATATGACGGAGTTATGAACATCATAACTAAATAATATACGAATTTATAACCTCCTCTTTTTTTGAAATCGGTTACAAAACGCCTCATTTATTGTTTTAACTTTTTATGTTTCCTTGTTGTAGGCACATGACCTAGACCCTGGTCGGGTGCCATAGAACCAGGAAAATAAAAATTGGCCAAGTGCGAGTCGGACTCGCACACGAAAGGTTCCGTACCATGAACCGAAAATAAAACACGTTTCTTGTATGGGAGCCTCCTTCAATATCATCATATAGTATATATCAGCCGAAAAAAAAAACTAAATTTTATTATGTGTGGTCGTAGCGGCAACTGAAATACACACTCGTGTGAAAATTTCAGCTGTAGCTTGTGCTTGTGTTGTAGCTTTGGGTACGGAACCCTAAAAAGTAGCCGAGGGTGTTGAAGCTGCCATGAAAGCTGAAGCCGTCATAAACATGAGCAGCGTTACTGAGTGGCACGTGCCGGTAACAATGGCGGTTTACGAGCGATCTTTGCTTTATACGTAAATAACTAAATGCGTAGTCGACATAGTGCTGGAGATACAGTATGGCAAGAGTGGAATAAATAAAAAGATGCAAGGAGGAAGGAAATTGCCTAGATTCTTTCAATTTATTATTAACCGAAAAATAACATTTCACAAATTAATAAAACTAAAAAACATTTGATGATTCGCTGTCTTAATTCAAATAAAGTTCACATTGTCTTAAAATTGGAATGCAATCCACAACTTATGTAAGGTGTTGGGTTTCATGTAGGTATCTAAATGACAGTTAATGAAATTGGTTTAATGGTTGCTGAAAAATCCATTGTATTCCAAAAGCATTAGTTTATTTTTAAGTTACTCTACTTTTACATCAAGTTATGGTGCAGCGCAGACGACAGACTATACGTGAAGCACTTTTTAGTCTGTGAAAATAGAACCTAAGCAATACAGTAACGTAATAACATTTTGTGCGCCACAGACTCGATAGGCACCGTGCACGGCGTTGACTATGCCATCTAGTGTCGCATATTCGAAGTTTTAACGGTCAGTATACTTTGACATTGACGCTTCTGTGCTGCCACCTGTGGTTCCTGCACGCTCAGTTTAGGAGAAGGTGCGCGAAGTAGACTCTGCCATCTAGCGTAGCTATTTCGAATTTTATACTTGAATCATACTTGACAGTGACATTTCTGTGCTGCCACCTATAGTTTCTGCACGCTCACTATCTCAAACACCTAAAACATTTTCTCATATATTTTACCTTCTTCTGTTCTTAATGTTATTGTTTATATCTTCATAATACGGCTTAGTACTAAACTTTAGCAGTTAATACTGACAGTACTTACCATACATAGGTTGGGAGTAGGTAGCATGTAGGTATCCACTCTGAACACCGCACCCACCAAAAAACCCGGCCAAGTGCGAGCGGAATTGCACACGAAGGTTTCCGTACCATAAACCTTAATTTTTATTATTTGTTGTTACAGCGGCCATAGAAATACACAACCTGAAAATTTCCACGGTCTACCTATTACGGTTCTTTAGATGCAGCCCGCTGATAGACGGACGGACGGACGGACAGCGGAGGCTTAGTAATAGGGTTCCGTTGCGTTGGTTACCCTTTGGGTACGGTATCAAAATCAAGCCCAAAAAGCGCACAGACTTGACACACTGACTCCGCCTGCACTTGGCAATCAGTTTATTTCGAGCATACCACGAGGAATGTAAGGATTTGATTGCAAGTCGGTTTACAGTCAATTGTTTGTTTTCGACATCGTTTCGGTCGGACGAAACTTGTAGTTGTGTTTTTGCTCTTTATGTGGACTTGTTTAAAGTACATACATACATATATTGAAAGAAAAGTATATATCAGTATACTCACGGCTCGTACCTCAGAAAGCATTCTGAGCGTCTTCTTCTTCTCGTGTGGGCAGTAAGGTCTAACGACCCCACACACACCTAGTGTCAGAGTTTCTAAATCGCATCAAGGGCCTCTGACATGATTTAATATGACAACCGCCATTTGGCGGCCGGGACCACCGGCTTATACGTGCCTTCCGAAGCACGGAACCATCTTTTTATCAGACAATCAGATGATTCAAGCCTGTAAAGTCCTAGCCAAACTGGAAACAACTTTACAAAGTATTGCATCTTCCCGTGGGAATCGAACCCACGACCACCGGGTCACAAGGCAAACGCATAAACTACTCGACTACGAAGGCAGTGGAGCATTCTGAGCTGTTGGGATCGGTTGTCATTTGTTGTAATCTGAAGACAAACGTCTGATAGTGATCCCGAGGTGGTTTTGGTTTAGTTAGAATCCCAATCCCGGTAGTATTAGGATGGACCGCCTTTTGAAAGCTTCCCCAAAAATATTGTTTACTAGATATATTATATACCTACGGCAGTAAGACAGCAAACCAAAATACTGGTCAAGTGCAAATCGGACTCTCCACGTTCCATATCATTAGCCGAAAAAACCACCCAATTTTGAGTCAGGCTCATACACGAAGGGTTCCGTGCAATTAACAGAAAAAATCACGTTTCTTGTATGGGTTCCTTTCATTTTTAATATATTTGTTGTTATAGCGGCAATAGAAATACACACTGTGCACTGAAATAAATTGTCAATTTCTAGAAGGTGTCAATTTTACCGTGTACGATTTGCGGGTCATGTCCCATGACCCTCACGGGCCTGCTATTCCCATAGGTATGTCTTAACATCTCCCCAAAAAGTCAGGAAAGTGCAATTTATTGGACCTAAGATATTATAAATTACTATAAAAGGAAGTTATAATTAGGCTTTGTAGGTTTCTCGGTGGTAGATTTTATTTGATTGATTTGTAAACACAAACGAACGATAAGATTCTGAAACTTTACAGTTCCAGTATCTCCAGCATAGTATTTGGAATCGGTCCCCAAACATCCTGGGGTGGGCCTGAGCCGATTCTGGGGTGGATCCCCCCTGTATACGCCTACGGCTTCCAGTGATTTATCGTCAAAGCCTTCTCCCAGTCATTAAAAAAATACTCTTCCTCTAGCCTCTAGGCCAGTGGTTCCTAACCTTTTCAATATTTTTACCCCTATAACCTATTAGAAAAACTGATTTTACCACGAACATAAAATGTTACAAACAACACAAGCAAATACCTACAAATATCTTTATTAATCTCAAATGAATTAATCAAATTGTGTGATCACAAATTGCACTTCAGTCTCATAAAATTTTGAATTTTTGCGGCTGTTTTGAATTGAAATTGGTTAAAAATGTTAACCATCGATTAAAGATGTCGGAGTATTTTTCTCAACATTCCACCGGCGAGGTGACAAAGACGACGCGACGGCAGCTAAAAAACGTATTTCATTAGATTAGGTCTTAATTATTTAGGTTCTTTTTTACCCCCACCGGATAGCTGATTTACCCCCGCAGGGGTAATTACACACAGTTTCGGAAGCACTGCTCTGAACATAGCCAATCAATCAATAAATGCAGTAGCTTACTTTACACAGATTGCTATAAAGAATTCAAGTTTATCTAATAGAAAAAATCCAATTACAGTTTTGCTCGACTTTGAAATCTAGATCAATTTATTGATAGAGTTAGTTACGTATACAGAACACCGAGACTCCGGCGATCACTGCTCACGGTACTATAAAAATGTTTATTTTGGCTGATTGATAAAAAACACTATTTGGTTTTAAAACTGTATATTTATTATTTATACTTCTATCTATCTATACTAACATATAAAGCTGAAGAGTTTGTTTGTTTACTTGAACGCGCTAATCTCAGGAACTACGGGTCCGATTTGAAAAATTCTTTCAGTGTTAGATAGCTCATTTATTGAGGAAGGCTATAGGCTATATATCATCACGCTAAGATCAATAGGAGCGGAGCAGTAATGAAAATTGTGACGCAAACGAAGTTGCAGGAGTCAACTAGTTAAATATAGAATGACAAAATATTACACTACATTCTTGTGTGCAAGCCCGGAAGAGAGTGTTGCCAGAATACAAAAAAAAAAATGCAAGTACAGTCAACAAAGCTATTCGGTATATAGGCAATTTTTTATTTTTTTGCGACAGAGTCATATATTGTCATGAGTATTGTAACACAAAAGTGTTCACACACCAAACATACAACACAAGCGAGACTGTCACCTAGGTCTAATCATAGTAGCTAATTGACGGCACGGGACAATTCTGACTAACGGCTCTGATAGCCTAAACTTGTGCAATTGTGCGGCAACGAATATTATCGAAGGTTCGTCAAACTTAAATGCCAAGAAGGAGGATGTGACGGGGCCCGCTAGGGTCAGTGGTTTCTGGAATTTGTTCGAAATAGTCACCGCGGCCCTCCCTGGTACGCTAAGGACATTAGGAGGAACACGGATGGGTTATAGTCAGTAAGAGTCTGACACTCTCTTTTACACCGCCCAGAGCGGAAATAATCATTTGATGATTTCGCATCTTTAATAAAAAGAGAGGAGAATATGTTACACGCAGAACAAATGGTTGATGGGGCCTAAGGGCTCTGGAATGACGAAACAGCGATGGTCCCACAAGGTGGAAAAGGAAGAAGAAAAAAGAAAGAAATAAAAACAGTTTATTCCGCCCAAACAGACATTTAAATTATCACGTACCTGGCTACCTTGACTTGATGAAGGTCGCGGAATCCCAATGGATGCGAGGCGCATTGGACCTGTTGTTGTGGCGACACTGGGGAGGCCTATGTGGACATACGAGTTCTCGTATATCGGCTGAAATGATGATGATAATATGGTGTCTGTACAAACTGTAACAGAATATTCGCAATACCCCTTAAGGAGTCATTGTACTTATGAACAGCTTTCACCATGGGACCAGCACCGAAATCGCGAAAAAAAAGCGACTGCCCTATACATTCATATGCACATAATTCGACAAAAAGTGCTGAACAGCTGATTTTTCATTCGGGGTTTCGGGGTTGGTCCTATAGTAAAAGTATTTCATAATCATGAGTACAATGACCCCTTAAGAGGTTTTCGTTTATTCTGTAACACGTTTTCTGTCTGTCTATACTCGTTGCCTGCACGTCGTTCCAAGCTCTATGATTCCCTAACTGGTAAGTTAGTTACATTCTACGTATTAATAGTTATTCATTCAGATTTGAATTACGATACCATACATCTTAGCGTCAGTTCATAATAAATGCAAAAACTGCATCCCGTGTCAAAGGATGGTGGTCCAGTGAGAGATCGGCTAACAAACATTAATTATAAATAAATACGTTTAAGCACAAGTTGGGCGCCTGTAGTTATTTGTGCTCAACAATTCTCTCACTTGCATCGCCGTGCCTTTCTTTTTGTTATTAACTACATCCTTAACTGAGTGGCTGTTATCCAAGAGTTTGCCGTAACAACCATGAAAATAAAACTAATGTAAATATTACCCGTAGTTAATCGAAGATTTTTATGTGTCTTGTCAAAATAATTTAAATAAGTTTTAAATTAGCAATGTGCACCAAGGCACTTGCTTTAACTGTGTACATTAGCAGATTAGTCAACAATGGATCTGTTTGCCATACCTATGTAAAAAATAGAATGGCTTAAAAACAATTCACTGTTCAAATTCGGCTTAGTAGGTGTTTCGGCCGCTGAGTTTCGTCCGGTCCGGTTGAAACAGGAACTTCATTATCTATACTAATATTATATTATTTATATTTTCGCCCGAAACCATTTTTAGAGGCAAAGTAACGTCAGAAATATAATTGAATAATACCTATTTTACTTTGAGGCCACGTATAAATTATTAATATAAATAAAATAATAGTCAACTTTTGGCATGTTGCACGCACATTGACGCACAAACACAACAAAACAATAACTATCATTACAAGTATTGCTGTCCCTTTCTTACACCTGATTGATGAAAGGGTAAAGAACTTTTGTTTTACTTAAATAAAATATAATCCTACCCAAGGTTTTTCATTCTGACTGTACAAAATTAGCTTAAAACGAAAGTATCGTTCGAAACACCACTCAAAAATAAATAGTAAAGAAAAATCTGATTCGACTGGATCGGGCGAAACTCAGCGGCCAAATCGCCTATTAAGCCACAAACTTTAGAACATTTGCACACGATATAGACTTCTATAAACTCGTATAAAATGTAATTTGTGCAACAAAGCAATCTAGAAAAACATTTTCACAAAAAATACAACAAAACACTACAAGGTACAAAATAACTTCGGAAGAAAGATAAGAACTTTAATTTCGGAAGTCGGTGTCAAAAAAACGAAAAAATAACCAAAAACACCGACTTCAGAAATTAAAGTTCTTTTCTTTCTACCGAAGTTATTTTGTACCTTGTAGTGTTTGTTTTTGGAAGTCGCTTGTATTTTTTGTGAAAATGTTTTTTATTTTTCACTTTTTAGTGATACCTAGGTACCTGCGTACCCATTAACAGCGTACCAGCGCAATGTTATGTTTAGAACTGGTGTAACACTAAAAAAACATGCGATTTCAGCAATCCCGATCGCTTTGCTATCATTTATTGAAGAGTTCCGTTGCCTACCTCCGAAGTTCTTCGTCAGATCTACACCAAATTGAAACGGAACCAGTCCAGGAAAATACTCTTTCAAACAAAAAAAGAATCATCCAAATCGGCTGACAATTGGCGAAAGTATCGCTGAACAAACATTTTTCATGGGATCTTAAAATCAGATCCTAATTTATACCTTTCATCATCAGCTCAGCAACATGAGATGATGATTACCAGGCACACATATCTGAATTGTGTTAGAAATTTTATGAAAAACATTGTATGTGCCTATAAAATTTGAGGGTTGCCCTCGATTTTCATGGGATCCCATCATCAGATTCTAACATGGTGATAATGGAACCAATCGAGAAGTATACCCTTTCAGATGAAATTTTTCAAATCGGTGCATAAATGACGGAGTTATGAGGTAAAAAACAAAAAAAAAGACAACCGAATTGAGAACCTCCTCCTTTTTTTGAAGTCGGTTAAAAAACGGCCAAGTGCGAGTCGGACTCGCACACGAAGGGTTCCGTACCATAAACCTTAATTTTTATTATTTGTTGTTATAGTGGCAATAGAAATACACAATCTGTGAAAATTTCAACTCTCTACCTATTACGGTTCTTGAGATACAGCCCGCTGACAGACTTAAGGGTTTATGGACTTACAAAAAAAGTAACAAGGATTGGCACTATTTAATTTTATCCGATTCCATTTATAAATGGCTTTTTAGTGCAGTTTTCTAGCTCAATTCCGCTCTATCAATAGCTGTCAGTGGAGAGCACACCTATACTCCGTCTATAACGAGCCGTTTATCGATCTGGTTTAATTAAAATCTGCGGCAGATGCTGCAGTTCGGCCATTCATCAATGAGATAGGGACCGATTGACGGACTGTGCTATTGCTGTATAGAACACATGTGTGAGAAAACTGTACTTATAGAAAAAATTGATTATTTGCGCAAAGCATGACGCATACCAAAAAAATAAATAAAAAAGTTGTGCAAGTTGTTAAACTGTGCGTCACATTCGCGAAAAACGGCCATCGCTCAGTCTTCTTCTTATAGTGTGGCAGTAATGTCTAACGACCCCACACAACCCAGTGTCAGAGGTTTTAAACCGCCTCAAGGGCCTCTGACAAGGTTTATTTGACGACCGCCATTTGGCGGCTGGGACCACCGGCTTATACGTGCCTTCCAAAGCACGGAAACATTTTTTTATCAGACAATCAGGTGATTCAAGCCTGCAATGTCCTGGCCAAACTGGAAGCAATTTACAAAGTATGCTTCCCGTGGGAATCCAACCCACGACCTCATCATCGCTCAGTATAATTCTGGGACTCTGGAGCGCGACAGAGCCACATCACTGGTTTGTAGCGACAACCAGCGTTGACAGGATGTCAGCAATCGGAGCAGCATAAAAAGTAATTAAAACGAAATAAATATACAAAATATAAATATGATGGATGATGGAAGTGTCTCAATAGTGATCAAATAATTAAATATACCTAACTTTTTTTCAACTCTACAAGTGCCATTTTAGTCGTATTAAGCCGGCAGCCCACTTCGAGGAGCTCGTGGCTAGATAATAACAGCTGCTCGGGTCGATCCTCAAGGTTAAGCAACGCTTGCCAAGTTTGGTCTGTGGATGGGTGATCATACCGAGTTTCCTCCGTGCCTCGGAAAGCACGTTAAGCCGTTGGTCCCGGCTGTCATTTGTAGATCTTTGGCAGTCGTTACGGACTGTCAGAAGCCAATAAATCTGACTCCAGTCTTGCCAAGAAGTACCGTGTTACCCAGTTAATGGGTTGTGGAGGTCTAGGAGGCAGCCACTCCTCGTAAAACACTGGTATTCAGCTGAATCTGGTTTGACTGGAAGTCGACCCCAATGTAGTTGGGAAAAGGCTAGGCAGATGATAAATATGATGGATGATGGTTTTTTTATTTTTTTTTATTTGCAATGGGTTTGCTCTTGACTCTAGTCTATGTCAGAGATGACAGAGACAAAGTCTACGATGGAGCGAGCTTACCCAGAAGGAGCCTGGTCCCTCTAACTTTGAAGAGATTAGGGTTGTAAGCTTTCGGAAACACAGACGCAGGCAGAGAGTTCCACTCCTTTGCTGTGCGCATTATAAAAGACGTTTGAAAACGCTTAGTGCGAATTGGTGGAATAGCCACAAGGTAGGGAAATTTCTCAATAGTGATCGAATTAATAAATCTACCTATTTTTTTTTTCAACTATACAAGTACCATTTTAGTCGTATTACGCCGGCAGCCCACTTCATCTATCCAAGGACTACTACAGGTAGATTATAAAAAAAAAAAAAATTATGAACATCTGAATTGTTTAAATAATATTATTCATCATCATGACGCGTGACGTAGTTTGAAACCTCCAGGAGCGAGCGCAGTCCGAGCCTTGTGATCTAAGGACGGCGCGGAGTGGAAACGCGACATTGTTTTGATTATCATTATATCAGCCGAAAGACGTCCATTGATAGACAGAGGCTTCCCCTAAGCATCGCCTTGTCATCGTTTGGGGGGTTTGCCATAATCGCTACGCTTGGCAGGCAGGTTGGCGTTCGCAGTGTATGGTGTTGAGTTTTACAGAGAACGCTGTTGCCCATTCTCTGGCAAGTCTCTTAGTCGCCTCTACGATACACACGGGAGAAGTGATGGGGTGGTATTATTCTTTTACGGCACCATACGGCAATTGTTTTGATGCGTAAACATTATTAACAGGGTATTTCATAATTCTAATACATTACTTACGTTAATTGTACCTGTCACATCTTAATGAATTATTAAAAAAAAATATAATCGCGCCTAGAGGTAGTTTATATCGGGTACATTAAGTGGACCGGCTGTGTAAGACGACTAAGGCACCGTGTATAGGTCGGAAGTAATAGAAACATTGTTTATTTCTGACTAAGCGGTCAGTCTCCCAACCTTAGAGCATTGAACTTAACCGACTGCGTTAAACGGAGTGATGCGTTTGTTTATACACACGTGATTCAATTCTTGGTAAATAAATATCGAGGATTGGGAATGATTAATTTGCGATTTGTAATCGTGTATCGCTATGCCAGGTGTCATTAGGCAAGGTGGAGTATATAAAACTAAAGTGGCAGTCGGCAGGGCACATTGCTCGCAGAACAGATGGTCGATGGAACTGAAATATTCCGGAGTGGCGACCGCGTACCGGAAGACGCAACGGTGGAAGACCTCCCACAAGGTGGACCGATGACCTGGTGAAGGTCGCGGGTAGCCGATGGATGCGAGACGCGCAGGACCGGGCGTTGTGGCGACGCTTGGGGGATGCCTATGTCCAGCAGTGGACGTTGGCTGATATGATGATCATGATGAATATACTCTCGGGATATATGTAATGATCTAACCGTGAACTAGGTTCCATTCAGATCCGTTCTGTTGGGAAATCTTCAAATGACTCCTTCCGCTCTGGGCGGAGCGGAAGGGAGTGTCAGACTCTTACTAACTAAAACCCATCCGTGTTCCTCCTAGTACCGTTTGCTTACCAGGGCTGCGGTGACTCTTAAGGAATACGCATGAAAAACATATTTATCATCTATACAGTTAATCTAAAAATGTATAAAAATATAATACTAACAGTGAAAATAGAATCAAAATTACTCGAAAAATGAAGGAGATATAATTATTTTAAACAAATATATCTTTCCCTCTCGCGAAAAACGCTGTTTCTATGGCAGCTGTATAGGCGTCATAGACGATGACGTCAAAGTTTACATCTCTTTCTAAATGACTTCTCTTTCTAATTGTAATCTTTGAAGCTTTATAACTTCATCGCTGATGAAGGTATTTAAAAAACAATTTCATGATTGTTTATTGGAGCTAATAAGTATTTCATTTTGCAAATAAAAAAATCGCATGCATATTCCCTAGGAGATAGAGTTACTTTCACAAATATAATATTAGAATGGATTCAATTTACAATAAGTGATACTCAAAGCTTGATTTGAATAAATGAGTACAGCAGTGAACGTCTTTTATTGAAAAACATCCACACATGGGCCTCCTCCAAGCGTCGCCTCGTCGACCATTCCTGGGCGTCTCGCATCAGGTCATCGGTCCACCTTTTGGGAGGCCTACCAACGCTGAGCGTTCGCCACTTTGTAACCATTCGGTCCCATCGACAGTCAGTTTTGCGAGCAATATTTGTAGGGTCGGCGGACTAAAGAACATAAGTCAAAAAATTCGATATTATTTTTTATTGGGTCTCTGAGCTTCAAATAATTCAATACGCAAACTGACTAAAGCACATAAGTCGATAACGAATAATTCATGGCGTGTCAAGTGGCGTACTTTATCAACCTTACACTCTTTAAACATTCAATGACGGAACAAAAAACATAACTTGACTTATGTACAAAGGAACACAATATTGTGCTTAATGATTTGGAGCACCAACTTGACTTATGTGATAAGGTGCGATTTATCAAGAATTTATTATATGCTTAAGTAGGGTACTGTAGCGGACGCCGAGCATAGCTTAAACTAGGAATAAGTTATGTAAATATAATAGGATAACACGAGGTATTTTTAAATTAGGTAAATAAAGTATCTCGTATTAGAAAGTAGGAATCATCACGTGGGATTTATTCGAGCGAGACAAGGGTCCCCACATTTGGTCAACAGATGTGGCAAATGGCATAGCGCGCCTGCGCGTGGTGATTTTAGAAACAAAGAGAGTACCTAACGGGATAGCGCGCAATGTTTTAAGAGAAGTGTAGCGTGGTATTTTAAAATAAGTAGGTACATAATTAGAACTAAGTTTGATGGACGTAGGTTTCTTAGTTTGATTAGTTTGATAGGTTTCAGTGTTTTATTTCAAAGTAGGAACGAAATAAAACCTGAAAATAACTAAGAAATCTATAATAAACCTAGTCAGAAGCAAGTAGGATAGACATAAGTTTCTTAGTTCTTCATAAAAGTAGGTTTCAGTGTTTTATTCCAAAGTAGTACCGGGATAAAACCTGAAAGTAACTAAGAAATGTGTAATAAGGACAAATAGGCTAATAGGCACGTAGCTGATAAATCATGTATAGTAGATAAGGCTAATATCTAGGTTGGATTGTGTACTTTGTATAGCTTTCTTAGGTAGAATTAGGGAATTACTTTAAGAAAATATAGCATTCTGCTCGCGACGCTCGCCCGTGACGGACGTGCTTCCCGCCGCTCCGTGACTCTCCGCTACGCTCGCTGCTCCAGTCTCGCCTGCCGTGACGTCATCTGATCCGACGCCGTCTTTTTCAAGGCGGCCGACGATATTTTATTTCTCATACAGAGTGATCAATAAAACGTGGTGCCCCATCAGGGAAAATCCACGTTCTCGTGGTTACTTGGTTGAAACCTCACGGTGTCAACGAATCCAAGTAGGTGTGGACCCGACACACCTACCTAACCCCCTCAGGGAAAGGTAACAGTCGGAAGGGCATTGGACCCGCGGCCTTGGGGGATCTCCTAGTCGCGACCAATTGCTTAACCCCGTTCTTTTTCAGCCTCTACGGTCGGTCGCAAGACCCATAGGAACCCGCTGCACAATAAGACTGGCAGCGGGATTACAAGCTTAGGGCTCACCTTAGGTACTCACCTCCCTGTCTTCACCCGACAGGGAGGGTACACATCCCCGGGAACTCCTACCCGGGGAGTTAGGACATTAGGCTTACCCCTCCCCCCGCCCTTAAGGCAGATGTTTTAAAAAAGCCCCAGTCCTCCCTTCATCCAGTATGGGTGTGGACAGGATCCTGCTGGATCTTGTCCAGCTATTACTGGAAGGTCATCCCGACAGGGATCTCGTCAAGAGGGTCAGCGACAGGCTGACCGACCTCTCTAAGAGAAACTCGGCCCCCCAGGGTGATCAATGCACCCCCCCCCGCAAGACCCTCTCCCCCGTGCTCCCTCAGGGCTCTTCTGAAGCCCGCGATGAAGAGCCAAACGGCTCCATCGCCCCTGATGATGAGTTATCCCGCACTCCATCGCCGATGGATCTTCAAATTCAGTATGAGTCCGAATCCTCGGACTCATCTGACGACTCCGCCGAATTTACCCTTGTGGGTAAAGGAAAGCGGAGGAAAAAGTCCTTCCCCGCTGCTGAATCTGTAGCCAAAGCCAGGAAGACAGTAGTCCCGGCTGTCTCCCCCGCCCCCCTCGCTGCCTCAGTCCCCGCAGCCACAGCCCCTGCTGCCACTACCTCCCAGCAGCCCTCTCGCCCCCCCAGCCCGATGGTCATAGCCGCTCCGGCTAACACCGTCCCCGCCCCGGGCAAGGCCAAGGTTAAGCCTCCCCCGCCCCTCTTTATCCATGACTCCGAGAAGTGGGGTGAAGTGTCCACCGCCTGCAAAGAGCGGCGTATAAATTTCACCCACGCTCGTGGTATTAACAGTGGCGTCAAAGTCACTGTCCCCTCCCCGAACGACTACCGGGAGTTACACAAACTCCTGGTAGCACGGAAAGTCCCGTTCCATAGTTTCTCCTTTCAGGAGGAACAGTTAGTGAGAGTTGTCGTGAGGAACGTCCCCCACGGCATCTCAACTGACCTAATCAAGGAGGATCTGATAGACCAGAAGATCCCTGTCGCTGCGGTTCACCGCATGCACCGCCGTGGCGGAGCACCATACAACATGGTGCTCATTGTAGCCAATCCGACCACAGATAAGTACCACCCGATTTTTAAGATCGCTAAGATTTGCAACTTAGAGGGTCTTAAAATTGAAAAGCCCCGCCGTAGCGGTATTGTTGGCCAGTGTCACAACTGCCAACTGTACGGCCACTCGCAGCGGAATTGCTTCGGCAAGCCCCGCTGCGTGAAATGCCTGGGTGACCACGGCACCCCAGACTGTCCCCGTCCCAAAGACCGCTCCCAGTGCACCGATCCACCCAGCTGCGTGCTGTGTGGAGAGGCTGGGCACCCGGCCAACTACAGGGGTTGCCCCAAGGCCCCCAAATCATCCGCTCCCAAGCTGATGAAGCGTGCTAACGTTCGTCAGCAAAGGGAAGCTCCCTCAGCCAGAACCCCCGTGGCCCTATACCCTCAGCGCCCCAGCCCATGGAACGCGCTGAACCACATGGCTCATTTCCCGGCGCTTAATCCCGCGACCACGCAGCCCCTAGCGCCCACCCCGGCACCTGCGGCCCCTAAACCCGCCCCGGCCATCCCGGCCCTGATGGATGTAACCATCCCTCCCTTCCACCGGCCAACGGCCGCTGGAGCAGCTGCCCCACGGGCATCTGCCCCTCCCCCCCCGCCAAAGGTTGCACCCATAGCTGCTCCAGCAGCAGCCAGCGAGGCCGATATGGCCTTTCAAATCAATTTGGCTTTTTACAAAGCCTTTTACTCCCCCAGAGCCCTGGAAATGGCCAGAGCTCTAAAAGCTTCCCATATCGCTGAAACCGCGTCGATATATCGCGATTTCAGCGATGTAGTCTCTGATATTGGCGTTTACCATACCCTCCATGGCTAGGCCAAATCAAGTCTGTAGGCTCAAACCGAAGGCCCTCCGGATAGGGTCCTTCAATGCCAACGGTCTTCCCAACCAACGCGATGAGATCGCCACCTTCCTCCGCGATCATCGGTTAGACATACTTCTGGTGCAGGAGACCTTCCTGAAGCCCCATCACCGAGACCCTAATATTGCCAACTATCGTATAGTTCGCAACGATAGGACTCGGTGTCACAAGGGAGGTACTCTTATTTATTATAAATCGTCCCTCTATTGCATCCCTATGGATCCACCCACTCTAACCGAGCTTGAGGTCTCTGTCTGTCGGTTGGGCATGACAGGACATCAACCCATAACGGTCATCTCTGCCTACGCCCCTCCCGCCACCTCTAACTTCCCTTCCATAAGAGATGATCTTTCCAAACTTCTTGGTTTGAGCGACTCCGTCCTTCTGGCGGGGGACCTCAACGCCAAACACCCCTCGTGGAATAGTCTTACGACTAATCCCAGAGGCAGAGCTCTGTTCGAGCTATGCAGCCCCCTCAATTTTGATGTCATCGCACCGATGCATCCTACCCATTTCCCCTTTAACCCAGACTGCCGACCGGACGTGCTCGACATCGCCCTCCTCAAGAATGTAAACTTACGTTTGCAGGCTGTTGAGACGATTGACGAGCTCGATTCCGACCACCGGCCAGTAGTTCTGGAGCTCATCCCCAGACATGGTCCAATAGACCCCTCTCAACCCCCTCCTTCCCGAGTGATCACTGACTGGCGGAAAGTAAGTGAAAAACTGAAAACCACCACGTCACATCACTTGGACAAGATCCCGGACCACATCGAGTCTGCTGCCGACACGGCGGCCGCGATCGGCTCGCTCACTGACCACGTGCAATCCGTCCTGAACGAATGTTCATGGGAGGCTCCGGCGACGAACGATCGTCGCTGGAAACTCCCGGACGATGTGCGTGAGCTGTTGACCGAGAAGAACGCGGCCGTCCGGGCCTACATTGCTTTTCCCTGTGCTAGCAACAAAGCTTTTATGCGCTACTTACAGCGTAAAGTAAGCAGACGCATCAAAGAGCTGCGTAGCGAGAACTGGGAACAGATGCTCGGTGAACTCCAGCCCAACCACCTTGCATTCTGGGAACTTCAGAGGAAGTTACGCGCCTCTGAGGTTACTTCAATGCCTCCCCTCACCCGGCCCGACAACTCTCTCGCGTTTGACGACGACGAGAAGGCTGAATGCCTGGCTGACAGCCTAGAGTCCCAGTGTTCCCCAAGCTCGAACCCAGTTGACCCGGCCCACCTCGCTGAGGTTGACGCCGAGGTTGAACGTAGGACCTCCCTCCCACCCGTCGAGGACCCCGATGACCCCCTCCCCCCCGTCACTCCGGACGAGGTGGAGGAGATCATCGGAAGACTCAAACCCAGGAAAGCCCCTGGGTTGGACGGAATAACCAACAGGGTGTTCCGCCTATTCCCCAAGACACTCATCGTGTTGATGACCGCCATATTCAATGGCGCTCTGTCCAACAACATGTTCCCGCAAGAGTGGAAAGAGGCTACCGTGATTGGTATTCCCAAGCCGGGTAAGCCCAAGTCCTCCCCGTCCTCCTATCGTCCCATCAGCTTGCTCAGCGCTCTCGGCAAGATCTATGAGAGGCTTATTTATAAGCGTCTCAGAGATTACGTCGAACGCAAGAGCCTCATCCCTAACGAGCAGTTTGGCTTTAGGGCCGACCACTCGTGTGTCCAACAGGTCTACCGCATCGTTGAGCATATCAACGGCCGCTTTCAACGCGGCCAGATGACGGGAGCCCTGTTCTTCGACATTGCGAAAGCTTTCGACAAGGTCTGGCACAACGGTCTGATATACAAGTTGTATCAACTCGGTGTGCCAGATCGTCTCGTGCTCATCTTACGAGACTATCTGTCGAACCGCACCTTTCGGTACCGCATCGAAGGTGCGCTTTCCACCCCCCGACCCATCCGCGCTGGCGTACCGCAAGGCGGTGTGCTCTCGCCACTCATTTTCACGCTGTTCGCTAGCGATATCCCCTCCGACCCCAAGTCGCAGTTAGCGCTTTTTGCCGACGACACGGCCATCTACTACTCTGGCAAGAGTAGCAATGCCATTGCTCAAAACCTCCAAAAGTCCGCCAAACGCCTAGGCGATTGGTTCCGGAAATGGAGGATCGAGGTCAACCCTGAAAAGAGTCAGGCAGTTTTGTTCCGCAAACCGCGGTCGAGACCCCCCCCGACTCCAAAACAGATCACCATGTTTGGTAAGCCGATCCCTTGGGAGAAGCGAGCCAAATATCTTGGTGTTATCCTCGACCAATCCCTCACCTTCGGAGAGCACATAAAGGCGGTGCGTTCGCGTGCCGCCTTCGCTCTCAGTAGGCTCCACTCCATGCTGAATGCACGCAGCAACCTCTCCCTAAAATGCAAACTGCGCATTTATACCACGTGCATTCGCCCGATTATGACCTATGCGTGTGCTGCATTCGCCCACACAAAGTCATACCGGATCCATAGGATGCAGACCCTCCAGAACCGGTTTCTCCGAAAAGCCACGGGCGCCCCGTGGTTCGTTAGGAATGAGCGACTCCATGTCGACCTCAAAGTCCCTACCATCAAACAATTCATGAAACGCCTTACAAAGCGTTTCATAGACTCCGCCGAATCGCACCAGAACCCACTTATCGCTTCGGCCGCCCGATACACTCCCTCTCGGATCAGTAGGATTCGACGTCCCCGTCATACCCTAGTCGAACCCGACGATCCCATTACCGTTGTCCAAGAAAGCTGTAGGGAAACAAGCACTCTTAGGACACAGATACACAGACCGCGACCCGCCGCCTTCCGGCCTCGCCGACGAGGTCCACCGCGACGTCCCAGTAAAGTAAATACTCCCCGTCTTTTGCCTAACGGGCCAGCCCGCGTCGCTGAGCCTTTAGCTTTAAACTCCCCAAATAATATAATCATGACCCAGCTTGTCCCTAGCTGTCCCCCCGATAACGACGCTCCTGAGCCGAGGTCCGTACCCCACAGGGGGTGCCCTCAGCGAGCGGAGTTGTAGTTTTAATTTTTGTTGCCTTGGCTGGGGGCCTTAGAATCATTTAAGGTCACCACAGGCTAGTCCGGTTAAGCAGCAGCCACCCTTCTAGAGGTGAACTGCGAGTGGCCCTATCCTAAAAAAAAAAAAAAAAATGGTTCAGAGCACATTCGGCCTCCAGATCTCCTACGAATAACATCATAGAGAAATACAAGCATCGAGATCACAAGTAGTATTTTTCTTTTGGAGATTCCTGACGACACCCTGAACAATTATCACCAACCAATACAGTCCACTTCAGTCTGGTCCTTCGTTCGCCGGATCAAAATCAACAATCAGCGGTCGTCGTAACACGGAGCCGTCTCGTCAAAGAAGGAAGAAACAAACTCCGACGTGTGAAGAGACACAGAAATATCGCGTGCTGCGAGTAGAAGAAAGGACACGTGCTGACAAGTCAAAAATTCACCGGTCTCACTGAACAGAGGCCCCGTTGGAGGTGAATTATTGAAGCCCGTCCGGTCCTAGAAACAGAACGCGATTTTCAAGGTCGTCGCTCAAGAGAGAAGATTGAAATCATCGGGCGGCATTTAAGAGGCGGTACTGAAAGAACCGTCAGACCTGTTAAATCACTGTCGGGACGTTGTTCGAGTTTTTAAACGTGCTGCAAGATGGTAGTTACAAGAAGCCAAGGAGGCGCAGCAGACGTGGAGGAACAACGCTGTGCTGACCAACAAGAAGCGGCACTAATTGAGGAGGAGCTAGTGAGGAGAATCACGCTAGACCCGTCGGCGTCACCTTCTTCAAGGTTGGCGGAAACAAGTACCGCGGGTCCATCGGAGCTCCAAACGACAGAGGAGAGAAAACGAGTGAGATCGCCAGCCAAATCAGTGAAGTCACAGCGGTCGACCACCAGCATCATCACAAGGCGACGGATAGCAGAGTTGGCGGCGGCAGAGAAACTGGCTGCGATAAAGAGGCGGGAACTGGAGCTCGAGGCGGACTTAGTAAAGAAGCGTTTGGCGGTGGAAATGTCGGCAATACAGGACGACGACAGCGTCTACGAAGAGCAGCTAGCGGAGCCCCACCCAAGCGAAGAGCCACGGCAAAAGGTCGACGAGTGGATGAGGCAGCATCCTGCAAATGCACGGGGGGAGGAGGAGCCCCGACAAGAAGAACATAAACAGCTGCGCTTCGAAGCTGCACGAGCGAGGTCACCGACGCCGACGCGGCCGAAAGACAACATCGAGCAACTGGCGGCCATTTTAGAGAGAATAGCGCGACCGAGGTTACGTCACGTCGACTTGCCTACGTTCACCGGCGCTATCAACGAGTGGCTGCTATTCTTCGCGTCGTACCGAGAGTCCAGCAAAATGTATGAAATCACCGCTGCCGAAAACCTGCTACGATTGCGAAGCTGTCTCAAAGGTGAAGCTAGAGACGCCGTCGCTGCGCTGTTACACACCGCCACGGATCCAGAGGAGATCATAAAGACTTTGGAGCAATGTTTCGGGCGGCCGGAGGTAATAATTGATAGGGCGTTGGACGAGCTCAGGAAATTACCCAAACCCGGCGCAGCGGCAACAGACCTAAACAGTTTTGCGATTAAAGTACAAAACGTCGTCTGCGTTCTGAAAACAATCGACCGACGAGGATACCTCCACAACCCAACGCTAAGTCGGGAGGTATTGGAGAAGCTCAGTCCACATTTGAAGTCCAGATGGTGCGACTACGCGTATGACCAAGAAGGCACGGCGGATCCGGAAATAGTCATGTTATCGCGTTTTCTGATGAGAGAAGCGGATCGAGCGCTTCGCTACATCTACGCTCCTGTGACGTACTCCTCAAATCAGAACAGAGAAGTGCGTCCTCCGGTGGCAAGTAAGAATAGGGCAATAGTGTACACCACCGTGGAGGATAAGGACAACTGCCCTAAATGCGAGGAAGCTCACGTCCTAACCGAGAGCCCAAAGTACAAGGCACTCACAGTGGAAGAGCGTTGGGCGTTTTTAAAGGAAAAAAGGATTTGTTTCAAGTGCGCCCAGAAGCAACATAGGCGCATGAGTTGCAAAGCAAAGCTGTGCGGCGTGGATCAGTGTCGCCGCCCACATCATGCGACTCTACATCAAGTGCGCGACGTGAAGACAGACAAACCGGAGAGGGCTGAACCACCAACCAAGGAAGCGGTCCTGTCCGTAGCTACCCGAACAGCTATCGGACCGCGAGCCGTCCTGCTGAAGATGTGCCCAGTAACCGTATCCGGTCCACGGGGGGAGGTGAAGACCTACGCGCTCCTAGACGAAGGAGCTACCATCACCCTCGTGGATGAAGAACTGGCGGCGAGCATCGGGGTGGAAGGACCAACGCAGCCTCTTCACCTGAGCGGGGTCAACATGTCGCAGCGCGAAATGGGGAGTCAACTGGTGAACATCAATGTCAGGGGACTGAAGAGCGACGAGACACACAAGGTCAGAGCGAGGACCATGAAGGATCTCTGTCTTCACCAGCAGTCCATTCCCAACACTCTGCTGAGCTACGAGCACCTGAGGGACCTGACAACGGAGGAGGTGTGCTACGATCTGGCGCGCCCCCGACTCCTAGTAGGGACAGACCACTGGGAGTGCATAGTGTCCCGCGAGCTCAGAGTCGGCGGCCCTGATCAACCGGCCGCATCACGCACGCAACTGGGATGGGTGGTACACGGAACCGCACCACGAGAAGCCATCTATCGACAAGAGAACGTGCTGCACATATACGAGCCCGAACGAACCACGGGCACAGGCAGCCAGGAGCTCAACGATCTCGTCGAGGTCCAGTCCAGAATCGACGCGCTCGGCTTACAAGGGGAGCCGAGAGTCAAGGCGTCTGATCAACGGGCCATCAACATAGTCGAGCAAACTAAGAAGGAGATCGACTCCGGGTACGAGGTTGGGCTGCCGTGGCGACGAGAGGACGTCACTCTGCCACCTAGCTACAGCCAGGCGTTCCGTCGTCTCAAGAAAATCGAGCAGAAGACGGACGCAGACACACAGTTCGCACACGCAACGTCGAAATACCATCCAGAGGAGGAAGAAGTGCTCCACGGCAGTGTGAAGGTAGAACGAGATAGCTGGCTACCGAACCCGGCCCGCATCTCAAAGTATGAAGTGTTGGTGAGAGCCACCGCTCGGGCAATCACTTTCACCGACATCTGCCGGCGGAGAGCAACGAAGATGAAGCACCGCCACACCCCGCGACCCCGAGGCCCTTACCCCAAACCACTTCCTGTTGGGTTCATCAGAGGGGCTACCATCAACGGGACCCTGCGACGAGGCGGACAGGAGGACTTGGCGAGCCAGTCAGGCGCTCGTCGACCACTTCTGGCGACGGTGGCTACGCGAGTACCTTCCAACCTTGGTACCTCGCGGCGAGCCACGAAACAACACGCGCCCAGTACAAACCGGCGACGTAGTCCTCGTGGTCGACAGCACGCTGCCCCGGAACACCTGGCCGATGGGAGTCGTCGAGCGCACGCATCGCGGTACGGACGGCGGCATCAGGGTCGTCGAGGTGCGCACCAGGACCGGCATATTCCGACGCCCCGTGAGCAAGCTCGTCGTCCTGTCAACGGGAGAGGAGGCTACGCGAGCTGCGCCGGGGGGAGAACTGTAGCGGACGCCGAGCATAGCTTAAACTAGGAATAAGTTATGTAAATATAATAGGATAACACGAGGTATTTTTAAATTAGGTAAATAAAGTATCTCGTATTAGAAAGTAGGAATCATCACGTGGGATTTATTCGAGCGAGACAAGGGTCCCCACATTTGGTCAACAGATGTGGCAAATGGCATAGCGCGCCTGCGCGTGGTGATTTTAGAAACAAAGAGAGTACCTAACGGGATAGCGCGCAATGTTTTAAGAGAAGTGTAGCGTGGTATTTTAAAATAAGTAGGTACATAATTAGAACTAAGTTTGATGGACGTAGGTTTCTTAGTTTGATTAGTTTGATAGGTTTCAGTGTTTTATTTCAAAGTAGGAACGAAATAAAACCTGAAAATAACTAAGAAATCTATAATAAACCTAGTCAGAAGCAAGTAGGATAGACATAAGTTTCTTAGTTCTTCATAAAAGTAGGTTTCAGTGTTTTATTCCAAAGTAGTACCGGGATAAAACCTGAAAGTAACTAAGAAATGTGTAATAAGGACAAATAGGCTAATAGGCACGTAGCTGATAAATCATGTATAGTAGATAAGGCTAATATCTAGGTTGGATTGTGTACTTTGTATAGCTTTCTTAGGTAGAATTAGGGAATTACTTTAAGAAAATATAGCAATTGTATAAATTCAGCTTAGATGTAGGTATAAAATACCACGTGCATTAAAAGTACTATTGTTAAGGGTTTACACATAATTAGTTATGGTTTCTAGGTAGGGTTTCATATAAGATCGAGATAAGGTTTATTTTTACTTCCCTAGATTTAAGTATATAAGTAAAAATCACTGTAAGAGGGCACATAGCGTGGGCAAGTCCATCGAGCCGCGCTCTGCGCCCCCGCTACCTGGGTTACCCACGCTAACCCGGAATAATATAAAAGAGATGGAGATGTGGTTCAGAGCACATTCGGCCTCCAGATCTCCTACGAATAACATCATAGAGAAATACAAGCATCGAGATCACAAGTAGTATTTTTCTTTTGGAGATTCCTTACGACACCCTGAACAATTATCACCAACCAATACAGTCCACTTCAGGTACTTCAAGAATATTTATGATGTAAACAAAGTCTAGATGTGGGGTAACTTTAGATGCACAATCAGTCGCATACTGCTTATGCCATAAGAAGTTCGTCGCGAGTGTTCAATTGTTATTAATTGTGATGGATATCCAAAGAGGAAAGAAATTAGTTGAAATGGCGTTAGCGAGGCAACCGCAGGAAGAAGAAGGTACAATATTAAGTTTAACTTTAGAGTCTATGATTTTATTATGTGAATGCATTTTTTGCAATTTGTGTGTACATTGCACATCAATGTTCATCAGTGCACATCAACCTACCCGAAACTGTCAAATATCTGTAATAGATTTTCAATTTTAAAGCAATGCAGTTAGGTTTATTTACGATTGTAATAATTTGATAGTTTGGGGTAGGTTGATGCGCTGCCTACTGTACCTAATATTGAGAATTTGTATCTCATTTTTCATTTTTAGGAACTGAAAATCAAATCAATACTTTAGAGAATGCAAGTATTGTAGACGATTCTGTGCCTTCGACATCATCGGGTCATGTTATTAATGTAATGTCCAGAGCAGAGATCGACTTTTCAAGTGATGATTCTGTGCAAGATCCACATTACCAACTACCAAGAATGACGCCTTCATCAGATAGTGAAGAAAGTGCAGTGCAACATACAGTGTCACCAAAAAAGAGTGTGCGTATTTTGAAAAGGGAGAAGAAAATGAAACGTAACTTAGGGCAAAGATACAAAACTCTGAAAGGAAAAGTTATACCCGACCGAGCAATGAAAGAGCTAACTCCATGCAGAATGAAGTGTATGGATCGCATAGCATTTGCCGATAGACTTGCGATATTTACCGAATATTGGCAAATGGGGACGTATAGTAAGAGATCTGCATACATGTCATCTTTGATAGAAATTGAAGATAAATCTACACAGAGAATACGTGCCACTGACCCTGAGAAACAAAAACATCGTATGAAAACATACAAATATTCCTTTAGTATAAATGGGAAACGTGAACCTGTTTGCCGAGGTTGCTTATTAAAAACTTTAAATGAAAGTGAAAATTTTATTAAAACAGTGGCTTTAAAAAAAAGAACTTCTACAGGTGGAACGCTAACAGATGATTTACGTGGCAAAACTGTACCAAAACATAAAATTTCAGACGAAAAACGGCAAGAAATAAAGTCACACATTTTGTCTTTTCCAGCATATGAAAGCCACTATACTAGAAAGAGTACGTCAAAAAAGTATTTGCCATCTCACTTGACTATGCAGAAAATGTACGAACTATTTTGCGAAAATAGAGAAATTCCACCATCCATCAAAATCTACAGCCAGGAATTTCATAAGTTAGGACTGTCGTTTAAAAAACCTCGTGTCGTAAAACAAATTTCAGATGCAAATACAATTATGTCAAGTAGATCTAGAAAAAAGTAATCTTTTAGCACAACATGAACACCATAAAGCGATTGCTGATGAAGCATATGAAATGAAAAGAACTGATACACAACTGTGCAAAAATGACGACAAATTTCAGGTGTACACTTTTGATTTGCAGCAGTGTTTGCCTACACCTTTTTTTTTTTTTTCCTTGCGAAGAAAATGCCTAACGCATACCACATCATCCGGGGAGACGACGTGGTTATGTGGGACTTGCACCCACTAAAAACTTCGCCTGTGCACCTACTTTCGCCTTGATGGATGGGTCGCGAGGACTGCTACGCATGACATTCGCGACCCATCCAGCGTGGCCTACTTCTGGGCTCCCTTTTCTATGCCCGTTCGGGCTCCCTCTTCTTTCAGCGATGTCCGGGTGCACTGGGACATCACCACGACTCCAGGGACCTTACAGCGTGGACGATAGAGTCCCCGATCTATCGTCCGCTGGCCCCTCCTATGGCGGCATCAAGTCGGCATTTCGCCGCCTGCGCCGTCCCGTCCTTCTGCGGCGAATCGGGTCAGCAAGAGAGTCTTCCTCCCTGACCCGCTCCGCCGCTTCCTTCTGCGAGATTACGTCTTCGCAAAAAGACGCAACCGCCTCCCATACCGTCTCACTGCTGACCATACCCCTAACAACGACCGGCAGCGATAGATCTTCTCCAATTGCTGCGACCAGGACACGGCGCTGCGCTTCCCAGGCAGGGCACTGCTCGAGAGTGTGCAGAGCCGTGTCCTGGCTGCAGCCGCACTGGTGACACACGGGAGTCACCTCCCGTCTTGCCACTGTATGGAGGTATTTGCCAAAACAGCCATGCGCCGACAAAACCTGCACTAAACGGAAGGACAACGTCCCGTGTCGCCTTCGTGCCCATTCCTCTAGGATTGGCTGGATAGCCCCTACAGTCCAGTGACCGGCACTAGGCGTCTCCAGCCTCTCCGCCCATTGCCTCATGATGGTAGCTTGCGCCTCTCTGCGCCATCTCATCACCACTTCAGGCGGTGGACCACTGCCGCTCTCCGCCCGAACTTGCACACTATGTTGGTAAATTTCGGCAAGCACTTGCGCCTCCAGATCCCACGGGGGTGTTCCTGCTAATGCACACGCCGCTTCAGCTGAGATTGTGCGGTATCCGCGTATTACCCTGATTGCCATGACTCTTTGCGGTCGCCGCAGATGAGCCTTGTTCTGGGTAGTCAGGGAGTCCGCCCACACTGGGGCACCATACAGTGCCATCGAACGCACCACCCCCGTGTAAAGCCGTCGGCAAATCACACTCGCTCCACCCAGATTCGGCAGTAGCCTACTTAGGGCGGAAGCTGTGCCAATCAGCTTTGGGGAGTGTTTGCCTACACCTGCATTAAGTTCGTCTGTAGCCTTTTATAAGCGGCAGCTATGGACGTTTCATCTTACTGTCCATGACAACAAAACAGGTCAAGCTGTGTGCTATGTGTGGCACGAAGCCATTGCAGGTCGTGGGGCAAACCAAATAGCTTCCTGTATTTATAAACATTTAGAAAATCACGTTCCTGCTAACACAAATACGTTACTTTTTATTCAGACACCTGTGGTGGACAGAATAGGAACTCCCATGTTAGTTCTATGTTTACATGGTTTTTGCAAAAATCTCTTGAAATTGAGACTATCGATCACAAATTTATGGTTCCCGGTCACACCCATCTAGAAGTAGATACTGATCATGGCATTATAGAAAAGAAAAAAAAGAAAACGGAATTACAGATATTTCACCCGCATGACTGGATACAATTAATTCGATCTAGCAGCAAAAAGTTTAAGGTTATAGGAATGAAAAATAAAGATTTTTATGAATTTTCTACTCTCTTGAAAGGTGCTTAGGTTTCAAGAAATAAAGACACTGATGGTCGCCAGTTTAAGTGGTTGGAAAAAAGGTGGCTGCGTTATGAAAAAGAATTTAGGGTTATTTCTTATAAGGATACATCATGTATAAATTCGCCATTTTTCATTTTAAATTTCAAAAGAAGAGGATCAAGCATTCCAGATAATATTCCCATTATATCTATGCAACCATTGCCAATATCCAAAGAAAAAAAGAAAGACCTAATGGATCTTTTACAGTTAATACCAGATATCTTTCATGAATTTTATGTAAATTTACCTACATTAGATAATTTACGTAACACCGATCCTGATATTTTAGAAGAGGAAGAAGAAGCTATCGATGTATAATCTAATGGGCTTGATATCATTTGTAATTGTTTTTTTTATTAGTTGTTATATACTAACAAAATTATTTCACTAAGTAAACCTTTACACATAAGTCACACTAATATTATGTTCCGAATAAGTTAAGTCACTTAAATAGGAAATTATGATATTTGCACTAAATTATTATTTGGCACAAACAATCTATGTTTATAAACTATCCTTTTTTACTTTAATCTAATTAAAACACATATTTTTGTATTTTTAAAACGTTTTTTATTGTTCCTGAAAAGTTTGACTTTTGACTTATGTGCTTTAGTTTGCCGACCCTTTGTCCTGCCCAATGCCGCATAGGTAAGTTTGGCGATTCTTCGACCGGTCCAGAGATTTTAAATGCACGAATTATTTTAATAAATGTTTAATAATAAGCTCTCTGACACTGGGCTTGGTCTAAATGTCATAACAAGCGAACAAGGCCAAACTGCATTTCTATTAGAATTCCACATAATGCTATAAATCTGGGTCTAGATTCTAGACTCGTTTGATTGTGACCTAACGGCTGGTTTGCTTATATCACTGTTTATTAATAATAAAATGTACAGTCAGGTACGTTGTTCTATTCTAGAAATTATTCTTTTCTATATTTTTAATAGCTTTTGCCCGCGAATTCGCGCTCATCCCGTTCCCGTATAGCTGATAGCTTTCTTTATGAATGTGGCTTTCATATTCCAAACTCTTCAGCTTTATTATGTAACTAGTTGACCCGCGCAACTTCGTGTGCGTCACAACATTCATTACTGCTCCGCTCCTATTGGTCTTAGCGTGATGATATATAGCCTATAGCCTTCCTCGATAAATGGGCTATCTAACACTGAAAGAATTTTTCATATCGGACCAGTAGGTAGTTCCTGAGATTAGCGCGTTCAAGTAAACAAACAAACAAACAAACTCTTCAGCTTCATATATTAGTATAGATATAGATAAGTGTGGGTGGGACGATACTTGTGTTATACAAGCGCCATCTTCACTTTGTAGCTCGTCGTGCTGTGCTGGTTCTGCCGCTGCGGCTTCTGAGAACCTCAAGCGGCGGAAATATAACAACCTTGTTGGCGATTATATTTTTGAGGCGTTTGGGGTTTAAACTCTTTGGACCGTGGGATCCGAGTGTTCACGTGTTATTTAAAGAACTAGCTAAATGCTTAGTTGACACTTTGCGTGACCCAAGTGCTGGCTTTTACCTCGGACAGAAGATAAGCATTGCCATACAGCGTGGCAATGCCGCCAGTCTTTTGGGCTCAATTTTGGGTTCGAATTGTAAAATTATTTTAGTGTTACGTATAACCCATTTATCGAAGAAGGCCACAGGTTATACCTGAGGAGCTCGTGGCTAGATAATAACAGCCGCACGGGTCAATCTTAAAGGTTAAGCAACGCTTGCCTAGGTTGGTGTGTGGATGGGTGACCATCTTAACATACTTAAGCCGTTGGCCCCGGCTGTCATTTGTAGATCTTTGGCAGTCGTTACGGATAGTCAGAAGCTAGTAAAATCTGACTACAGTCTTGTCATGAAGTACCGTGTTACCCAGTTATAGGGTTGTGGAGGTCTGGTAGGCAGCCGCTTCTCGTAAAATACTGGTATTCAGATAAATCCAGCTTGACTGGAAGCCGACCCCAATATAGTTGGGAAAAGGCTAGGCAATGATGATGAGATGCTACAGGCTATACCTATATATCATCACACTACGACCAATAGGAGCGGAGCATAATTTAAAAGGTGACGCAGACGAAGTTGCGAGGCTCAGCTAATAATAATAGCATCTTGTATAACGTAATACTTATTCTATATAGACATGCAATGCGACGAACTGTACTTTTATTAATTAATTCCGAGTTAAAATACAAACGCAACTTGCACCAATGTGATTGATATTTAATGTTGATTCAACAGACAGATTGACATAATGCAATATTGCACTTAGTAATTAAGCATAATGTCGTCAGGAAAGTTTTTTGTATGAGTGTATTGAGTTACGGTTATAATTGTAGGGGCAGACCAGAGAAATGATGGAAACACTGTGAGAAAGATGATCGCATCAAAAACATAAATGTGTAAATGGGAGCCGAGGGAGACAATATGTAATGTATCATCATCATCATCTGCCCAGCCTTTTCCCAACTATGTTGGGGTCGGCTTCCAGTCAAACTGGATTTAGCTGAATACCAGTATTTTACGAGGAGCGGCTGCCTACCAGACCTCCACAACCCATTGACTGGGTAACACGGTACTTCATGGCAAGACTGGAGTCAGATTTACTGGCTTCTGACTATCCGTAACGACTGCCAAAGATCTACAAATGACAACCGGGACCAACGGCTTAACGTACTTTCCGAGGCACGGAGGAAACTCGGTATGTTAAGATGGTCACCCATCCACAGACCAACCTTGGCAAGCGTTGCTTAACCTTGAAGATCGACCTGTGTGGCTGTTATTATCTAGTCACGAGCTCCTCCATCTCAATATGTAATCTATCTATACCTACTAATATTAAATAGCTGAAGAGTTTGTTTGGTTGAAAGTGTTACTACTTGTTCGAATTATGAAATTATTTTAGTGTCGGATAGCCTAATCATCGAGGAAGGCAATAGGCTGGCATTATCACGTTACGTAAAAATGTGATGGAGATGAAGTTGCGCGGGTCAATACTTCATCGACAATAGAAATGAGATCTAAAATGGGTGCCAATTTCTGTAGAAATAATATCCTGAAATAAGATAAATTAAGGTTCAAGATAAGCTAGTTTTCACATGATGTTATCTTATATTTAGCTTCACTTATCATCTTGTTATACGCAAGTTACAGTTTTTATATTGAACGGTCAACATATCTTACTTTTCAAAAATTTTTATTTGCTGGTAAACACTAGCCTAGTCACATTTATTCTTACTCATTCCTCGACATCATCTGACGAGCTCTTATCACCGTCGGCGTTCCAGCTTTATTAGAACACAATGGCTTGGTTCGATGGCAAAAGACCGGACGGCATGTCTTTGTTTATGGTTTTTAGCGTGGGACGCAACCTGTGTCGATACTCTTGCACCACCCCATCTTCATAGTTCATCGAATTGTGCTGGCGCTGATAATTTCTAGCGGCGTAAATATATTGGTAACTTATATTTTCGAGCCATTTGGGGTTGAAACCTTCGGGCCGGGCGGCCCTTTTGCCCACAGCCTTTAAAAAAGAAAATTGAAACGGCTGCTTGACACTTCCCGTGACCCAAGAGCTGGCTTTTCCTTTGGCCAGAGGCTAAGCATTGCGATTCACGTGACAATGCCGCTTGTCTCTTGGGCACGTTACCAGCTAACAGCGTTGAGGACAAATTTTTTAATGCTATTTTTTAGTTTGTAGTCAGTTTAGTTTATTCGTTAGTAGGTACATTCATGGAAATAAATTGTCAGCTTAGATACATTCCTCGTTCAGTTCGCGGCCTTCATTAGGTCATCGTTATTGATTCAGCGATCAAAATATGAATCATTTCACGATTCGGAAGAACAGATTTAGAACAGTATACATATAAATCTTGACATACTGACAGAGATTTTATGAGTTCAAACGATTGCTTATTATGACAGAAAATGTGCTGTGTTTGTTATTGCAAAAATATATGGGCTGAATTGGTTGGACTCGTTTCTGGCGTCAATGAAAGAATCTTACTAATGTTATAAAATGTGATATTCTGTTTGTTTCAATCAATTTCTCGTTTTGTTTTTTTTACTATTTCTCTTACTACTCACTTTTTATTAGAATTTAAAGAAGCTGACAAAAGCTACATACCTATTTTTAGAAAAAAAATTGACTGAACCATCGCCTGAACTGTTAATTGTTCCATGTTTTAAGAGCCGATCAAATTGTGTAGTTACATTGAAATTAGTTGGGTTTATGCGGAACTTATTTGTCAGTTCATAAGTACCTAAATAAGTAATTGCGTATTTTATAATTAAGGCGACACCGAAGCTAATATACCCGGCGACAATGAATAAGGAATTTCCCACTGATAAAGAGTTACACTATCGCTTATTCTTATCATCATATCAGCCAATAGCCGTCTATTCCTGAAGGTTCCCATCATCCTCACCTGTCCTATCATCGGACCACAAGACGAACGGCGCGGCGATGCGCCACCGGACATCTTACCCACACGTACAAAACGTTTTGGGAACAC